>JAEVFN010000072.1:66080-666080 GCA_030449075.1 Murraya paniculata
AGGTGGTGATGATCACCCCGGGGTATGTGCCAGTGCCCTTAATAGGCACTCTAAGACTCGCCAACGCTCATGAAAACTCGGGTCGGTAGGTCCTCCACTAGCAAGTCAATCAAACAAATTAAAGGAACGTGGCACTGGTTGGAATTCTGGAGGTACGAATATGACGATGGCGGCATGAAACTTGTAATAGTTTGATTCTCGAATGCAGAAATGGATCACAACGATATTATATTACTGTCAATTTGATTAGAGACAGAGGATAATAACAAGGAAAATCCTCATGCTACTGTATGCTTATAGTTGATGGATAATAAGAGAAATGTAAATTCTCTCATATCACATTGCAAGAGCTCGACGCATTTTTTAGAAACTCTCGAGGAAGTGATAGAAGTCAACCAAAAGATTTATAACTTTTAGAGTCCAATTAGACTTACAATCATTTGGAACTCCATCTACAAGAAGCTTCCGCATTGTTCTTTATGTTGGGCAACCCATCATGGACAGCAATCCCGACGTACACAAACAATTCAACATATCAAAGGAAGTTGAAGTTGTCTGTTATTCTCCAATAAAAGGTGATTTCAAAGTCATCGAAAAATGAATAGTAGGTAGTTTGTCGATGACAATTAATTATCCATTCCATCAATTCTTAGAGAACATTTATGACTTGTTAAATAAGATATCTCAGCCAGTTCTATCGTTAAAGTCAAGTGAAAAACCAATAAACTGCGGAATCTACTCAATTTTTAAATTAATTGATTTTTGGTAGAAAATATTTTACCAGAGTCATCTATTCTATTTCTCCAGAGTTGACATTCGTAAATAATAACACGATAAGATTATTTTATTTATTTATATTAAGGCATGCAAACTAATTCATGAGACTCAAACCCAACTGTTGAGTCTTAGGAAGACCGTTTCTACACTAAAAGTAGACCTTGGCCTCAATAATACGAAAGATTAAACGAACTTGACTTCAAAGGGCCTAATCTTTGCACTGAAAGCACAGTTTACAACCAGGTGTGGAATCTTCAATGAGGTTTCAGTACCTGTAATTTCAAGATCGTGGAAATTTGAATCTGATTGCAGCTAGTGGCTTATTGAGATTTTATCATTGGACTTATCCAATTCATGACGATGGATTAATTATCCAATCCATTAATTGAATCTTCAGAAACTTATGAGGAACGTATTTGTCTTTCGAGATGGTGCCGACTCATTCCTGGAGCCCAAGTTTATTGGTTCGCTAGCAGCCATGAGCCATCTCTGATAACTGACAGCTTCAGCAAATAACATTTAATTTCATTCGTTCCATAGCCTGGTGCACCAAGTTTCCATTAACAGAGAACGAATAACAGACCTGGTGCTTTTAGAGCATCGCAAAAGACTTCTAGTTATACTCTAAATGCCCATTTCTTTACTTATGTGTGGTAAGTTAAAGAGTGAAATAATTTTTTTTTCAAAAGACTCTTCAAATATAAATAAATTTATATTATTTTAATCAAATTATTCTCTCACTATATTAAACTACCTTCCATTGTTTTCAACCATATAGTTACAGTACTTCTTTAGCTTCAGTAATGATGATATAAAATTAGTACAATATATTTGAAGAGGAAAAATCACTCTTTAATACCGAAAAGAGAGGGGCTATCCCATTTAGAGAGCTCTTTGAAACTCTTATTACTAATGTAACTCTTTAAATGAGATGTAAATATATCATTTAAAGTCTTTTAGTGATGCTCTTATATTCTAAAACTAGTAGAATAATTGAGTTATAACAGCCAATAAGGTTGAGTTACTCACTTACTTACTCATTACCAGACCTTTTCTTTTCTTTTATTTTTTCGAACTAGCTCTTTTTTTTTGGGGGGGCGCTTATCAACAGACAACTACCGTTACAGGCGCAGTTGGAAAATTGCTTCAATGGTAAAAATGTTTTTCTAATATATATAAACAACATCAAGGGAAAACTGATATTTTAACAAAGATTTATTAACAGACTCGAACCGAATTCACAAAAAAGTGATTGATTGATAAAAGTTACAAATTAGAGATAGTTTAGCCTTAATGGTTAGTGGTTACATGCATATATTTTATACATGCATCTTATTAAATAAGTGTGCCTGATGGTGTCAAGAGTAACATTTTGTGATTAATTTAATTCGATCAAATTGCTCCTACTACTAACTCACACGTTCATGATCTAACATATATTTTGAATAAAAAGAAATTTAGAAAAAAAAAACAAGTATATCATAATACAGGATTTGAGGTACATTTAGCATGCAAATAGCCACCACCATTTCTTTATTCAATAATTATTGGTTGTCTCAGCATTATTCTTTATTTAATAATTAGTGCACACAACAAATTTCATCCATTAGTTGTGAGACATAAAGGATATCGATCGAGCATCGAGGATGTTAATCTAGCTTGGTTGAGCTCGGGCTGCTCTGATGGCATTGATCACATCATCACCTACTCGGAAAGCTTTGGTCAACACAATATTGGGAACGGGAGGCGTTGTTTCAAAGAGAGTAAGGAGTGAGTCCGAAATGCCAGGATTTTGAGAATTGAAAATAGGTATAAAGGTGGCCTTTCCTTTTCCAACATTTAGTTGGAAGTGAACCAGTGCTCTAGGAATTAAAAACACCTTCCCGGGAGTCAAAACCTTTGAGTAAAAGGTATTATTGGTTGTTATTAAACCTACGAGTATCTTTCCTCTAGTAACAATACCAGCCTCAGTTCCACGAGGATGTGTATGAGGCGGGTTTATTCCACCGACGTCCAGGTCAATTCGGAAGAGTGAAACTCCTTGGGTATTGACCGCTGGAAAGCCAGAAACATCACCAAATATAGCAGCACGCTTAAAGACATCAAATGGGCCCGCTTCCTTGGAAAAATCCGTGAAGAAATCATCAGAAGTTACTTCTGAATTAGGTTTGCAAGGGAAACCATTGATAGAGATGGGGGCATTCAAATCCGCAATACAGACGTCTTGTAAAGGATCAGGGTCACCATGGGAAGGGAAAGGGAGCATCAGTAATACTATCAGGCCGCATAGCAGCCCGAAGAGTGACATTGGGGAGGAAGATATCATGGCTGTGATTAAAATTTGAAATTACGCAATTGTTGGCTGCAGGTTTTCTTTAGTTGTTGGATTTAAAGGAAGATTATGTATCTATTTATACTACTCCTAGGAATCTCAAATACCGATTAACATTAACTTGAATTTAGTAAAATATTAATACCAATTAGAATTGGCAATCGATAAGGTTAACCGTTGACTTTCTAAATTTTGAGTGGCGTGTACAAATTATTTAAAGCGGTAAGTGACATCACTAGCAATTCCAACCCGGAAAGATATTGAACCAAAACGAATGTGTCATTGTTTTGGCTTACTGACACAGGGATGGCTAATGTCTATAGTTAAGTAGATTAATTTTCATTACTTTGAAAAACAAAACACCAAAAAAAAAAAAAGCTAGAATAATGTACTTTGTCAATATAATTATGAACAGGAATCGCTCCTTCTTGTTTAATAGTTTAACATGGTAAACACAACAATTCATTTAATAGATTGATTAAAGAGTTTTGATTTGCTTCCTAATGAATCATAAGCAATTTAAAGCTTAAGATGCAATCTTCAGTAATGAGATGTGAAGTAGTCGATGAATACCAGGCAATTTCAAGGTCGTAAAAAATTGACTCCAAACCTTCTGGGTGGGGGTGTATACACTCAATGACCAAGTCCAGCAATTGTCAGCAGCAGGGTAGTTTGATGGCCAATTCCATTAAGTGTCAGCAGACTATCTTAATGCTGATATATCTTAATTAACTTTGAAATGGCCGTTGTTGTGGAACAATTCAGCCGCCCAGTCGACCCTTTTCTTAATTCCTTTTAATTACGCGTAGATCATCATACAATTTTAAAACACATTCCAGAATCATTAACAAAGTTAATTTAGTGCTTGCATACGTAATTAACATATTCATTGACAGCATAACCGGATGCACCAGTTATTAATCATTTAATAGTTAACAGAAGTAACAAGCAAACAATCTTACTGCGAAACGAGTGGAATTATTGAGACGTCCAAGCAACATTTTGTGATACAAAATAATTTGCAATCAGTTACTCCTACTTCCACCATCATCATAACATCAATTTCATTTAACAGGATATACTAATATCTTCATCAAAACTCATCTACAGAACTAATTACGATAGACACTAAGGGCCATTTTGAGATTTTTCCAGTGCGTCCAAAATTATTTGCTTCTATTGAGTTGATAAGTAGTTAGGTATGTGGTGGACGCTAAATGGCCTGATGCAGTGGTTTTAAATTAGTTTTATTTGGTTGGCCACTTGGTTCAAATCTTAAGAGAAATAAGGGTTTAAAAAATGAATTTAGATCTTATATATTTCCTTACCATTTTTTTATTTATTTTCAATAAAAATAGTTAGATATTGAGCAGAACTATTGGTTTTGGATTATTACACCTCCAAAACCCTTAGATAACCTCTTCTAGTTATTTACAGATTTAACCTGCATTGAAATTACATTAAAGACAAAATATATATATCTAATTAAACTTACATTTAAACACCACTATTTTTTATTTTTGGAAAATTATTTACACCCACATGTCACATGTGTTATATGTGATTTAACAACTTTTATTTTTTTTCTCTCTTGAATTAAACACACACACAGATATATAATTTTTAAACCACCAAAAAAAAAAAAATAAATTCGAAAGCCTTGTTATTCCTTTTCCATATCAAATATGGAATAGAGGCTATGGCCTATACGTGCAATCATCAATGTAATTATGCTAAGAATGACTAATGGCATATTAAACAAACAAGTTTTTTACTGACGCTGAAAATAATTGGAAACTAAAAATCATAAACAGAAAAGTTAGAAGGCCTTTTGACTAAAGCATGTTAGAAAGAGGAAAAATAAAATAAAATAAAATTCTTGGTCTCATTAATGCACCATCAATTTCCTTTCTACTATCTAGGGATGGCAATAGGGAGGGGAGGAGAGGGGAGGGGACCGACATCCACGTATTCGTACTCGATATTTTGCATATGTCCCCGTCCCTCCCTATCTAAGTCAAAATTGCTTGAGAGAGGGGATGGCGTTCTCAAATAATAACAGGGGATCTCAGAAAATCTCCAATCCTCAAATAATTAATACATTTTTAGTTTTCAAATTTGATTTAATTATATTAAAATAAAAAACTTAAATAAAGTTTGGCAATATATTTTACATTGACATTAATCCATTACAAAAGTCACACGTCAAAATACAAATCATCAAAATAATTATTTTAATCAATCTTCATAATCCTATAATAAAAAGAAAAAGAAATTACTTTTATATCAATAATGAAATAAATGAAATGAATATAGATACTTAAATTAATGAGATGAGGATGCAACATGTTTTTAGGCCATGATGAGATAAGGACTAACTAGGTACTGGCTGCGGCGTGAAAAAATTTAGAAAAGATGAGTGATACTATGAGAGAGTGGCTCACAGTTTGATTTTTGAATTGTGGGCTCGTGGGGTTGTCAACTTTGATCTATTTTAACTCTAAATTATATCAAAATATTTGTATTTATTAACTAATATTTATATTATTAGTATAAATATTTTGATATTTGTTATTTACAAGATTCGATCCAAAAATCACGATGTCATTTTCTTATTCCTAAATTGAATGGGCTTCGACCTAAGCTACATAGGAAAAGCCTAGAGCCAATCTCAGGGAACACTGAAGCTTCACCGAATTTATTTGGTAATTATTTATTTTGTTCAATCTATTACCAAATAAATTCTTTTGTTCCATACCTAGTATATTCTAAGCATCCAAATCACTTGCACTATTATTATTGTTCAGATTGAAATAAATCAAAACTGGTACAGAGTTTGTTAATGATGCTCGAGCACGTACTTGTTTTGAGTGCCTATTTATTTTCGATTGGTATCTATGGCTTGATTACGAGCCAAAATATGGTTTGGCCCTTGATGTGTCTTACATCCATTAGTTTGTAAGGGATTCAATATAGACTTTGATGGGTTCAAATGGTTGTTCATGTACCGTTATCTTTAGAGGCTCAAGTGGAGACTCGTTTGCTCATGTTTTCTCACAAAATCACGCACCCTCTTCCCTTGGTCCTAATTATAACGAAAAAAAGTGTAGCTGGTTGGATCCACCCTGTTCTTGAAATAAAAATAAAATAAATAGTATTTTACATTTTAATTTTTTATTATTTATTTACTAATAATTCTGAAAAAAATTAAAATAAAAATAAAAATTAAAAGTTAAAATGGGGAAATGGGAAGGGGATGGAGATTTCATTTCATCCACATCCTTTTTCCAAATAAAAAATTAGGTAAAAAAAATTTATGTCCCTTCTCCAAATAAGAAATTGAATATAAGATCGTCTTTACATCTTCTCCGAATGAGAAAAATTTCCAGAACCTTGTCCCCATAAAAATTTCGACCATCCCTACTATTGTCTTCTTTTAAAATGTAACGTCCTACATTCATTCAAAAGCTGACGCTAAATGAGGAAAACATTTTTTAAAAATTTACCAAACAATATTTGTTACTGCTTACGGAGTTTCAACCATAACATGTGCCTGTCAAAGTTTCCAGCTACGAGACAAAAAATTGACAATACATGATAAATAGACTTTTTAATAATTATTTTCACAAAAGTAAAAGACATATTAAAAGTTTTTCACAAACACATTGAGGTGAAATCACATTAACTTTCAAACCATAAATATAAATATTTACCAAATATTGTTTGGTAAATTTTTATATTTATGGTTTGAAAGTTAACATCAAAAGCCACGGCTCCCCAACAACGGTTCCAAACGAAGCCCAAGGCAGCTGGGCAAATGGGAATGGGATACAAGAGTATCTGAATCAAGTGGTTGAGCTCCGCATGCACGGCATACATAAGAAGATGCAGCCTAGCAGCGCTAAATTATATCCAGTATAACAATCTGGGTAACGGAATTCATTCCCAGCTGGATCTCCACACTTAGAGCTCTCTAACTAATCAAAATATTATAATCAGTTTAATTAGTTACATTTAACCAAAGATTAGTTAATAGTTAAGTATTAATAGAGTCTATATATAGACAAAGGATTTTGAGCAGATTGCTCGTAAGCTTTTGTAACTCAGTTTCTTAAACAATGAAGTAATATTCTCCCGTTCGCTTTCATTTTCCTTTCAACTGTCTTAAGTTTTCTTATTAACCAAACAAACACTTTCTAAGATTTTCACATGGCATCAGAACTAAAACATGATTAATCCAAACACATAAACTAATTAATACACTGAATCTGTAGTTCCTACCATAAACCTGATCGTAATAACTTTCTTGTATAGATGGATTGGAAGGTTTGGTTAATGGAGAAGCAGTGTCGAGATTGCTATCAGATTGCATCCTCTAGAGTGACATCAATGAAGAAGAAATCATGGCCGTGTAAAATCTAAAATTACACAATTAATAGCTGCCGGTAGTCTTGAGTTGTTGGATGTGTTGTGGATTATGGAAAATGATCGATGGCCATGATCTGTTTGTTTATACTACTATTTGGAGTCTCAATGCAATTAATACATATACAACATGTATAATTGAATTTTATATAACTATCAATTACGTATTGGTTCTTTAAATATACATATCTCGTAATATCATTTATTTATTATATGACTGACATAATATCTTATAGGTATTTTAAAATTATTATTCAAAGAGTGATTAGCATTAATTACTTTTAATACAGTAAAATAGTGCCAATCAGAATTGGCTACCCATGAGTTTACTTTGTTGACTTTCTCACTTTTGGATAGCGCGTAGAGAATATTTGTATTGGTACTGGTACATGACCTTGGCCATTGCAGCCGGAAACTTCAAATATTTTAATGGATCTCTTTAAAGTTTGAATTACCCCAATAATTTTATCTCAATAGTATTGAGCTTTGGTGCATGTCATTTTTCTTTCAGGACACTGTACTTACTGGCTCATTGACTTGAAATTGGAAAATTTGTGATTGCATTGTTGCAATCTAATGATAGAGGAGGATGGCTAATGCATCACTATTGGGCATAACATTTCACTCCACTGCAGGTTAGAAATATCTCAAGTTCTCAAATTTTTTATTTTTGATCTCTAAATTTTCATTTTACAGTCTCAACTTATGATATATTATGTACGTATAGTATAAAATTTGTAGTGTTAATAACAACCAAAAGTGTGGATGTATAACGAAAAAGTTGAGTTATCTAGTAATTCATAATAAACTTACGTACATAAATAGATTGAGTGTAACTAATTGATGAAAAATCAAGTCACATTCATAAGTCAAAATTTTAAGTTAAGAGATTCCATCCTTCATTAAATTATATTTGTCCTACAATATATGTAATTGTCCTTTTATGCAAATTTGAATCTACATACCTGCATAGTTTTTTTTTTTTGTAGGATAATCTCGTAGATTTATAACCACAAAAGGCTGATTTGTAAGGAATTTCAGTATATCATAGGAGTGTCGGTAGCATCACCCTTATTGAAATTCTCGTCATAATACTCATATTTTATAAGTTGTCCTAATCAACAGTAATTTTTCAGAGGAAAGATGCATTTATAATTTTTTGTATAAATTAACGTAATATAATATAAATTGTAGAATAAAAGTACTATATGACTCATATAATTTATCTTTATTATTTTATATTTTTACTCAATAAATAATATAATGTTATAACAATTTGTACTAAAATAAAAATACTACATGGCCCATATAATTTATCTTTATTATTTTATATTTTTACTCAATAAATAATATAATGCTATAATAATTTATATTAAAATAATTCATACAAGAATTTGTGCTCAATTTTTTTAAGACATGAAAGCATTTCTTTAATTGATGTGCCTAATTTAATGTCTATCGTTAATGCCTAACTTATCAATACTACTTGTCCTATCAGTAAAGCCTAACTTATCAATAATCATGTCACTATACGAATGAAGAAGAACAGAAATTACCGTTTTACATATTCTTAATGGGACCCGAACTCCGAGTTTTTTTGTACTTATTACTTGCCGAAAATTGTCGGGAGTACATCACATCAATTTGGGTACCACCATCATAGAATAACGACTTATTATGTCACAAAAAGTTTTTTCCGAGTTTACTGATTTGGTTACTTGAATTTACATGCAACCGCTTTTTATTGATCTGATTAATGTTTCATTTAAAAAAATATTTTTTTTCTTCTTCTTTGGGCTTCAAATTAACATGAGATTATTTCATTTCAAATGTCTATTGAGTGACCCAAAAAATAAAAAATATCTGCAGATGAGAGATTCATAGATTGTGGGGATTCTCCTTTAGTAATTTTAATATGGTACAATTTAAAAATATCGATTCCATTTTACTTTAAATATGGGAAGATAGATAAATCTCTATTAGAAGGAGAATTCGATACTCCAAATACAGGAAGACAGGAAAACCTTCAAACCCATGCCTTCAAGAACTTCGAGGGCGTCCATACCCCACTGGCAAATTAATTTTATTCTTAGAAAGAGTCCAATTGGTTAGACCTCTTGATTTATCCATCTGAAAAGGAAATTAATTACTTTATATTTGTGTGTGGCAAAATAAGGTGAGGTGAGACGAGGTGGGTCCCCTATTAGGTTATTTCCAATCGTTCATGAGAACACCCTCTATTAAGCTTCTGAAAGTTTCATTAATGATTTAAGCCAACTTGATGGTAAAAAAATGCTAGAATTGAGAGACATGGCAAGGTAGGTGGACAGTTTTCTCATTGTTCTGGCTTTCTGGTCTCTCTGTGGGATAGCGTACGTGATAACTAACCTTTATAATATATTTACTTATTAGTAATGAGAATAAAAATTTTACAATCGGAATCAATGACGTGTTTATTTACAAAATTAATGTTTGGAATCAGAATCAAAATAGTTTGGGCTCACAAATTTAAGAATCATTACCAAAGTTTTGATTCCTAAAAGGGGGCTTGGGAATAAAAACTTTATTCCCAAAAATGACTTTTTAACCCCCAATTAAACTTTCGAATACCCATTTTGTCCTGGACTTAAATAATAATTAAAAATTAAAAATAATGAAATTAATAACAACAACAACTACTTATTATTATAATAATTATTATTATAAATTTTAATTATATAATATTCTCATAAATAATAATAATAATATAATGAAATTAATAAATAATAATAATAAATTAATAAATGATAATTTTAATAATATCTTAATAAATAATATTATTATTATTGTTTATTAATGTCGTCGTCGTCGTCATCATCATCATCATTATTATTATTATTATTATTATTATTATTATTATTAGTAGTAGTAGTAGTAGTACCACCACCACCACCAATTGACAATAATTAACAAAGGGCTTTTTATTAAATTATGACAGTTCATTCAGATTTAAAGACAAAGTGAATACATTAATAAAAATAAATTTCATTCTAATTTCGATTCATATAGTTTAAGTAAATAACTTATTTTGATTCTCATTCTAGCTCATTCCGATTCCAGTTCATTCCGATTACTAATTAATAAACGCACTAGTAATTTAATGCAAGAGGATTTTAATTATGGCAGCCTAGAAGATCAATTGATTTGATAAGATAATAAAAACTGTTTAATATATTGAAGGGATTTGATTTCCTACCTAATCTTTAGTTTAATGCGGGAAGTATCGTTGCAATTTGCAACTTGGGCTGCAATCTTCAATGAGATGATTCATTGAAGAGTACAAATACCCAAAAAAAATTACCAATAGGATAAAATAAAGGACGAAATGAAGAATAGTTTAAGCAATTAATCCATCAAATATCGTTTTTGGAGTTTTGACTGCAAATGAAATATCAAATATAAACACTCTCCCTCTCTTGGCTAATGGATCAGATTTTAGATAAAACCTTCCTTAAGAACTGACAGATTAGCTACTTCAACAAAAATTGGTTCACATAATTTTGACAAATATTAAAAGAACAAATTGTCTTTTAGTTTATTTCCCATGGTAAAAGGTAATAAAGTGAATTCATTTTTTTTTCTTTTTCGGTGCGACTATGAAAAGCCAAAAATACATCTTATGTTAACTAGTCAATTTGCAATAAAATGATGAATGATTTTTTTTTCTCTTTTCCGCAAAGATCAGAATTATTTGAATTTTTCTTGAGTAAAAGGATAATAAAAAAATTAAATCCTATATATATTTTAACACTATAAGTTAATACATGCAATAAAATTTTTAAAAACTCATGAAAATTCAGATCATGCTTTACATATTTTGACAAAATAGCATTACTCATTAGTTTAAGAAAGAAGATTTTATTTGCAATTCCAAAGCCAAAGCCATGAAAGAGGGCTCTCCAGTCTCGAATAAGCATGCGTGACAGCCATTTTTCACTTACTTTATTTACTAATTTTATTTATACTTTTTCGGTTTATTCATCAATATCACTTGCTGTAAGCCATCAAATTAAGGGTGATAACTAATTAATTCCTATGAATTGACTTACCATCAGGTCACAGCATGATACGAGAAATTAAATGTACGAAAAACTGATTACACAATTCACAAACAAGTTTAACCCGATTCAATCATTTGCCTGCGTCCACGAGAGTGAAGCAGCAAACAACTTTCACGGTGTACTTAAAGAATTTACAGGAGCACTTATAACTCTCTTAACTCAAATTAAGTTCACAAATAATTACGAAGCCAAATGCTTCCTGTTTAGAAGCTCCCTTTTTTTTTTGGGCTTCTTGATACATACCTTGCAACAGCAATGCAACAATGGGTATTTATAGTTAAAGCCTTGGAGCATGGATTAACATATAATAATAGCTTAATGTTAAAAGTCCAACACTAATTTTATGATCTAATCCAATTACATTTGTCCAAACTCAAATTCAAATCCCAATCCATGGAAGATTCAAGAATTATGTGGAAAATGAGAGATATGTCTAAAGCTAAAAATATCTAGTAGTAGTAAAAATATCTAAATCTAGATATTTCTTAAATATTTAAAGATATTTGTAAAATATGATTATTAAATTTTTATAATTTAATATTTTTGTGGTTTGTATTAGTGCTAGGATACTATAAATACCTGTAAACTCCTTGTTGTAGGCATGTAGGCATCAAGTGAAGAGTAAAGAATCAGTAGAGGATAGGGGTCGCGGATCGGATTTTACGAATTGGACATTAATTCATATCCGATCCATGATTTTACAGATTATAAATTTTTAATCAAATTCAATCCACGGATTGACGAACTCAATCCAAATCAAATCTATATGTCTGTGGATCGGATGCGGATTTGACCCAATCGATATCCAATTCACTATTTCGAGGATTGGTTTGCAGATTGAAATTTTTTAATTCTGTTTATTCTATGAATTAATTAAATAAAAAAATCTAATATAAAAATAAATGAAGTGTCTAAATAAAGTTAAAATAATACAATGAAAATTTCAAAATATGACATAGTGAAAAGAAAAAATCTCATTTGTTTAAATCAATACATGAAAATTAACTAAAATTATAAAAATTAAATGTTTAGAAAGCTATATTTGTTTATTTAATTATTCAATTATTTAATTATGTTTATTATATATTATTATCGGATAAGATATGTATAATGTTAATGTAACTATATTCGAACTTATTTATTTATTAGTAAATAGTAATGCCACATTTACAAGTTTTATTTTTTAATTAAATAAATAAATAAATTTTATTTTTTGCGGATTCGCGGATTTTTACGAATTTACAAAAGTAAATACACATCCAATTCATCGACTGCAGATTTTTAAATCTTCAATCCAATCCAATCCAATCCACCAATCCACAGATCGAATTTTTACGGATCAAATTTTTACGAACCAAACGGATTGCGAGGATCAGATTGGATTGAATTTTGAACACCCCTACACTAGAGGATGCTTGATAAATATCAATAAAGTCCTTCAATTTTATGAAATTCTTCTATTGACTAAAAAGTTTTAGTTTGTGCAATTTAGTCCTCATTTATTTTTGACAATTGATATCAGAGCCAGGTTGGTCGTAGACCACTGTAGCAGTGTTGCCGGAAGTTTGCAACAGTCAATAATTGTCGTGAGGAAGCTGTAAAAGCACAGCGAGGATGATCGAAGATTGTTTGGTAGAGTTTTATTGAATTATAAGGAGTTTGAAATTCTACAAGTTTATTATTAAAGATCTAATTTTTTTGGCATTGTCAAAGTAGTTTCAATTTTGTATAGTTTAATCCTCCTCTATTTTCAACGCTTCAGGACACATGTATCATATGGTTTAAGCGCTCCACTTATCTTTTAGCTCAATAATTAATTATGCTCACTACTTCTTCATGTTTAGTGCTCTCAAAGATGGTCCATAACTGAGCCACCTTCAATTTGGTGACTAGATCACCGCGTGCGCTTATATTTATTGCTCCAAACTATTTAATTTACTAATATACTCGTAACAGGTATTGGGCATTTCCGTTTGTGTTCGCTGATTTGCTAACCAGTTCTAAAACCATGCATGGTTCATGGTTGATTCAATCAGCTTGCTATGAAGGAAAAAAAAAATCAAGAAAATAAAAAATTAGAACACTTTTGTACAATAGCTATATATTGTCCCAGCTGTATTCACTATTTAACAATTGCTAGATAAAATAAATCTAACAATTTTAAGACAATAAAAGATATCGATCAAGCATTAAGAATGTTAATACCTAGACCAAGTGTTGAATTGATGGCCAGACTTATTTGACGTTCGAACCGCTCTGATGGCATTGATCACATCATCACTTACTAGGAAAGATTTGATCAACACACTATTAACTGAGGGATTAGTATCAAATAGAGTACCGACTGAATCCGAAGCACCAGGATTTTGAGTATTGAAAATGGGCAGGAAAGTAGCTTTTCCTTTTCCAACATTTAGCTGGAAGTGAATCAGTGCTCTAGGAATTAAGAACACCATCCCGGGAGTCAAAACCTTTGAAGAAAAGGTGTTAATAATTGTTACTAACCCTACGAGTATCTTTAGTAACAATACCAGCCCCAGTTCCACGGTTTATTCCACCGACGTCCAGGTCAATTCGGAAGAGTGAAACTCCTTGGGTATTGACCACTGGAAAGCCAAAAACGTCACCGAGTGTAACTGCACGCTTAAAGACATCAAATGTGGTCGGTTCCTTGGAAAAATCCGCGAAGAAATCATCAGAAGTTACTTCTGAAGCAGGTTTGCAGGGGAAACCATTGATAGAGATGGGGGCACTCAAATCCGCAATACAGATGTCTTGTAAAGGATCAGGGCCACTTGCACGGGAAGGGAAAGGGAGAATCACTAACACTAGTAGCAGCCCGAAGAGTGATATTGATGAAGAAGCCATAGTGATATTTAAAATCTAGTAATCAGTCGCTAGCAGGATATATATGTTGATGGATTGAATGGGAAGATCGTAAATCTATTTATGGTACACCTTACTCCTTTGTAATCTGGGAGCTTTGCTTGTCATGATAGTAAATTAAAAATATTGTCCGAACATTTGAGGGCCGACTCTACAGTACTAGGGGCCTAAGGCCTCAATAACTTTAATATTAAAGAAATATAAAAGAGTTTAAAATTTAATCAATCTTTAATTATATTTTGAATTTCAACAATTAATAATCAATAATATACAAATTTTAAAAAATAAAAATAGTCAAAAAAATATCTTTTGAATTATATTCTAAATTTAATAATTTTCTTTGTAGCAAAGAGCGCAATTTTTTTTTAATGTTCAATAATTAATTTTTTTATAAACCGTAAATATAAAGAATTTAATTTTTTTTTAAAAATAAATGAATGAATTAACTGTTAGATAATATTATTAATTATAGTGCTTTAAAATCAAATATAGAATTTGTATAAAAAAAATTTAATTATTAAACAATTATTAATTAGAAAGATGTCTAAAAAAATGTGTTTTCTTATTATACCTAACTTTAAAAAAAATGGGACCTCCTTAAAATACAGAGTCTTACATCTACCTGATTCACTTATACATTAAGCTGTCCGTTTGACGTCAGATTAAGTTTGTTTACCTACTAAGTGATAGGTTTGTTTTGTCTAAATTTAGATGGTTAATTTTCTCTTTTTAATGTCGATAGAAAATATTTAAAACCAGGCAAGAAGGTTCAGGAAGAGCTACGCTGTAACTAAAGTGGCCGTGAACAGTGCTAGAAAATGAATCAGTGCATAACAAACAACGATTTAATAGATTTAAATAAGATAATGAATCAGTAGAAGATTTCCTTGTTGTTTTATCTGGGGTTCAGCACATAATAAACAACGATTTAATAGATTAAATTATATGATTTAATAGACTAAATTATATTATTAGACAATTGTGTCCTTTTCTCTAGTATATATATCCCATTGAAGGATTTTTTGAATAAATTCCGAATAAGAAATCTTTACTTTCAAGCTGCTCCTAAGGGACAAAGGTTGTGTTAGAGCGGTATGTTGGTTTAAAATTAGTTTTGCAGCAAAAAATAATTGGATCGTATTTCTCATACAATATATAAAATTATCATAATCTAGAAATCGTACCTTTGCTTTTTTGTATAAGTAATCTAGGCTCCCAAGTCACGATCTACACTACCAAGATTGTTAGATCACGATCTTTCACCAATGATCTTTCAGGTTATGACTCAAGTTCAATCTACACTTGATGTGTGGGCGCCTTTATCACTATTGTAAGCAACTAGCAAGAGAAAAATGAGCCTCCCTTTTCTCTGATCTGAATATTGTGGCTGACTCTTTCTATTTCTAGAAAAATAAACCTTTTATATTCCCATTAGTGGAAACCCTAGGCTCATTTTTTAAAACCAAAAGTGGCGGTTTACTTATTCTTATTATAGGGGGCCATCTTGTAAAATAACACAAGGCCCCTTATACATAAGAATATTAAATAGAGCCCACCAAATAATATATTTAGGCTTTTAACATAAATTGTTAGTTTTCTTGCTTATCAATTCAATAGTGGTGTAATCAATTAAATGAGCTAACTTGGGGATCATATGGGTCCATACAATAGTGACTACAATAATTAGGCATGTAATTAAATTAGCCAGATTATTTAATTCCAAATCTATTTCATTAAAAGATTGGAACTGACCTCCATAATTTTATGCTACCTAGGATAGTGTTCTCGAATAATGATTCGACTCATGTCACATTGATTTCTTTACTGAACAATTCTTTGTACCACATCATTAATTAAATTAATATCTCAACTGTCCAATCAATTTAATTACATCTTGTTCCTTGACACTTACTAGCTTTCTCTAATGATCATTTTCAACATACTAATTATGTTGACACACTCTGGCCAGAGAATTCTATGATCAAGTACCAAAAATCCGTCAAGAGATGTGTTGTACAAATTCTATATTGTTAATCTATAATCTCACTGCTCATAATTGCTTATACCAAGATACCGGGTAGTCTTGACTACAAATGTATGTCGCGCCCATTGGTAACTCAGATGAAATGACAATCACAAACATGAAACTATAATTAACTCAAGATTGAGATTGCAATAAAATCAATGTCTATGAGATTTAATAAGTCTGACAGTTATTTTAAGGTTAATTAAATCTCATATGTGATCCAGTTCAATGTAGTCAAACTACATCAGTAAGCTCAGACATGATTAAGACAAATTATTCAATGAATTTACTACAGTCTAAACATAAATAGAGTGCCCAACTCTATTTATTAACTGCGAACTTAATTTATTTGATTATAAGATAACTTGTATTTATATCTTCTGTGAATCCATATGATGATCACATAAAATACATATAATACAATTAAATGGACCTTGTTCAAAATATTTATGCTATTAAGATATATAAAAATGTCTTACTAATCAGAAAATAAATAATTACATACTCTAAAGAGCACATAATCCCAACACGGTACTATTATCATCGTTATTAATATAATTACTACTATTACATTTCAAAGTTGAGTTATTGTATAAATGTGTTATTTTTATTTTCATTTGTATGAAACAAATCCTGAAAGTAATAATAATAATAATAAACTAATACTTTATGTCACTCGTCTACTGGATGCTACATCATTTGGAACTAAGGATTGCAAGAAATCCCTATAGGATGGGAGCCCGCTATGTTAGGGTCGAGTATCACATCTAATTTTACCCAATTTTATTAAAAAAAAAAGATACGGAAATAACTTTTTATACCCCTAGTATAAAATACTATTACGTGTATCCGCTTACTATACTCATTTGACTATTGTCTATTTGTCAAATTGCCTATCTATTTTTTTTTAATTTTTTTAAAAACTTAAAATTAATAGTTAAATCAAATAAATATTAAAAGTACAAAAATTAAATCGCTAAATCAAAAACATATGCATTTAGTAGCTTACTAATTGAAATGACCATCTACTATGATATTATCCTAGACATTTACTTGGAGATTTTGGTCATTTAATGAACTAAACATTTACTTGACCTTTTAAAATCTTATCCTAGTAGGACGCAAATGACAATAAAACAATAAGCAATTCAGGGTCAATTGAAAGTAGCAAAGGATGGACAATGCTAAAGTAGAGACTTTTGTTCTCGATCCAAATAATACTAATCCAGTGACTCAATTTAAACTTGATAATACATTGACTAAATTTAAACTTGACAATCATCAATTTATAAATAATATTTACCTAAAATTGAAAATACTTTATAAAAATATTTAAAATAAATTGCTACATGTTTATTTATAGCTAAATAGTTAAGGTACCGATTTTTCCTTTTTAAATATATGCAGGATTTTAAAATATAAAAGGAATGGAGCCCCTATCTTACAGCTGCTATAAGTTACAGTAGCTGCAAGATACTAAAATCCTAAAAGGAAATATAGGGGACATGGGAAGGGATAGGCATCTATATTTTATAATCGAGAATCCCTGATGTGTACCCACTCAAACTCACAACGAGAATGTTTGCTATCAAATGGGTACTCATATTATCATCCCCGCACGATGCCCGACTAATTGAGACTTATAATAGGATTAAGGAAAAAAGGGAAAAAAAAAATAAAGAAAGATAAGGCAGTGGTCTCATTTTTTAATCCCTTCCCTCCCTCATTATTTGAATTGAGAGGCCAGTCAAATAAAACTTTTTGAAAACCATGTGGCTTAATCCCTATCATTACTCTTCTTAAATATGTTCACTCCTATATTTATTTTTAATCATACAATCGCACCAATTCCCCAAATGGGTAGACCTTCTAAATTTGATCAATATTTCAAAAGAAAAACTACCAAGAATTTAGCGAAGTCACGTACTAATTCTCCAAATTCCAGTGGCTATTAACTTTTTATTGTTAAGAACTTGAAAATTTGAAGATTGAATCAGGCCCTTCTAGAGTTAGACTCTGAGTTCCGCCCTTCGTGTCAACTAATTAATTTAGTATAATTTTGAGTGGAAACAAGAGATCAAGGTTCAATCACGCCCAAATGAATAAAAAGAATAATTAATTACCAATTATGGTATGCCAAAAAAAAAAAAGAAAACATAAAAGACCTTAAATTATATCTATAGCTAGTTAAATCAGTTATATGAGAAGAAAAGGTACCTGTATACAAGAACGTCAACGGGCATGCATGCACATTCCTTTGGAGAAACAGATTGATTGCTTCAACGATGCATGAATTTGCGGAGAATATGCAAGTCCCAAAAGTCAAAGCCAAAAACATCTCCGGAGTAACTCCAAGATAATGAATTATGAATATGCAGAAGTTTCTTGCTGTTAAGTACATGATAAACAACAATTTTACAAGACAGTTGATATCCTACGGAATAGATTACTCTTTTGATATCCTACGGAATAGATTACTCTTTCTTACTTATCAAAAGAAAAAAAAATTCCCTTTTAATGGAGGAAAATTATGGTGCAAGCAAAGATTCTTTTTAGGTATATTCAGAGGAAAGACCTCCATGAACAATTTGTACGACCAAGCCCAGTTGTCGTCGTCGGAGGAGTTTGACCTTTGACGTGCAAGTTCTTTTCTGTTTTAATCCCTAATTTATCAGATTAAATAAATTCAAATTATAAATAAATTCAATAAAAACTGTGTTTGAGAATGATTGCATTAGATTCAATATATATATATATATACACACACACAATACTTTACTACCATAACTATAATTTTCATAATTCATAATTTTAAGAAAGAAAGTTGGTGTTAATCACCAGCAGCCAAGCAGCGCTCCAAGCGCAGGCATGTTGGCTAGCCGCATATCAGAAAATTATTTGCCGTCTCCACTCCATGATACCTAAATTAGGTATAATGTATGAACCCATCAGACTCAACCATCAATCACTATCAATCACTAGTTAAAATTGAAGAGATAGAATGATTTTTTTATCTTTGAGAGAAGTGAATTTATTGAGAAGTACAAATATGTTTCCAACATTTTGTAAATTCAAAACAATTTGGCATCAATTCATCCTTTTGCAGTCATCAATGTAACATCTCAAACATGCTAATTCCATTTAACAAAATATAAATATCAGGAACCCATTCCCAAATGCCAAAGTTTATGGTCAATGGATACTCGGTCAGCCATGGCCTATCAACAATGGCATATCAAAGCCTTCATTCCATATTTCCATCCCTTTGATACCACAAGCCTTGCACGTCAAGCATTTAACAATCCATGTAATCCTCTTGACAGCCCAGAGGCCAAGTAGTTTGAAATGTCTTGATGATTGTTGAAGAGAGCATTTATGTTTGGCTGAAATCCAGCATCAAAATTGCATCCTGTAGTTTGTTTAATTAGTTATTTGAGATGAAAATGGAATCATTCCTAACAAAGTAGAAGACAAGATAAAATTAGTTTAGAAGAAGAAAACGGAATCAAAATTCACACACAGAACAAATTAGGAGAATCGCTAAGTGCACCTGTCTAAGGCAGCGGCACTAATGGGAATTACACCAGATGGGGATACAAGAGCATCAACTGGCATGTCCTTTGGAGTAGCTGATATGATTCCTTCATCCATGATCTGCAAAGAATATGACAGTGCAACTGCAAAACCAAAGTGAAAATAGAGAAATGACCTAATCTGCTTATTTAAATCAAATTAAGAAACAATACAATCAGTTTATAAGATCCTATAGCTTCCTATTCATATTGCATGACGAAATTGAAACAGAAGTTATCCATACCAAAGAGGGGAGGCCTCCAATTTCGTTCCTTTGCAAGCTCTTGGTACTTCCTCAGGAATGTATCATAATAACTTCAGAGTTTTTTTTATCACATACATTAACAAAAAGTTATACCAAGATACAAGAATCCACATAAAATTAAGAATTTAAAAAGAAAGCTATGGAAGAAACAGGGGAAGGGGAAATAAAAGTGTTTATTGGGCATTAAACCAACGAGAAAGAACAAGAAAGCTACAATATAATTACCATTAACCTAGTGGTACTAGTATTTTGCGGCGGGGGGGGGGGGGAGAGGATGGGATCAAGAATCAAGAATTGTATGATGAAAGCTTTCATATTTCAAAATTGAGCAATCTAGTCCTAAGAATCCTTAGCTTGGCCTTATTGTTGGAATTTTGCAAAAAGCAGCTACAAAAGGGTCAGAGGGAATCCAGCTTGTGGACAAAAGCTTCAGCTAAAGGTTGAAAATAAATGTGCCTGCTTCCATGGATATTCTCAATTTGTGTGTGCATGTGTGGTTTTTCCATTCCTCAAATTAGAGTACCACAGAGATTAAATAACTTTCACGAGGCCATGAGAAGCATGAGCCTTACCCTCCACCACGGCCCAAGCGTCTACCAGATCTGTCAAATGCAAGTCCTGGCAAAGAGTATATGGTGAATACAATGGACTTCTCATTTCTATACCATACATGAGGAACTAAAAAGAGGAAAATTGACAAGTATACCAGGTATGAGAAATAAATCCACTGGCTCATTTGCCTGCATTACTGCAACAAGAGATATTTAAAATTCACAACAATATAAAGCCAAAGAGAGAAAAATGTGTTCTACTGCTAGTATATATTACAATAGCTTAAGTATGTTTTTCGTGAGAGAGCTTCAACGCACAAAGTTGTGGAAGTTTTGCAAAAATGGTCGCTTATCATGGAATTGTAAGTTTTTCTCGAAGCATTGCAGAACTAATATGTTGACATCATATATATGCCAAATCCGTTCCCTTTTCAACTTCTTTTGTGTGTGTTTGTATAATACAAAATAAGCACAAATTTATGACATAATGAACAACAATATACCATCTTCTCGTTCATTCCCATCAGCATCTACTGGAGCTGGTTCTAAAATATTCATCGAGTTTGCAATTAGATCATCAATACTTGAGATGTGGAACATGCGCATGTGACTATTCTTGTCCTCCACACGTGGCACATAGAGCTTCTTCCTTGTCTTTGTATCACCATCTAAATACAGATGCAGCAATATCATAAATTTATAAGAATCACCAGACAGAAAACATACAAATTGCTTACGGTCCCCCATTTCTTTAAAAAGTATCAAATTTTCAACTAAGGAAAGTTCATCAATCATCACCGCATAGGATCTCAAAGATAAATACCCAAGATAGGATACAGAACACACCTGCGGCTGGAATTTGCAGAATTTGAGACAACAACTTTGATGTATCAACTTCTCTCAAAGCAGAGCAACTTATATAGGCACATAATCTCTGACTAGATTTAAACCATGGAGATTCTAAAACAATTTTCTGAATTGCATTGTCTGGAACCAAAAATAACATTAACAAGAGTGCAGTATGTCTTCAACTAACATCAAATATTAGAATACAATAATAAGATGAGATCGAAGTGAAAGAAGGTACTGACCTTCATGGGATCTTTGCGAGGGGTCCATGGACTTGAGGGTCTTTCGGACTTGGGATCGAAGGATCCGTTTTTGCTGGAAAATGGACTCCAGATCATGTTCTTTTTCTTCAGGGTTGCTGCTGTTGTTGCTGTGGCTCATCGTGCCAAAACAGCAAGGTAGGTGGAGAGGAGCGACTTTGTTGGTTTTGTGCGCGCTTTGTCCTTTGGGTCACTTTTTTTTTTTTAATTATTTTTTCCATTCGGAAGCCTTTGATTTGTATCCGCCACCCGAGCAAAGGACAAAAGGAAAATGAAGGGTTATGTTTATTTCCAAAAAAAAAAAAGAGGGTCTATTGAAACATATTAAAGATTGTATTATTTTTCCTTAAAAAGAAAATGATATCATCGATGACATCACTGTATATATACTTTATAAATAAATAATTATTTAGAATTTAAATCTCCTTTATTCTAATTATGTAATTTTCTTTTTAATTTCATTAACATTTGAGGAGAGATTTTTTTCACCTTATTCTTGAGGTCTAGGATAGTGTTCGAGTATCTCCTGCATGTGTCTGAACATATTCCCTTTCTTTATGTTATTGTTACACTATGTAATGCAAAATATATGGCAATAAAAATATTCATAATAAAACCACAAGATATGTTATATTTAAAGATAAAAGATGATAAAAAGTCCATATTCCACTTTGGCCAAATTTATGAATTTATAAAAGTATGAGAAATAATCACAAATAGATACAATTACAGGCCCCATTAAAATCTCGCCTCTGATAGCAAAATAATATTGCCCAGCTGCAAACCAACAACAGCATTACAACTGAGTTCGAGGGCTAAACCAAATCCACTCCTTTTATCTCTCTTCAAACCCTAACCCTAGTACCAAATCTACAATGACCTGAACCTTCATCAAGCCCTCATTGTCCGTGCTGACGCTCCACCGTCCGATCACATAATCATATCTAAAGGCGTCGAACGAAATCTCAAACGATGCCGTCGCAGGCCGATCTGGACCGTCAGATCGAGCACTTGATGCAGTGCAAGCCGTTGCCAGAACAGGAGGTGAAGATTTTGTGCGAGCAAGCGAGAGCTATTCTTGTGGAGGAATGGAACGTGCAGCCCGTAAAATGCCCGGTCACCGTCTGTGGCGACATTCACGGACAGTTTCACGATCTCGTCGAGCTTTTTCGCATAGGTGGCAACGCTCCTGATACCAATTATCTCTTCATGGGCGACTATGTTGGTCAGTTCCTGTACATTTATATATTATTACACGTGGTGAATTTATTTGTCTATAGTTAGTGGGTTTTTAACTTTCCAATTTTTTTAGTTTTGTCAAGGTTTTCTTATCGTGTTGTGATATTATGGAGATATTTGCAATTTCTAGATATGATAATGAATTTTATTATGATTTTCCCCCAATACAAATTTGATTGATGGGTAGTTTAGAGGGTATATTTATTGCACTGCCTTGATTATTTTATCTAGATTACAGTTACAGGATATGCATATATTTTATATGAAGTTAACCTAACTTGTTTTGAATGAAGCTAAGCTTTAGGCAGGCATTTTGTTGTTAGGGAAGTGCATTGGGTTGTAAACATTAGTTGGAGCTGCTGGCTTCAATAAGTATGTGTGATTAACCGAAATGGAGTGGTGTATTTTAAGGAGCAAGATTAGACTTGATTTAACAATAAAATAAACTATGTACCAGGGGGAAGATACTTTCTCTAGCAACTACTGTGTTGTTCTAAGAATTGTTTTATTAAGATAACGATGGATAGAACACTGATAATGTAGATATATAGCAATTTAATTGACAAAATAGCGATTTAATTGACAAAACAATTTCAAGTAACTTAGGGCTTGTAACAGGCTTGTATAAGCTACGCATCTTTCAAATGTAATATGTATTTGTTAAACATATTATAGTATTCCTATACCTGGAAGATATAGTTTCCACATTTGTTAGTGAATTAGCAGTTTCAGCCTTGATCCATATTCAAGTGACTTCTGCTGCACATTTTGTTTCTCTTGTTGAGATATATTAACTTTTAGACTTTGTAACGCAAGTGGTGACTCCGTTTCTTGCTGAAACTTTGACTTTTAGAAGTTGATGTGCAACGATGCTGAAGATCAAAGCACTGGTGATGTAAGCAAAAGAAGGAAGTACTGGTATTTGGATGATTTTGATAAGTTAGCTCAAAAAGTGAAGGAAGTGGATATGAAAGCCAATTTATTATAGGATGAAAGTGATTTTAAGTTGGAGGTAGAGTTAATTGTTGTTGGAGATGACATCTAAATAAAATCAACTATGACATCAATGATATAATTTATCTCATGCTTGAAAGTTGTAACCAAGGTTTCCTAGTGTATCTGATTAAGGTTGTTAGTGGCTCTCCTTTTTATTTCTTTCAACTTTAGCTACAGACTTTGTTTATACATCTTTTTTTATCAGATTGTCATTGATTGTTCTGTTGTGATATTATGCAGATCGTGGATACTACTCAGTAGAGACTGTCACCCTTTTAGTTGCTCTGAAAGTACGTTATAGAGATAGAATAACAATTCTGAGAGGAAATCATGAGAGTCGTCAGATAACTCAAGTGTAAGAATATTGTTGTTCGAATTCAATCCATTGAAAAGTAGCAATCACTGTTTCATTGATCATCAACAAAAAGTTGTCTCTGCACTTTTGATGTCCAGCATGTGCTCCCGTTCATATCTCATTTAGTTTAAACATTAAGGGGTGCTAGCCAAATTGTTCTCTTATTTTGTTAAGCAATTCTAGTCAAATTGGTGTGAGTTTAATGAGGAGATAGGGAGAATTTCCCTGTGCTCAAAAATGGTTATTTGACTAAATTACTTTAAAATTGTGGGTAATTTGGGTGTTCTATGTTCGGTTTTTTCGGTCCAGCAGTCTAGGCTTATGTCAAAATAACTTAATGGTTTCATTTTTCAGGTATGGATTTTATGATGAATGTTTGAGAAAATATGGAAATGCTAATGTCTGGAAGCATTTCACTGACCTTTTTGATTATCTGCCACTTACAGCTCTAATTGAGAGTCAGGTTTGAATTTTATTCGCAGAATTTCTCTGTTTAAATCCTTGTATTGTGGCTGACAAATATCTGTAAATCTTTTTGCAGGTTTTCTGCTTGCATGGAGGACTCTCCCCGTCTTTGGATACATTAGATAATATACGTGCTCTGGACCGTATACAGGAGGTAGTCCACTGTTTTACCTTGATTTGTTGCAAATTTATCCCTTCATATTTCCCTGACGGCCTGTTACATTCATTTCATCTGGCTCCCGCATGTTCCAATGTTTACCAGAAACACAAGTGCTTCCTGCCATATGAATCATTACTGTCATGATTTACATTTCATTTCATCGAAATGCTTTTCCAACCTCTCCTCAATTCTTGCTGCTATTTCTTTTGTTACATGAAAGTAGGTTCCTCATGAGGGCCCAATGTGTGATCTCTTATGGTCTGATCCTGATGATCGATGTGGATGGGGAATATCTCCTCGGGGTGCTGGGTACACATTTGGGCAGGATATAGCTTCACAGTTCAACCATACTAATGGGCTGTCTCTTATTTCTAGAGCTCACCAGCTCGTAATGGAAGGATACAATTGGTGCCAAGTATGACGATTAATAATGAAAGTAGAATTAGTTTTGGTTTGTTGTTTGCAGAGATTTTATTCATTTGTTTGCTTACCATAATTCATGTAGGACAAGAATGTGGTGACAGTTTTCAGTGCACCAAATTACTGCTACCGGTGTGGAAATATGGCTGCAATTCTTGAAATTGGGGAGAATATGGAGCAGAATTTTCTTCAATTTGACCCGGCACCTCGTCAAATTGAGCCTGAAACCACACGCCGGACTCCCGACTATTTTTTGTGATTGCCATGGATTCCACTGGCGAATTTTATTCTTACCTGTTGTGTTTTTGTAGATGTCTCTTATAAAAACTGAGTTATTGTTTTTAGTCAAAGGAGAGACAAGAAGAAGCCATTGTTCTTGTCATTCTTTTGATTGAGGTTTTTATGATGTTGGGTTCATGTGAGTTGATAGGTTCGATCTGTAGTAGCTTCTTTTGTATTCTAAAATGGGAAGAAAATAGAAATAACATGCTATCTGTGTTGCCTTGTGAATTTTACATCCTTAGGTGAAACATTCCCCCGTTTGAATAACCTCTTCTTTTTGGGGGGGGTGTGTAAGAGCTGTTTATTGTAGCATTTCTCTTTATTATATAGTTTTTGTGAGGATGTAGACTTTGATTTCCTGGACCTTATGAACCAATCCAGATGCATAAACCTTTCTGCAGCTTTGCTAGTTGCAGGCTTACGCTTTAGTTCTAGTTCTGGATATGACAGAATTTGGTCCCCCGTAAATTGCGTTTTAGAATATTTTTTGAAATTACTACAATTCGCAAATACAACTTGGAGTTAACGTGGACGCACGAGGTGGTGGTCAAAACATTAATTCAGAAACCAACTGTACTGCTACTTAGGAAGGTATCCATTCCAATTCAAATTTTTATAACGAGGAATGAAATCAGGCCCCAAAGGGAACCTCAGACTATTTTGAGGGCATGAGCAGCGTTGCAGTGCCACAACTGTGAAGTAGTGGGGCACATTAATTTACTTAAAAAGAATTTGGGCTTTATTTTTTAAAAAAATTTCATTTAATTTTGTACTTACTCGGCTACTCTAATCAGTTAAAGAAACCTCGATGGTAAAAAAGTCCTAATTTATATAAAGTACAAAATATTGTAAAAATTAATTATTAATTTTTTTTTTTGGGGGGGGTCAGCAACCGCTATTGCCATCGCTGGTCCCTATATGCTCCGCCACCAGCGTCACTGAACTACAATCCTGGCGACTATAAAATAGGGTCAAGAGACTTGAAGGCGGTTAGACAGACGTTAACACTTTACCAATTCAACTTTCGACCGGCAAACAAACTTTCGACTGGCAAAAACAAACTTGTAAAGAAAAGGGTTTAGCGCCGTGAATTTTTGACTACTTGTAAAAGAAGGTGACAGCTTTGAAATACAAATAAATCGTAAGGTGATGGGACACGTGTCTTTGTTCTCCGACTCAATTCAACCACTTCTCAAAGAAGGTGACACTCTCTATCTCTAGTGGAATTGAAAACAGAAATATCTTGACACATCATCAACTGCTCCTTGATATTTCATGACACATTATTAACGAGCACTAGCATTCCATCGTCGTCTAACGGTTCTCTCCTTTAACGCCGTCAAGTCAGGATTCCAATTTCTCGTGCCGTGGGTTAAATCACTCTAGCCCGGAACCAGACATCGACCTAGTGTGTATAATTTTATAAATACATGATAGCCCCCGTATCTCTCGTCTCCGAGCAAATATTTTCCCGTGGAAACACAGATAGCTAGCTAAGCCAAGCCAAGCCTCTAGCACTTTGAATGAGAAATGGACTATTGTGAGTTTCAGAATTCCATCCAGCAGATGAAGAAATCATCAATTTTCTGAACGAGAAGGGACTTGATCCTGATTTCTCTGTCCAAACAATTTATATGCAACTTCGAACCTCAATCTGTAAGTATCATCATTTTACGCATGACTCTTCAGGATCATCCCGCCAAACACACTCTTGTCCAAATTGATAGCAATTGTTTTTGTTTTGAATGCGGTACAGGCCTTTTGGCAGTTGGTACTTCTTCTGTGCGCCTTACGCCGAAAGTAATGATGCCAATAGAAGAGCTGGAAACTCTCAGGACGTGATTGATGTTAAGAAGTTTATGGTTTTTTGCAAACATGTAGGTTGAATGGGTCATGCTTGAGTTTCATTCTGAGTATATGGTAGCAGTTTTGCCCATTTCTTGTTTATTTTTCTTGATTTTGGCACTCACCTTGAGTTTAATTTTTTTTAAATTGTTTTGCATTTTACTTTGTAAACTCTAAGAAATTGTAGGCTTTGTTTCCACATGTGATGTTGGTCAATCAGGTAGCCATTTGGCTTCAAATTTAGAAATCATGTTGAGGAGAACAAATTTTCAACAATTCAGTTTTATACATGAATGATTTCTCTACCTTTCCAAATATGCTATAGTTCCTTGTGAAGGTCCAATATTCCTCGCCCTTCATAGGTATAAACAAAAAACTAATGGCCCTAGCCTAGACTCTGAAATGCCCATGACAGAGCTTCCTCTATTTTCCCGAACTTGTGTTTTGGCTTGACTAATAAGAGTGGACATTTGATTTTAGCAGACGGTATCAGAAACATATTTTGAGTAAAGGGTTTTTTTTTTTTTTTTTTCTTCAGGTACAAACTCAGCAACTACCAATTCATCATATGACCTATAATTTCAGAAATCATGTTGCAGAAAATAGCTTTTCGAGGGTGAGAAAGCACATGCCTTAGCGGCAGTTTCAATATCAAGTTATCCATGTTGAGTATGACAATTTTACTCAAAAATTAATACTCTGTCATTTTATTTCAGGTAGGACCTCAACAACTACCAAATTGCAATTTGCGTTTTGATTCTAAAAGTCGTGTTGCAGAAAATACTGTACAAGGGGTGAGAAAGAACAAATCTTAAACTCCATTATCAATGTCATCAATTCCTAAATGTTGTATAAAAGGAATATATCCAAGATTAATCCTTCTTGTTTGCGGATCTTTACTTCAGGTAGAACATGAACAAGCAGCAGGTCATAGTATGACTTTCAATTACAGAAATCATGTCGTAGAAAATATTTTTGCAACAGTGAGAAAGAACATGCCTTACGGAGAGCTTTTTTACATCAACTTGTGCATGCAATGCAAGAGAGACATACTCAGAACTAATGCTGTCTATTGGTTGTTATTTCAGGAAGAATTGCGACAATTACTAGGACACCATTTGGCTTCTAATTCTAGAAATCATGTTGCAGAAAATATTTTTCCACGGGTGAGAAAAATCATGACTTATTGACACTCTTGTATTTCCACTTACATATATTGTATGATAAACATATCCTGAGTTAATAATGCATTGTTCATGGTCTTTACTTAAGGTAGCATGCTTTTTTCTCCCAAAATTACTTCTTATAACAGAAATCATGTTGCAGAAAATATTCTTCTAAGGGTGACAAAGAACATGACTTGTGGGTGTTTATCAATTATCTAGTTACATATGTAGTGCATGAGAAACATATTTGGGGCTAATGCTACTTTGTCAATGGCTATAATTTTAGGAGGAACCTCAACTACTACCAAATCACCATTTGTCTTTGTACTCTAGAAATCGTGTTGCAGAAAATACTTTTCCATCGGTAAGAAAAAGTGTGCATAATATCTTTAATGCATTATAATTATATCTCTAACTAATGCTTGTGTCTGTTATTCTTATTTGGGGTAGAATCTTAACAACTGCCAATTCATTATTTGATTTCTGAAATCAGAGATCAAGTTGCAGAACAAAATTTTTCAGGGGTGAGAACAGTCATGCTTTATGAACATTTCAGATATTAATTTTATATTATGCATGATAAACATTTATAGAACTGACAGTTATTCTTAAACATTTATAGAACTGACAGTTATTCTTATGTCGTTCGTAGGGGAAGCCACTGGTGTTTGCACAATTTGATGCTCTCTACTAGTGTAGTGGACTGAACTACAACTCTTTCTCCGCACTTTAGTTGCCGATTAATCCAGAACAAAGATGATCCGCATATTCTGATGGTTTCAGCAATGACTGATGTGCTGAATTTTCAATGTAAATGTGAGCAGCAAAAAGATGTCAACTTACAATGGCCTGTCCATGACAAATACCCTCTCGGAAGAAACTGGACGCGCGCTTCCTCTTCACTCGAATCTCCACTAGCTAATGGAGAATAGTACTTCAATAGTATGTGCAACCAACAATTAAAATTTTGAAGGGGAAATGTTGAAATTGTAAGTTTGTAATCAGGCTTCACGCATGCCAGACGCATGCCTAGCTCCTGCTATGTAAGAAAATTGTCATTTCCGTATGCGATTGGACTTGTTCATGAAAGTAATTGGGGCTATGTAAATTGACCCTCCTCCGTCCATGAATAGTAATGAGTTCATCGAGTTGAACCGTATCACCATCAACTCAACCGTACATATCCATATGTTCTTCAGATCATCTGACTGAGGCCGTGAAGTGTTTACTATTAGCACAGTAAACACTAACTAATTCAAGATCAAACACTGACCTAAATGGCGAGAAATGCATACGATTGTCAATATTCTTAATTTGGAAAGATAATCATTTAGAATACGGTTATTAGCAGAAGTTTTAAAGATAACAGAGCCACAGCGTTAGTCTTGAGACTATCCAATCCAAACCAATTGATTTTCCACGACTGATCAAAGAAGGAGATACTTTATAGTGTTGCAATAATGACGTTTACCAAGGTACTTTCATGGAATAATCACTTTAGGACATTGCCTCAACGAAAATTTAAAATAAAATTATAATCTACCCGCATAAAATTCAAAACTAATAACATAATCGTGAACTTTGCAAATGAACCCAAAAAACAATATATATATATATATATATATTGGAATGATGTTTAGATAGACAAGAGAACCCCACAAAGAGACTACAAGAGAAGGAGATTCAAAGTACCAGAAGATTCTAGATTTTCCCGTAGGCAGGTAACCTTACACTAGAAGTCCATTCCATGTGAAGGCAGCTGACTGATGACAGAACAGAAAAGGAGACATGTATATTGTAATATAAAGGGGGTGACGCTGCTGAACCAATAAGAGGGTGACCGTGGGGTCTCAAAATTCTCGAACAGCGTGGGTAACAAGCTGACACTTTTTTAACTTTTCCATATTATTTTTATCGCATTGTTAATTGATGGACCTTCAGATATATGATTCTGTAGATTGTAGTCACTCACTCAATACTCTTAACGGCGTTGGAGAAACAAGCAAAAGCAGCTTGGCTCACTGTAGCACAACGCGTCGTGAGAATGCGGTGTTAACGCTTTCACTTTCTGGGTGTATAAAAGAAGTGACATGATCAGCCACTCGCTCTTTCTCACAGAGCAAATTCTTCCCGTCAAACCAGAGAGAAATACCAGTGTAGCTGTAGCTGTATTGAATCAGAATTATTAGTAATGGAGAGTCATGAGGGTTTCAGATCCCTACATACTATTGAAGAAGTAGTTACTACTCTCATTCTCCTTTGTGCTGCCTTATATTCTCAAATAAAATCTGAAATGGAGAGTCTCATGGGGTACAGATTCCAGCCATCCAATGAACAAATCTTCCGTCTTCTTCAGAAGAAGAGGCTTGACCCCCGTTTCTCGCATCACACTATCAAGGATATTGATGATATCTGCGGCCTTGAGCCTTGGGACTTGGCAGGTACGTAATGGTATTTTTATTTTTCTTACCCTCATTCGAACTCTTGAGCCACTAAAGTTAGAATGGCTTTACCAGCTAAACTAAACTAACTGGCAGGCACCATGTATTGTGATGCAGGGGCATCAAAGACTGAGTCCGAGGATCAAGTTTGCTATTTTTTCTACGAACCTTATTACAAGTACAAGGAGAGTACCCGCGCCCACAGAAGAACAAATGCAGGGTACTGGAAGGTTACTGGTCGAGGTTCTAAGATCAAAGCTAGAAACGGCCTTTCTGGTACCAAAAAGATTTTGACTTTCTACTATCATGGTCCTGCTTGTAAGAAAGCTAAGACGGACTGGGTTATGCATGAGTACCATGTCAATGACGACCCCAGTTATAAGGTATGAGCTTTATTCTTGTCCCTCACATCAGCTTTTACCATTTCTTTTATGAATTGTTAAATATTTGGGATGTGATCTGGAACTGCATGTTTTGTCAATCTGACGACAACTGTAGTTTAATATATGGGGCTCCTCTTGATGATTGAAGTGATTGTTTGGTGAAGCATGCTAGAATATTGATTGGATTAGTATTAAAACTGCTACTTCCTTTTTGTGGTCTATTTTATGTGGACATGAACACGATAAGCATTAAGAATATGTGTCTCTGTTACCTATTAGTTTAATTGGTAGAATATTCTAGTGGATCAGATCTCAATGAAACTAAGGGTACGGTGTTGCTAATGTAAGAAATTGCGATTTCCTTAAACAAGCATTTACATGACTTGATGAATGAATCTGTTGTTTTGTTTCTCCTAGAAGTTTGGTGAGTGGTAATCTGGCTATGCTAACGAAAATCTGAAGATTAATTGATAATACAGGGTACCTTATTTTGTTTGTGCCTTCAATTCATGCAGAAAGAATTCGTATTGTGTCGCATAGAAAGAAAATGGGATAACAAGCAAGGCATTTCTACTCCTGATGAAGGTGAATCAAGACAACAATTGGTTTCTCCAATTCAGCTATCACCACGAGACCCTGAAAATCATAGTGAAGAAAATACTCTCACTAACTCTCAGCAACTACCAAATCACAATTTGATTTCTGATCCAGGAAATCATATTGAACAAAATACTCTCACATTCCCTCAGGTAATACCAAATGCCAGTTTGATTTCCACAACTGAGGTATTATCAAATGATCATTTGAATTCTACTAGAAATCATAGTGAAGAAAACATTCTCACAGATCAGCAGCTACAGCTAAATCACAATTTGATTTCTCCTTTTGGATATCAAATTGAAGAAAACAGTCCCACAAACCCCCTGCTACCAGCAGATAGCAATTCTACTTTTCCTAGATATCTTATTGAACAAGATACTCTCAAATATCCTCAATTACTGGCAAACTATGGTTTGGTTTCTCCGACAGTACCATTACCAAGTGGCCATTTGATTTCTAACCAAAATCATATTGAAGAAAATATTATCACAAACCCGCAGCTACACCCAAATCCCAATTTGATTTATCATAATCAAATTGAACAAAATAGTCCCACAAACCCCTGGCTACCACCGAATAGCAATTTGATTTCTTTTCCTAGAAATCTTATTGAACACTTACCAAGTGACCATTTGATTTCTAAGCAAAATCTTAGTAAAGAAAATAGTCTCAAAAACCTGCATCTACAGCCAAATCACAATTCGATTTCTAATTTTGGAAATCAAATTAAAGAAAATATTCCCACAAACCCCCAGCTACCATTAAATAGCAATTTAGATTCGCAGCGACTACTAAATCAGCCTATGGTAATACATTCTAACTGTCCTTTTGATAATTTTGATAATTTTGATTATCAAATTGACAGTGATCAGGTAAATGACCTGATCAATTCCCAAAGGGCTTTCCAGGGTGAAAATTCTCGCAAAGACACTGGACAAACCCTTACCCCTGACTTAAACTCATCAAAGTCAGATGGAGGAGCTTCAACTTATGCAGAGGATAGCAGTGACCCAAATAACACTGCTTACATTGATGCAATGTCAGATAAACTACTGGAGGATGGAGGAGCTTCAACTCATGCAGAGGATAGCAGTGACACAAATAACACTGCTTGTATCGATGCATGGATAAATGAACTATTTGAGGATATTGCTTAAGTAGCAAATTTAAACAGCAATCAAATCCACCAGAGGTATTATTGTTAAGTTACTACTATCAATATTGTGATAATGCGTCATTCACGTTTTATTGTATTAGAACTTTTATTGTATTAGAACTCTGTAATCTTAAGTAGCATAACTATGAAATTCTGTAATCTTAAGTAGCATATGTAAACAACTATGAAATCCTCGAGGACGGAAGTATTATTATTATTGATAATTTGATATTAGTTGCTAGTAATCTTTGAGACTTTGTTACATACTAATGGAAATGATGTTGTAGTAATTGGATACTCCAATTGGTCTGTATCTGGTATCTATGTATGGCATATGCCCAAGTTCTGGAAAACTACAGTTTGTTAAACAGGAATGGTTGTTCAAAAGAATACTAGCTGCATACGGACGAATGTTTCAAAGACCGAATGCAAGACCATTCATGGACGGTACAAGGAGGGAGGGGTGTCGAACTAAGTGTAAGCCAGGGTGGCCAAGCTGAAACAATAATTCAGATAGAAAAGGAGATTTAATTAAAATTTTACCAATTTTATGTTTGGCCTCCACTTTTACAGGATGTTTCTGGATTCAGATCTCCATTATGGTTCTCGTCTTTGGCCCCCCTAGTTTTACTATTTTATGTTGTTATCCATTTAGCTTTACAGTTCTTTTATTATAGCCCTCATTTAACCAGAATACTACTTTCGCCACTTGTCATAAGTACCTCAGATCAAATTATCTTGAACTAATCTGCGAAAAACTTCTATAATCTGAAGAACTTGCAAAGCTCGATATCGACCATATCAAAGGAAGATGTTCCTCAAAGACCCCATTACAACAACCATTTAATGCTATTTGCCTATTTCCATTTCATTTCAAAGCAACAACGCACTTGTTTCTCGGGTGTTTTTTCTTTTAGCATAAATATACACGTGGGTGAACGTGATTGGATTGCTGTGTAGGAATTTCAAATAACGCATTAACTCATTTAGGATGGGAGCACTAGAAAAAAAGTTATTTTAATATTTACCAGGGCATTTTTTTTTTAATAATTAAGAAATTCTTCTATATATGTAAGATATTATGTCATCCATACACTAAGTCAATCACATTTATTATCGTGTATTCAAGTCAAAAAAATGATAAACGATCAATTATTTTAAAACAAAATCCATGTGCCACATTCTCATTTAATAATTGTATTACCTCAAATGTACTCAAATTTTTCTCATAACAAATTGCATTAATATTAGAATGTGAAATTTTAATGACACTCTAAGATATAAATTATAATATGCTTGTAATAAAACATATAAACCTTGTTGCAAACGTTTGCAAAGAGAGGTCGTGAGAAGCGGAGACAGAGATAGTTAAGGGCAAGTGGGACAAATGTTCTTCCTGAACTAGGGATGATAATGAGGTGGGGTGGGGTGGCCTATCCCATTTCCCACCCCATTAAAATTTTTATCTCCATTCTCTACTATATTCTGCAATAAATTTAATAGGATATGAATGAAGAATCTTCATATGGAAAATATTTTCCCTACCTCTACCTTATTCCTCATTTACTTATTTTATAATAAGTATAGATACATAATTTTAATAAATTAAAAATTATGAATTTAAATAAAATCATCACCAAATTATAAAATATTTAAATTATTTAAAAAATCTCTAAAAGTTTGAAACAATATTTTGAAATGATATCAAAACTAAAAAATATTTTAAGAGAGCAGCACCTTAAGAGAGAAAAGAAAACATAATAATGTTTTAAGGTGAAATAATAATTATATTATAGAGTTTTATTTTAGTTATAACTTATTTATATTATGTAAAAATTAAAAAAAAATTATTAACCAACATTATAATTGATAAAATAAAAATTATCAAATAAAAATTAAAAAATATTTATATATAATGGGAATTGGGGTGAGGAGTATAAAACCAAACCCCATTCCATTACGAATTTGGGGATTATTTTTCTCTTATTCCTCACCTCATTCCCCAAAAATTATTCAAAATTTACCTCATTTGGGGCGAGGCCCCATAGGACCCCAAACCCATGGAAGATTGTGTCATTCCTATCTTGAACTCAAAAACTCCATGAACCTAATTAAGCTTTTGTATTCATGATTCGCAAAACACTATCTTGATCAGCCAAAGCCTTTGCTCTATGCTTCTTTTAAAAAAAAATTAAAAAAAAAAAAGAATACAAGTCTAGTTTAAACGTGATGTTTATGTGTGAAGTAAAAGTAGCTGATGGTTGGAGCAAATAAAGGGAAGACCACGTCAAGGGGTTGTTGCAGATTGCACGGTGGAGCAAATCAAGTTTGATTTGTTTTTTGTTTTCTAATTGATATTTATTAATTGCTTTATTTGATTTAAATTGATGTGAGCCAAGATTGTTGACTACAAATCATAAGTAGTCTTTACAACTATTATAATAAGCTTCAACTACAATGAATTAGGCATCGAGTAATTATTCAAGAAACTATTGGTTGTTCTTACCATAAACAGAACAAGTATCATTCATTGTTATCGTGTTTTGATTAGGACCTAACATGCGTATTTCTTCCGAAATCTCTAGTTTAAGTCCCCCCATAAAAGTTCCCACCAGTGCTCGTTGCATCCATCCGTGCAGCCGGTTTCCTTATCTTTCAAATTCTTTATGATAATCTCGCAGTGACCCGATTTGCTTCACGCCTTACAATGCTTCATCAAAATCCTCGCACCCCGTTGGTCCGAAATGAGCCCATAGTTCATCAATGAAGGTTTTCCACATCACCAACTATCCTTCTTCTTGGTATGCTCGGCGCAACCACTGCCACCACTGGTTGGCTTCCCCTTCAAGGTGGTATGATGCTAACATAACTCGCTGATCATCGACAATCTCCTAATAATCAAAAAACTGAGTTACACGGTTAAACCATTTTGTAGGATCATCACCTGAATATCGCAGAAATTCGAGCTTGGCCACTCGTGGAGGAAATTGTTGCCGTTCCCCCTCACTCTCCCCTCGACCTGGACATGAAGATACTGCCTGATCTTGTTGGTTCGCAACTCCTTGAGATAGGCCGAATGACTCGACCAGTTTGTTAATCATCGCTTCCAAGTGGTGGAATTCATCGTTCATGCCTTGTTTCATCCACTATATGTTATTTTGCATTCCACCAAGCTCCACTTCGACACGTTCAATCCGCTCTTTGTTGGTTGACATTGTTAGCTCCTGCTCTGATACCAATGTTAGGTCCCGATCAAAACAATATAACAATGAATGATACTTATTCTGTTTATGGTAAGAACAACCAATAGTTTCTTGAATAATTACTTGATGCCTAATTCCTCATAGCTGAAGCTTATAGCTTATTTATAATAGTTATAATAAAGACTACTTATGATTTGTAGCCAACAATCTTGGCTCACATCAATTTAAATCAAATAAAGCAATTAATAAATATCAATTAGAAAACAAGAAACAAATCAAACTTGATTTGCTCCATCGTGCAATCTGCAACAACCCCTTGACGTGATCTTCCCTTTATTTACTCCAACCATCAGTTACTTTTACTTCACACGTAAACATCACGTTTAAACTAGACTTGCATGGATCTGCATGTGACGAGTACGTGAGATCAAGTTCATGCATGAACATGCATGGTCAAACAAAGTCCAAATATATTTTACTAGGCTTAGAAGCCTCAGCTGACCTCCTTGGTCGTTTATCAATAGATGTGTTGGTGATGAATATGCTAACAGTGATGGTGAAAGATGACTCTCAGCAGTGGATGTAGATAGAAGCAGAAAAAATCACGAGTTTGAGGGTTGTTTGTATGGCGGTTCTGGTGGTGGTTAAAGATGGCGGTTGATTGGATTTTGCTGGGCAGTGGTTGGGGATCGTAACGACAGTGATGATCAACGGTGGTGAAGGTTGTAGGCGCCAGATTTTGGAGTGGTAGCTCGCAGGTTTGGGTTGCTTTGGTAGCGGCTACAGGTAGCGATTGAGGGAGAGGTGGGCTAGGGTTTGGTCGCTAGCTACGGTGATTCTAACGGTGGGTTGAGCAGTGGCTTTGGCCAAAGGTTTGGTCGTGGCTATATATATATATATATATATATATATATAGTGGGGATGGATGTGGGTTATCAAGAAAGCTGTGCCGTGCAGATAAAATTGCTCTTATATAAATTAACGAAGATAGCAGAAGTAAAATTGATAAGATAAATAAACATTAAATATCTTTTTAGTACCAGACCAAACTAATGCGATTAGGTTACTCATCGAAGAGTGATTAAATCTTACTCTAATTACTCATCGACGAGTGATTAAATCTTATTCTAATCCAAACAACTGAATGTGATTTTTTTTTAATAACGTTTTAAGTGAGATTAGATAATGCATTTAATACAAACGACTCTACAAGAGAGATTTTAATAGATAATCTCAAAGAAAATTATAAAAATAATTTTTTTTTTAATAATTGAAGTTATGAAAATAATAATAAGATCTCTCTATTTATAATAAGATAAACTTACTTTTCTAAATTAACTTTAAAAAAGTTAAATCACAATTATATTGAATATAAGATATTAAAATATATACCATAATTTACTTTAATTAAAAAAAAAAAGTATCGAAATACCTAAAATTCTAAAATCGAAAATAACGTACAACATCGTAGAGGAGGGACCATGGAAGGCAACTCGTAACTGTATAAAGCCGAGAAGGAATCATAAAAGTGAATGGTGGTGGCCCAGTGGCCGGTATTATTATCAATCTATATTATTATATTAATGTTATAACAATGATTCAGTTATGGTTTATTGCATTCCAGACATTGCAATCTTTGAGTGTGTTTATTTAGATCACTTGGATGCTCAAGTTGCTTCGTCATATGTAAAATTTAATGTCAATGTGAAACAGTATGACAAAGTTCTGGAAAAGTTCAGCTTGTTAAATGGGAATGCTTATTCAAAACAGTAGTGACGGATGGGACTTGGTAGCCCCAAATCCCAATAGAAGACCATCCAAAGATGATTTCTACGGCTAGCAAGCAGAGATGCTGAGCATGCTATTGGTCTGAAGGAGGGCTCCATCGTCAAGTTTGGCTTAGACCAGGGAATGGCTTTAGAAATTTATGCAGAAACGGTTTAATCTACGTGCAGTGGGGAGATGGCAGCTACCGTGAGTGGTCCTTGTGTTCCTGATGATAGATAGGCCATGAACAAAACCTAGCGTCATTATATATTGGTAATTTTTTGTTTTCTCTGAATTTCTTACATAATCGTAACGAGAAAATTGATATCATCATCATCATAACCTTCTGGATTGGTGAAAATATCAAACCTTTTTGACTGGTTCGAGATGATTTGTAATCTGATATATGAAATAATGTAAATTATCAAGCTGTGTTTTTGGTCAAGGCTAAAAGGTTTTCGATTTTCATTATACCACGATCGGTCATCGTTTCATTACCTCATATGGAAGGCATGCCACTTTGTTAACAGCCTTTTTGTTTAGTGAGTTTTCAAGATTAGTTTCGCCGGCGGGTTAGTTTCAAACTTTCAAGATCTTTTGCCTTATAGTATCTCTAGATCAAACTCTTGGAACAGTATATTTAACACTTGGAAACTACATGAAACATATTGGGAAACATTAGGTTAATCATAATGTCCTGCTCATCAAAGAAATTTACTGGTAAAATGACAAAAGAAAAAAAGGAATCCATTTATGATACAAAAATTCTGGTGAAAGAAACAATCATCTGTTCATCATTCATGTATGACACTCTCTGCAGTTTGGTCATAAGCTGTAAAGGCTAATGTTCATGTTTTTTCTACTTCCATGGAATCTCCAACAATATCCCAGCATCCTTGTAAATGATACATGGAAATGTTAGTCAAGCAGCTCGTCGTGGCTTTGAAACTTGAATAGAGGATGTATAAACTCTAAAGTGAGTACACAACATGTATATAACCTTAAAAGTCCTTGTATAAGTTGAGAATTGAGATCCTAATTTAATGACTTCACTGATATAAGGCTTGCAGAGACACAATGACCGCCCGCCCAATCTTACAGCTGTACTTGTCCTGCAAAATAATACATCAAAGAAAAGGTCATCGAGATTTTAGATCATAAGCTGTAGTGCTTCACTAGAAGTATAAAACAAATGCTACCCCTTAATCAAAAACAGTAAGGTGCCTATCCAGGGAAGAAGTTTGGTAGTTTCCTATATAGAGAATCAAAATAAAGTAAATATGGATTTATACTGATAGAGACAGAAATAAGCTACAGAAACTAAAAGGAAATTATAGAATCATCCAATAGATGAATATTGACTGAATTCATGCTTTAGTAAGCAGCCAAACTTTCATCAGGCTGGGAATGAGTAGAAACACTGATCATGCACATACTGCAATTATCATAAGATGCAGTCGTGCATGCATTTGCAAATGCTGCCATAAACTTTGCATTTCTATGTTTGAACTTGACAATTCATGGAAACTAACTCTCCTTATGTTGAATTTCTTGAATCACAGAAAGAATTGCCTAACCAATCACCAACATATATGTTAAACAGATTTTAAACATAATGACCTTCTGGTTCAGGTCAGACTTCACCAGAACCATAATTGAAAATAGTTTTGCTCCTTGATTGGAAATTGACACGATCATTCTCAGCATCTAATAGCAGGATTACAGAAAATTTAGGATTAGTGAGGGGAATGCATCATTATTCTCCTCAAATGGGCATATTTATGGCAAAGTGAAAAACTTCTGAAGATTGATTCAATCTGTTAAAAGTTTTGATCCTTCACTACCATTATAAAGAATCTGAGAGTCATCTTTTAAGATTAATCATCTGCTTCAAGGTATCCATCCACTATATACATACGTGTTTCTGCTCACAATGAGACTGACCGGACTAGCATGTAACACAGCATGCAATGCATAAGTTTAATGAACTAGAATACAGAATTTGTAAAACTAGTTAGGTATGTATGTCTCTTACCTGTATCTTAATGTGTGGTTAACATTGTTGGCTAAACTGCAAGGAAGAGATCACATCATCTGTAGCAAAGTGAACTTTCTTGTCTGTGTTTTTCAGATTGCTCATTTGTTTGGATATCAGCAATTTGTCATCAGTGTTCCCTTCATTCTCGTCCGGCAATGACCCAGCTTGATCATTAATCTTCACACCTTCTCCATCATAAGACACTTTAACAAAACCATCAGGTGGGCTGCTACATTCAGATTTTTCATTGTTGGATGAGCAGGATTTTGATATAAAATCCTGATAATCATCATCAGCTTCACCTCCTTGCCCATCAATTTCTTCTTCCCTCAAGATTCCATACTTTTCTCTATAAGCCTCAATTTCAGCCTCTAAATCCTTGATTTCTTCCTCTCTTTTTCTTAGCAACTCCTTTGTTGCTTGCAAGGCTTCCTGGTCATACTCTGCCTGCTCCTCCATCATCCTTTGATATTGTAAGGCATCCATCTGAACAGCTGCCTTCTCTGCTTGCAATCTGGTGATCATAGCCATTGCATTGTTAGCTGCAACAGCAGCTGCACTTCTTTCCTCGTCCAATTCCATGTACAAATCCATCAGTGACTTGCGATCCAAACGAACCTGTCTATTCAGATGGTGCAAAATTGAATCACCATAAGCTTCATTTGAAACATTCCCCTCAGCATCTTCCGTTTTCTCAAGTGGCGATTTCCTCAGAAACCTAGTACTCCACCTTGGACTGGCTTGAGCCGAATCTGAAAGGGGGATTCCGAAAAACTTGTTTCCTCTAATAAACGTAGGGGTCTTATCTTCATTAAAATCCTCGGCATCTGTCAGCAGTGGCACAGCTGCCGCTTTCGTTTCTTCCTTAACTATTGAAAAGATTCATTAACCAGATCAACAACATGCCAAATAGAAACTGTCATTGACATAAGCGCTTCAAGATTGTTCAATAGGTGGGATGTCAAAACATTTGGAAATATAGTAATCTATATTTGCATTCAAAATATATAAATATATAAACAAGTGGCGCATAGCTATGCAGGCAATGAAGAGAAGGAAGGAGTACCATCATTCGGGATTAAATGAGAAAAAAGAAAATAAGAATTTGGAAACAAATAAAATCATGACAGATGGACAACGACAGACTGAAATCGATATCTTACGTGGCCAAACACCAAAATTTTCCGTGATGAAAGCTTTTTTAAACAGTACAGAAGTCTTGATATAGGGATCATTTCAAAGAAAAATAAAGGAAGTGCAACAAATTTATAAGAAGGGTTCAAAACTCACATTGCTTACTGAGACTCAATGCATTAGAGCTGCCCTCATCTTCCGGAAGCTCTGATTCATTATCTGCACTAAACTTGAGTTCTGTGTATCGTATGTGGGGCAACTCCAAATTGCGGGTCAGGTCCATATTCCTCTGCTCCTCAATCCTCGAAGTCAAGAATGATGCTCGTGGAGAAGGAGCAGGCGCTTGTGATGTCAGGCCAGAATTTTTCCCCTTTGGATAGGACCTCACCTTCAATGGCTCCCCACAGCACGAGCAGCACTGAACACTGCTCTTCTCCACATGCACCATTTCATCCTTCTTATTAGGAGGCAATGTCAATTGCATTTCATCATCATCTACAATCAACTCCATATCCTTCTGCAAAATCCCCACAAGAGACTTGTACGTATCACAATCCCCGGATTCTCTGCTCGTAGCAAATGAGAGGAGACATGGCTCGCACATCTTCCTTATATCAGAAAGTTTCTTGTGGACATGACAATATGCAAGGGATGATACATCCTTCTTGTGAGTCTCACATATAGATTCATTGTAATAAAAATTAGGATTCCTATGAACAAGAACATGATCAATTCTAGTGCAAAGCAAGCAAGGGATCTTCAACTCAAAGAACTTGGCAAATTCATTGGCAGCAAATGCAAGAAACCCATCAATGAACAGAATAATGATTAACACCCATTCAAGGACGGCATAAATCAAGAAATGTGGGAACTTTCCCAGCTCTTGTTCAACATAAGATTTAAATGAACGCTTTGCCATAATGTTTTGGACCCTGAAAAGATGAATCAGATTTATGAAAGAATGAATAAATAAATATTTAATTTTATCCTTATCTAAGTTGCTGAAAATCAAGCAGATTTAGACAGAAATGCTCAAAGGATGACGAAACAAAAGATCATGACCTCAGGAGGATAACCCAGACCAGGATCATGACCTTTCTTTCCGAGTGATTGAAGAACAAAATGACAGAACTGAAGGGTGTTATTCAATTTTAGGTTTCAAATTTTGAATGGTGAATTTCAATTGACTATAAATAGGAAACTTTTATTGAAAAAATATGAGGTTTATTTGCAGGACCATGTACCGGAAATAACGGTCTATCAAGCATTGGACTAAACGATGTAGTTTTGCAAGGCTATTTAGTGGGGGTTTGTTTTCGGAACACCACCTTGGTAAATTTATTATTTTATTATAATACTCTCAGATGTTTTATTTTGAAAAAAAAAATTATTAAAATGATTAATTTACTTAAAAGTTGGTCAAATTGAGCATCACATCCACTCATCCATTTAATTCCTTTCTACTCTGGTTACTTATAGATTTTGTTAATGATCTACAAATTCTCAATAATTTTTTATCTGCGCGTTTGTTGCTGCTTTCACTGTCTCAACTCGCTCACACACACACAGAAGTTTCTTAATGGTCAAACGGACAACAAGCGAGCTGCTTTTTCTGAAAGCTAATATCAGGATTTTTAAGTGTACTGTATATCCCAAGAACTGTTGAGATATGGCTTTTGCTTTAAATGACATTCACTGCAAAGCCGGCTCCAATTCTTGGCTTCCACGACAAAACTAGTTCCAGCATCCCAATCATCTATCTCACTACCCGAGTGTCCAGGCACCAACCACAGCATGCACAGACTTAAAACACAGGAAAATGGTTAAATTAATAGAGTCAGAATTCAACCACATTGCCACATATAATTCAGGCACATGATTTAAATATTTATCCTCAAGTAAACACATCTTAACAGATGAGCAAGTGATGCAGATTTCAACCACCACAACAACTATGCTTGTTACTTAAGCGCGACAAATTCAGTATACCAGTTGAAAATTACATAAATGTCATCAGAAATCCACCTTCGACATAGGCTCTAGTCTACTAAGTACAACTTTAAGAATAAATTGCTAATATTTATGTGTCAGAACAGACTGAACAAGTAGTTACACAGGTATATGCTTAACTGGAGATGAAATTTCGCATATAGTTGTTATCCTACTAAAACAATTGAAGGAGACAGTTTATCAGATCTATTAAAACTATAAACCCGCTGCTGCCTGTTAACAAAAATGCCTACGTCTTGCAAGCTTTGAGTGAAACTTAGTTGAACGCCCATGAATTAGACTGTATAAAAATAGTTCTTGGGCATCAACAGCTCTATATTAACTAGCTTGTTGGTAAAACATTGGCAGACATATAAGGAGGCATACATCCTTGTACCTGGAAGGAAAAAGATAATTTGTTTAAAAAAAGGGAAAAAACTTCAGTCAAGTTACAAGGATCTATATTTGATAGAAAATGCCGAACTTAAGTGCTTAGAGCAAATCTGAAAGAACTGGTAACCTGCAAAAGGCATGTCGGAATTTGAATGAACCCCTGCAGAAAAAGATCAACCTTTTCTAGGATGCCTGGTGGAACAGGTGTGATCACATAAAGCAAACCTTTCAACGCATCAATTCCTCTAACAATCCCTGTATTATAAAGGCACCACGTAAGCTCAGAAAATTTTATTATATTTTTATTTTTTGGGCTAATGTCTTGCACAAAAATCAAAGATTATTATCATGACAACCAAATTAATTAGTGCAAGTGTTAAGCATATTTCCACAGATAGATAAAGCACTATTTAGTATTTCCTGCACAAACAACAATCTGAATCTCAGCATGCCCTTATGATACATCCCCACCTATTAAGAAAATGTTTATTGGGGGATATCTTCCAAGTTTACAAGTTATTTTTTATGTTCGTTATCACTGTTTGTATTTTCAAATATGAGGAGAAAAATATATAAGGTCACAGGAGTTTCAGTCATGCTAGAGTCCTCATCCCATATTTCTGATGCTAATGAAGTAAAATCACAGTTGATGTAAACAAAATTATGACTTATTCAAACGTAATAATAATGTAAATGCTAGAGGAACGGAAACTACCATCATTAAAACATAGCAAGACAGAGAAGTGAAATGACCTACCAAGACCTACACAATGAGGTAAGTTTTCAGAAGCATCAGAGCTAATTGCCAGGCCAACAATAGTTGCATTCAAACTGTAGAAAATTTCACTGCAAGGTACCTGGGATAAAGAATATAAGCCATAAATTTAAGGCCTTTGCTGCAACAACAACACAAAGTGGAAAAGCACACAACAAGCTAGCATAGCTGACATTTGCCTTAAAGTTTTCCAAAATATCTTATTCATAACATTGGCAAGACACGAAAAACAAAACGGTAAGGGTGCAAATTATGCTACAGAAATATTATAATTGCCAGAACACCTACAGCAATCATTTGATGCAACACCTACAGCAATCATTTGATGCCTTAAACCAACCTGGCAATAGAGATGCCTTATCTTGATACTTGAAATTGGAACTTGATAAGGAGGATGAGCAGCTAGTGCCTCTGCAAGTTCTTTAATTATAGTGATGTTTAGGTCACTAGGAAAGCACTGCCTGAAATAAGCCATTATTCTTAAATCCCGTAGAAGGCGTGCATCCTTTTGTACAAGTACTCTGTAAAACAGAATTGAGATATGATGTAATCTATAGAAGCTGCATGTACTCAAAATATGATTCAGGAAATCGACAAACAGTTAACATCAAATGTCAGCTGCAGGAGGACTAATGTTCACAGGATACAAAATGAAACAAATTGTCACTTGCAAAGAAAGCCATTTCCTACTAATATTGATTTTCATCCATATACAAGCTTGAGTATTTTTTGGACCAGAACTCCATGTAGGAAGAGTTAGAGCAGAATATAACAGTGGAGCATTGGCGTGTCCAGAAACAAGAACAAAGGTCAACACATGTCCAAAAAGAATTTATCAATGACACAAAAAACAATAAAAACAATACAGAACTTACGATCTATTGAAAGAGTCCTGACGAGCTGAACTGATCTCTATAAGATTAACATCTGCACCTTGAAAGTTGTCCAACCAAAAAGCCCCAGCTGGTAGATTCTTCTTCTCAAAAGATATGTTTATCTTAACAACATGTGTGGGAGTAATATATTTCAGCATGTCCACCAAGATATCATAACCAATACCTGGAACATGAAAATCATAGTCATATTTCTATTAAATTACTTGAATGTTCACAAAGGACAATAGATATAGTGAAATAAGTAATCCATCAAAAGAGAAAAAAAAAAAGGGTTCTCATTGAAAATTAGAGAAACAAAAATGCAGTTACAGACATTAAGAAGCACACCTTTCACCCAACCAGGTGTATTCACAACAAGGGGCAACTCAGTCCAGCCAGGGCTTTCACTCTCATTAAACATGTAGTACTCGTTGCGATAGTAATCATATAGTGTAGTGATATACTTCAAATACGCTGTTGGATCTCTTTTTGAAGAAACATCACCAAAGAAATAGCACCTTCAGAGAGTAAATATCAAACCGTAAGAGAACACATCTCATCTATCAATATTTATATCCAACAATACTGCATGTTCATGTGAATTCAGTACACACTTTAAATTCTCTGCACGCATAATTGCTCTGTAAGCTGGAATCAGTCAAAAAGTTGGTACCTTTTTGGCGTCTTCAAGCATGGAATTGTCAAATCTATTTTTAGGAAAAAAAACAACAAAACAATAGCTAGTTACCAATAGAAGAAGAAAAAGACCATACTTGAAAATAAAACAAAAACCTAGCAAAGAAACCAGAAAATGGAGAGACTAAAACTGTATCAAAACCTGGCGTCAGTTTATCAACCACAGTGAGGGACAAAAAACCAGGAGCAGTAAATTCAGGCTGCCCAACATCGGTATCCAAATATGCTACTTTCTTATATCTGCATACTCAGCAATATAAACTTATCAGGAAAAATAATAAAAAAAAAAAAAAAAAAAGCCAATACAAAAATATATGAGCAATTTACAAATACATGAGAGCCAACTGACTTACAAACATGTATGTGTTGTTGCAAGACATTAAACTAAACTAACATATAAAGTAAAACTGAAAATACCCATCAGAATAATGTTTCAAACTCGTTAAATAAACAGCTGAAATGACTTAACAAGAGTTACCTCTGGAGAAGAACGTTAACAAGGTGGCGAGAGAAGGTAGTTTTGCCACAGTTTTTGGCTCCACAAATCAAGGCAATAGGAGGAGGGGAAGTGCTTGAATCGTAAGCTATGGAGTCCGCGGCATCGGACCATTCTTGTGGGATGTAAATCGCTGGAGATGGATTCTCAGTCTGTGGCAAATAAGCGGCCATAGCTAAACGGCTAAACGGCTACGGGCTACGGGCTGTTCTTTGTTTTGATTTTGTGCTCCGCCTTATTTTTGTTTTCGGTCTGTGTTGTTTGTTGGCTTCTTATATATTCATTACATTGTCATTATATAGCAAAGCGGCTGCGGCGTGAGTGTAAGATTTAGCGTTTTTGTTATTTTGGGCATTGATCGTGTTGGTTTTGTAAAGGCTAGCAGTTGTGCGTGACTGCTGGGTACTAGCGAAAAATGCATGTCGGTTTCGGTTTTGAAGGAGGCGGCTCGAGTTGAGTTGACTCGGACAGTTCGACTGAATTCAGTTACTCGGACACTGCGACTGAGTGGGGTTTTTTGGGTTATGACTTTTGACTTCTGAGGCTTAAAAGTCATGGAATTCCTGATGGTTCGAACGTCTCATTTGAGTGGTGTAACTAAAAGCACTCTTTAATCTCCTGAGAAGTCCGCAGCTTAATTAGGACCATTCCGCTGCAATTTAGTGTATCTTTCAAGCACCTGGGGTGTACTTATCTATAAGCATATTTAATCTGGACCAATTTAAGCCCGTCGTGTTCAAAATTCTCGTCACACGTCTTATTAAAAAGAAAAAGAACTCTAATCACATGTTGTAGAAGTTTATCAAATTTTCGCATTTCAGTGGATAGTGAACGAAAGGAGAATTCCATTTTGAAATTCACTTAAAATAGCTGAGGCTAATAATGCTTCGGATTACGTAAATTACATATAATGTAACTGAGCAAAATCCAAGAGAGTATCATATATCATAGAAATTATTACATGCTTCTTTTTTTGACAATTGACACAAAGCTTGTGTGGTCGTATGTTTTGTTTCTATCTATTGCATTGCTTGATTTGACAGTTAAGTTTTATGTAGTGTTTATTTATTAAAGTGAGAGTAAATATGGCAATAGGGTGGGGGTGGGGGTGGGGGTGGGGGTGGGGAGACTTACTCCATACCCCACCCCATTAAAAATTTTCACAACATTTTCCATAAATTTAGTATGTGGGAATGGAGAACCCCCATATGGGGAATGCTTTTCTCACCCCCATCTCATTCTCCATTTACTTATTTTATATAAGTATAGATATATAATTTTAATAAATTAAAATTAGAAACTTAAATAAAATCATCACCATATTATAAAGTATTTAAATTATTTAAAAATCTCTAAAAGTTTGAAATAATGTCTTAAAATGTTATCAAAACTAAAAAATATTTGAAGAAAGCAACACCTTAAGAGAGGAAAAAAATATAATAGTATTTTAGGGTAGAATAAAAATTATATTATAGAGTTTTTTTTCAGTTATAACTTATAACATTTTTATATTATGTAAAAAAAATTAACCAATATTGTAATTAATAAAAAATTATTAAATAAAAATTAAAAAATATTTATATATAATGGAGATTGGGGTTATATATAATTTAAAATAAATGTAATATTATTTTATTTTAATAAATATAAATTATATTAATAAAATGAATAAAAAATGAAGAGGTGGGAGTGAGAATCTCACTTCACACTCCAAAAGTAGGTGGGGTGAGATTTTTTATATATAAAAATTATTAAATAAACAAAACCAAACCCCACTTCATCAAAAAATTAGGGATTATTTTTTCCCCACTCCCTAAAAATTATTCACTCCATTTGGGGGAGGGTCCCAAACTCATGTAAGATTTTACTATCCCTAAGTGGGAGTGAGGAGTGTGGAGTTCTCTTATTCCAGTGTTTACTTGTTTGTAAAATGAAGAGGTGGGAGTGAGAATCTCACTTCACACTTCAAAAGTGGGAGAAGTAGAGTCTCACTCCATGAGCCCCACTTACTTTTGGAGTGTGAAGTGAGATTCTCACTCCCACCTCTTCATTTTTAAAGGGAGGTGTGGAGTCTCACTCCATGAGCCCCACTTATTTTTGGAGTGTAAAGTGAGATTCTCACTCCCACCTCTTCATTTTTAAAGGGAGGTGTGGAGTCTCACTCCATGAGCCCCACTTACTTTTGGAGTGTAAAGTGAGATTCTCACTCCCACCTCTTCATTTTTTATTTATTTTATTAATATAATTTATATTTATTAAAATAAAATAATATTACATTTATTTAAAAATAATATTACATTTATTTAAAAATAATATTATTTATTTAAATAATATTATTATATTATTTAATAATTTTAAACTTATTAAATAAAATATTATTACATTCATTGAGAATTAATAATATACCATATACTATCTTTATTTGAAAATATAATATTATTATATTTATTTAATTTAATAGTATTATATTTATTTACTATTAATAGTTAATAATAATAAATAGCTTATTCAAAAAAATTAATTATGTACTATATTATTAATAATAATGTTTCATTTGTGTTGCTCTTATTAATAGTTTTTAATTTACATAATTACAATAAAAATTAATAAAAAATAATGATTTATAAAACTAAAAATATTAATAATAATTATTAAGTTATATAATTAAAATTAATAATAAAATAAATAATTTATTTTATAAATATATATTTTATCAATATTGTAACTAAAACCCTAATTTTTTAAATAAAGGTAAAATTATAATTTGAAACTATTTATTTTCAATCAAAGATAATGTAAATACATAAATAGGATTTTAATTTTTATTTCACACTTTCATTTTAGTATAAATAAATAATTTAATCTTACTTCTACTTTCACTCTACATTCTCAAAATTCTTATTTCTCAAGATTCAATTCAATTATAAAAGTAAATGATTCCTAATTTCACTTCGAAATGCTAAATCAATCACTGCTCACTGCTCGAAAGACCTACTCTTGCATTTAGTTTTGACAAACTGTACGAGAACATTGTTTTAGAACAATTGGGCCAATGGGCTGCTGATTCGGATGTCTTCATCCCACGAGGTTTTCCCAATCGACGACCTGTTCGTTGGGCCCAAGATCTTAAACTTTATCCATTCACGTGCCACGTGTCCAGTTGTACAATTACGGTGCGGTGACGTCTCTCTACAAACAAAATCTTGAACCATCAAGCGCACAAAATAAGTCAAAGTCAAATACAAACAGATCAAACGGCTACGTCTACACTCTCTCCTCCACCATGGATCGATCACACCATGGATCGATCACACCATTAACAGCACCTCAATCTCGCATTAGGAAAAACAAGAATCCCTCCTCCTCCTCTGCCCACCAATCCCACAACAACACCCCCCTCGGCCCGCGGGCCCAAAAAAAAAATAAAAATAAAATAAAACAGAATAAAATAAAAATAATATACCACTTAATTAAAAAATCAAATTGATATTAATAATTTTGTTAATTTTTTTTATATCCGTTTGGTCCCTGCACGGTGCCCCAGTTCGATTTTGAAATGGAGAGAGGCATGGAGCTTCAAAACACAGTGAAAGAAGCCCTAAACGCACTGTATCATCACCCTGACGATGCGGTGCGAATGCAAGCCGATCGATGGTTGCAAGATTTTCAACGCACCATCGATGCTTGGCAGGTACCTTATACCTTTCACAGTCTTTCTCATTTCTTTGTTCGTAACAAATTCAAATTTACGTTGATTGATAGCGTTTAGTACCTTGAGCTCTCTTCAACTTCAGTTCAATTATTTATTATCGTTAATTTGATTATTATATTTTTTATAATTTTGTCATTCGCGTTTCTTTTTCTGTCGAGATTTGATCAGTCAGTCGTATTTAGATATTGAAGAGCCTCAAGTTCCAATTGCCTCCCTATTGAAGAATTTTTAGGGTGTATGAATTTTGAGTGTGCTAAAAATAGTATGTTTACCTTTTGTCTTTATCATAGAGGAAGTGCTTAAATTCGTTGGTTATTAGAATTAGTTGTGAATTGAGCTTTGCATTTGTTTCTCCTTCTCTCCCTGTTGCTCTTGCTGTAAATTTTAATTCACATTTTGTGGTCTACTTTTTGTTTTTTTTTCCCTCGTGAGATGGAAAATGCATTCATTTGTTTTAATTTTATGCAACTTTAGGTTGCTGATAATTTGCTTCATGATGCCACTAGCAATCTGGAAACATTGATCTTTTGTTCTCAGACGCTTAGAAGCAAGGTAACTGCATTTATTATTATTTTTTTAATTTATTCTCGTCTCATGATTATTTGTACACTTGGGTGCTTTACAATTCTTCAGCTCTATACTTTTTGGGAGATGTTAACGCTAATGTAGGACTAAAGCGACAGAACCTTTTCTGGCATGTCATCTTATTTATCAATATATTTGCTGTTAATAGTGAAGATTTTGATGCCTTTCAGATTTGATTCATAGGTACAACGAGATGTAGAAGAACTACCTTCTGAAGCTGTTGGTGGGTTACGGGATTCCTTAAACGTGAGTATGTATGGATATATACTTCTAAAAGCTCGGGTTTATATTTTGTTGGCAATATTTGTTACTTGAATATAAAATTTCCTTATCTGTTTATGGGCTACAGAAACTGAATTTCTTACTATGATTTGCTGGTCACATTACAAGGATTTTACAAAGCATCATGTTGAGCTTTCGTTGATGGAAGATGTTCTCAAATTGTTCATTTTCTGTAAAACAAAAAAGTTTACTTGTTGCTTGATATTTTAATAGTTGCATTTATCAAATGCAAGAAGAATGAGTTTTTGAGAATATGTTAGATCCTGTTTATGTTCAGATGTCGATTATTTATTCCTTAATGGCATGCTATTTTAAATGCAGACGTTATTGAAAAAGTTTCATAAAGGCCCCCCTAAAGTCAGGACTCAGGTATTTTTCTTAGAGTTGCTTTTCACATGCAGATCTTTCTTAGTGCAGCTTTGCTATACCAGTAGAATTAGCTCACCTCTTTGGTTTTGTAGATTAGCATTGCGGTTGCTGCCTTGGCTGTACACATTTCTGCAGAAGATTGGGGAGGTGGTGGTATTGTTAACTGGCTTCGGGATGAGATGAATTCTCATCCAGAATTTGTACCTGGATTTTTGGAGCTACTTACAGTTTTGCCTGAGGTATCTATAAATCACCTGCTGGAGATAAATTCTTCAAAATGCATTTTGTTTCCTTCTGCCTTTTTGTGATTGCACAGTCCATACATGCTTTGCTTCACCAAACAGCAACTAATGTAAAACTTGTGACAAAGTGGCCCTGGTAAAATTGATTTTCATAAGAGAACTTTTTTAATTGATAAAAATAATGATATAGCCGCATGATGCAGGAATTCAGTATGCAATTTCTCTTTTGAACTTGGAAAGTGTAAAATCATGGTGGAGTGCCTTATTAATCTGTTTTAAAAATTGATATTTCTGAATACTGGCCAAGTTGAATCAATCTTATTGAATTTGATTATTAGGAGTGCTTGTTACTGTGTTTGAGGACACTGTTGATTATCAAATGCTGACTGATTTAGAGCACTTAATCATGATGGCTTCATGTATTTGATATGAACATGTGAATCATTAACTTGTTCCCTGGAAGAGGACATATAACTATATAACCGTCTTGTGAGCATTGAGAACATTTCTGTACTAACTAATATCATTTCCCCCTTCTGTTTGTTTTTGCATCAGGAAGTTTTCAACTACAAGATAGCAGCTCGTCCAGAAAGACGTCGCCAATTTGAAAAAGAGCTGACTTCTCAGATGGAGATTGCTCTTAGTACATTGACAGCTTGTTTGCATATTAATGAACTCAAGGAGCAGGTAAAAACATTTCTTCCGATGTTGTGGTTTGCAACTGAGTTCATATGGTTATTATTAAAGAAAGTTTTGCTTCTTAATTTTCCTGTTTGAGAAGTGTATTGTTGAAAATGTTTATATGGGTTCTGTTTATTGAAGCGGTGGAAACTATGAAGAGGGAGTCATTCATTTTAAAAGTCCAGTCCGCTGATAGCATGCCTCCATTTTTTTGATTTTTAATTGGGAACTCTTCAAATGGGGCCCCATTGTTTGCTTAAGTATCACTAAAATTAACTAATTTTTATTAGACGTCATCGGGGGATCTCTAGATTATGTAAAATTCATATATGAATTCAAAATGCAAATCCTTCAACTGAATACGTCATCCTTTTGTTTGTAGAGTTCTTTATTAGCCTTAAAATTTTATATCTGAACAGAAAAAGTGATATGGCGCAGAAAAGGTGGCACCATTGAGACAATAATCATGGTTTTATTGTCGCAGTTGCTAACTATTGGTGGCATGGCATAGATTGTCTTCTAAAACTGTAAAAATCATATTTACTAGATCTTTAGCTATCCTTTTCGGTGGTTGACTTCTGGAAATTTTAATTTGCAGCCAAGACTTATAAAACTTTGGCATTGTCATTCCCAATGTAATAGATATATGCATCATTGTATCAGAATATATGAAATCTCTTTCCTCCAGCACTCCAACCCCTACCCCAAAAAAAATAAAATAAAATAAAAATAAAAAAAATAAAAAGAAAGAGAAAAAAAGGAAGAAAAAAGTTCCTCTTTTAAGTAAAAGTGTTTCATTAGGTGGCATTTTGATCATTTCATCTTTTGATTGATTTCCCAGGTTCTTGAGGCATTTGCATCTTGGCTTCGCTTGAAGCATAGGTAAGTATTTTGGACCTTATGTTTTCTTTGGGAAGATGAATTAACCAAGTCATTTTTCTTGGGTGCTAGCTTTCCCTATATTCAGGGAATCGTTCTGTATTAGATATGTATTCCTATTTATTTTGATTGGTGTTTTGTGTTACTTCCCGACTAGAGGTTTAGATGTTTTGGCAGTTATATTTTATTCATCTAGGTGAAATTATCCTTGAATGGTTTGAATCAGAAACAGGGAATTAGAAATGTTTTGGCAGTTATGTAGTCTCACTTCATAAAGATGGTGGGTGGAATAGGTGTATGAAGAGTTTCATCTGTTAAAGGATTGCTTATCTATTGTTGCTTATGGCTAATTTATAAAGCTTGTTTCTGTTAATACCCTAATTCTTGTTTGGCTACTTGCCTTTAAATTGTGGCCAAAATGTGTGACCTTACTAAGTTGCCCTCTTTATAGGGAATAATCTATGATATGGAAATTCATGGAACTTATTTGAACTTTTGGTTTCAGGATCCCTGGATCTGTGCTGGCCTCTCATCCATTGGTGCTTACAGCTCTCTCAAGTTTGCATTCTGAGATACTCTCTGAGGCGTCTGTTAATGGTATTGCTTGTGGGACAAAATAATGTTCTTAGCTCAGTGTGATCAACATTTTTTTCTATTTTGAATTTTCGGAGTCTTTGCCAATGAAGCCCAGCAAATTTGGAGATGGAAAAGTTTTGGGTTTAGTTCTTACCATTAATTAATTACTTTTCCTTTTTCGTCTTTGCAGTCATTTCTGAATTGATACACTACTCAGCAGCTGGAAGCGCTGGTGGTGCCACTGTAAACATGCCCTTAATTCAAGTAATTGTGCCACAAATTATGAGTCTAAAGGCACATCTTACAGATTCGTCAAAGGTATGCTTTATTTTGTTATTTTCGGGCTCATTATATCCAGCATATTGTGTATCTGTGTCTTTGTGTGTGTTGGGGCGGGGGGTGGTGGTTTAAAGGTGGGCGTAGCTCAAATCAATTTTTCAGCCCTCTACCTTCCCTAGGATTCGACCTCGGTTGGCCAACCAAATAATTCTGCTTGACTCAGCCAGGCCTGTGGGGCTCATTACCAGCATATGACCATGTCTGAGGCCCTGAATTATTGAATAACTACTATCTATGTCCAGCTAGGAAAACAATATTGTTTCAGTCTATTTGAATTTACTTTTCTTTTGTGTTGGGGGTCAGGGTAGGCCCTGAATTGCAAAGATGACATGATACCACCCATTCACACTAACCTGGATCAAGTCTGAAGCACATTTAGTTGTGGCTATTCCTTAGAATTCATCATGTTTAATGAATTTTTTTTTTTAATTTTGTGCATTTCAGAAGATACGGAATGTTGTAATTGTGATATACAAGGTTTTCCCAAATGTTATACCTTATGAAGATAAGGGGAACAATTAAAATTACCTATATGATTGTCTTCTTGTTTATTGTTGGTTCTGTTAGGGTTTTCCAAGTGTTCACTATTGTTGTCTTAATTTCTATTTATCTGCAAAAGTTTGAGAGAATTTGCACGATTTTCATGCAGAACATTAGTACCGACCAGTAAAATTAATTGCAATTTGATACAATATCTTGTTTGCTATTGATACTTTCAGGATGAGGAAGATGTGAAAGCCATTGCTCGATTATTTGCTGACATGGGTGATTCATATGTTGAACTGATCGCAACTGGTATAGATTATTTTAATATCTTTGAGACTCTTAAAGATTTTGCATGCTTTTCCTTTTTATGGCTTGTACTCTAATTAATTTATGGCTTTTACTATGATCACCCTTTGTTGTTGATAACTTTCTTTTCACAGGTTCTGATGAATCAATGCTGATAGTACATGCATTGTTGGAAGTTGCTTCACACCCAGAATATGATATTGCTTCAATGACTTTTAACTTTTGGCACAGTCTTCAGGTTATCCTGACAAAAAGGTGAAACCTTCATGGCTTAACCAAGGTAGATGGTTTTCTTTTCCTCCATGAAGCTCTTAACATAATAATTTTAGCGTACCAGGGATTCGAATATCTCATTTGGTAATGAGGCATCTGCTGAAGCTGAAAGAAGTAGAAGGTTGCAGGTTTTTGGTTCAGCCTATGAGTCTCTTGTATCCTTGGTGAGTATGCTGATTAAAGTTCATAAATTCAATTTCTAATGTATCAACCTTAAATTTCTGCAAATATTTTTGCGCTGGTCTATGTTTCAAGAGAGAGACTTTGGCCCTTCTGGTGCTATTCACTAGGGGTGTTCACGGATCGGATTTTATGGATTAGACATCAATCCATATCCGATCCATGATTTTACGGATTGTAAATTTTCAATCCAATCCAATTCACGGATTGATGAATTTAATACAAATCCAATTCATATGTTTGTTGATCGGATGCGGATTTAACCCAATCCATATCCAATCCACCATTTTGCGGATTGGTTTGCGGATTAAAAATTTTTAATTATGTTTATTCTACGAACTAATTAAATAAAAAAATCTAATATAAAATAAATTAAGTGTCTAAATAAAGTTAGAATAATATAGTCAAAATTTCAAAATATAGCATAGTGAAAAGAACAAATCTCATTTGTTTAAATCAATACATGAAAATTAACTAAAATTATAAAAATTAACTGTTTAGAAAGCTATATTTGTTTATTTAATTATTCAGTTATTTAATTATGTTTATTATATATTATTATCAGATAAGATATGTATAGTGTTGATGTAACTACATTCTAACTTATTTATTTATTAGTAAATAGTAATGCCACATTTACAAGTTTTATTTTTTTTAATTAAATAAATAAATAAATTTTATTTTTTTGCGGATTTGCAGATTTTTGCAGATTTACAGAAGTAAATCCATATCCAATCCATCGACTGCGGATTTTCAAATTTTAAATCCAATCCAATCCACCAATCCATAGATCGGATTTTTACGGATCAGATGGATTGAGCGGATCGGATTGGATTCTAAACACCCCTACTATTCACTCTTCCACTAAATTCTTACCATGTGTGCGTGTCTATTTAAAACAACCACCTAAGATTTTTCTAGCAAAACCTTCTTTCAAGAAAATGGCAGTCTGGGTTTCTAGATATTTGACACAATTATTGTTAATGCTGACATTTTCAAATACGCCAGTACTTGCATCACCACCACCACCACCACCACCACCACCACCACCACCACCACCACCATCATCATCATCATCATCATTATTTGAATTAAGTACTTGCATTATTTTGGTTGGGTGGTTACGTTCTTGATACCTAAAAATAAAATAAAATAAAAGTTATCAGTGCTGTTGTTGATAATTGTGTCAACCTCTGGCTGTGTTCCTGCTAAGAATTGATGAATATTTTCCTTATGACTTATTTATCTGACTGGAAGAGTCAGCTGCATGGAATTCTTATTGACTAATACTTCTGACTGCTATGGTTCTTCTTCGCAGGTTAGCTTCCGAGTTCAATATCCCCAAGATTATCAAGACCTTTCTTTGGAGGACCTCAAGGAATTTAAACACACTAGATATGGTAATTATCCAATTTTGGTGTAATAAAGTGAAAGATAAAGTTTATTCAGCTATCAGCATTTATCTATAGGACCTTTCTACCAATATTTTCTGTTCTTTAGTCAATAAAATTAGGTATTTGGCATCTTCTTTGCATTGTTCTCCTTCGGAAAGGAAAAAGATTACATTACTAGTTCCTCTAAGTTATGCCTTTATATGTTCCTTGTGTTTCGAGCATAAAATAAGCAAGGGGTGTTTGATTATTCCTATATTTTTCTTAAAGAATGTTTGGTGGGTGGTGTGGTTTGCTTTTCAGTGGAACCCGTATATATGTTCTTTCTCATATATTTCTAATAGAAGTGAACAAAAGATAATCAAGTAATTTGATTTTCTGGTCCTCATTCAGTGCCATCAACTGAGTGATTTGTTTCTCCATGTTGAAATGGTATTCTCTATCTCTTATCCTTTTCCATGTGATTTAGTCACAGTTATCTTTTGAATGTGAAGGTTGTTCATCTGCCTCTTCTTTTATATTTTCATCTTGATGAGACCTGGCGTGTTGCTCTTCTTCAACGCTAACGGAATCTGTGATGTTGCTAGCTGTTGCGGATGTCTTAATCGATGCAGCATCAGTTTTAGGTGGTGATGCGACGCTGAAAATTCTTTACATAAAGTTTGTTGAGGTGTGTTTTATTTACTTTGTTGCTGGATTATTGAGTTTGTAGTCAAGCATTTTGTTGGTAAAGAAAGGCAGAGGGAAAAAGGGGGGAAAAAATTGAACTTTGTGGCTGCTTGTTCTCTGTATGATATTGTAGAACATGGAAGCACAGATGTGTTATTTACTTTTCCAGATTGTCATTTCTTTCCCTCTGTTTTCTTATTTATGATTCTTCTATCATCCTTAAGAAAAAATTCTTTTCTTTTTCTTTCCTTGTTAATCCTGTTTTATGTTATCATTACTTTTGGTTTTTTGGTATAACATCTTTTTTTGTGGTCTAAGTATATCCTTTTGAATTGTTAAAGGGTGTAGCATGCTGTGGAAATAAACATAATGAATGGCGTCCAGCAGAAGCTGCTTTATTTTGTATCCGTGCTATATCTAGTTATGTGTCAGTTGTTGAAGCTGAAGTCATGCCCCAGGTTTGCCTCAAGTTCCTTCTCATGATTCTTTTTTTCTTTTTTTTTTCCATTCTTCCTGGTGATGTGATACTAGGCTGCTCTTGATTCTGAGGGTATGGTCATGTTGCTCTATTTTGATTCACATTTTTTCTCAACATATTCATAATATATGATATTATGAAATTTACCCCATTGCATTGCAGCTTGATAAGTGTTCTTGTGTTTTGATGACTCAAAATTCCCCCTTGTTTGTTTTGCTATAACTAATTGAGTGTTTTTGCATTGTAAATAATTATAATTTGAAGTTTCTCTTTACTTTTTCTTCCTTTCCATTGATTTTTTTTTTTTTTTGAAATTTAATCTCTGTTTGTTTGAAACTAAAAGAAATTATTGTCTTCTTTGCTTTACACAGGTTATGGCTTTGCTGCCGAAACTTCCTCAACAACCCCAACTGCTCCAGACTGGTATTCCATATGTGTTCGGCTTCCAACTATGCAATATTTGTTATTGAATCTTATCATTTGTAGTTGATATGTCATCTGTTTACCTCTTATCCTCAGTTTGTTTAACCATTGGAGCATATTCAAAATGGTTTGATGCTACATCAAGTGATCCATCTATATTGGCTTCAGTCCTCACCATTCTCACAAGTGGCATGAGCACATCTGAAGATACGGCGGCAGCTGCAGCTTTGGCATTTAGACACATTTGTGATGGTATGTAATATATTTGATCAAAATATTTTTTTTGTTTACCAACTGTTTTCTAACCAACACAGCCTCGCCTCCTACCCCTGTTCGATTTTTTTTTTTTTTGTTGGGGGGCGGGGGGGGCCCTAGAGATACAGTTGCTTTGATTAAAATGCCATTGGTTCCTTATAGGTGAAATGAATGGGTTACTTGTGCACTTGTGCATGTGACAACAAAGAACTCATAAAGTAGATGATGTTATTTTATTATGGACAATTTTTTATCTGCAACCTGTAATGCATTGAGTTTCTTATCTTCTGATTTGAGAGTTGAGTGATCTTATTAACATAGGTTGTTCATGGCTCTGCGATGAAGACACTCTTAAAGTTTCTAATAGATAAATAGAAGTGTATGGGTTGAAATCTTTCAATCTTAATGTTATATGGACATCAGTCTGTCAAATCATGTGAAACCAAGAGGTCAAAGGTTCAAATGCTGTTGGGATCACCTACCTAGGAACATGACACATAATGGTTTCTGCCCAGACGTAGTTTTGGTTTTGAACATTGTATACACATTGAGGGTTTTATGGATTACCAAAAGAATAATTGGCAAATTGTAGAAAGTTCGGGAAGAATGAATAAATTTGGGTTTACATCATGGAAATTTTTAAGGTTCTTGTTCGGTTTGTGGTTGAAGGTCCGTTTGAGAGAGGGACTGTGGTGGATCGATAAAATTTTGACTCATCCAGTTTATGCATATGCACGTGTTGGAAATGTTTGGTGATTATAATATATCCTCTATGGTCTTATATGTTTGATATTTTTCCGCATTATTGTTCAATTTCAATGCTATTATTGACGTGCGTTTTCTTTTGGCTGTGTTTACAATATATAGCTTTCTAATTTATATTTATTTTCCAATTGTTATATTCACTTCAATTGTTATTTTCTTTGTTTATTCAGTCACATATTATTGCTGATTATGATTGTGTATGTATAATGTATCAAGTAAATTGTAATGATTCATATTCAACTTGTAGATTGCCGGAAAAAGCTCTGTGGATACTTGGATGGCCTCTATAATGTATACCGCACAGCAGTTAATGGGGAAGGTAGTTTGAAAGTATCTGCTGAGGACTCATTGCATCTAGTTGAAGCCTTAAGGTAATTTTGTTGCACAAGGCCAAAAATGACCGCTGCTGCACAAGATGGAATTAAATTCTGCATAAATGACTTGCTTAATTTCTTTAAATTTATTTTTGCAGCATGGTGATTACAGAACTTCCTCAAGATGATGCTAAGAAGGCTCTTGAGATGTTATGCTTGCCCGTTGTTACGCCATTACAGGTTAGTTCTGTTTCAATTGGTTTTGTGAGCTTTTTTTTCTCATTGACGATACAATAGATTTATCATCGGACAAGCAGGAAATTATCAATCAAGGACCAGAAATATTGCAGAAGAAACATCCTCGTGACTTAACCGTTCATATCGATAGATTTGCTTACATTTTTAGGTACGGTTCTGTTCTGTCGTTTACTGGTTCAACATATTGAAATGTTCTGAATCTACAACTGCACTCAATTTTAGGTATGTAAATCATCCTGAAGCAGTGGCAGATGCAATACAAAGGCTTTGGCCCATATTCAAAGCTATATTTGATATGTGAGTTTCAAAGCCTTCCGATAACTAGAAAATCTTAAATTCTCAATTGACTGTTGTCTAATCTCTCTTGGATATGTCTGGTGCAGTCGTGCTTGGGACATGCGAACAATGGAGTCTCTTTGTCGAGCTTGCAAATATGCTGTGAGTTAAATTAAACTTGTTGGAAATTTAGCAGTTAAACTGCCTAAGTATACCTTTCTTCTATATTAATTCGGTGAATTTATGAATCTGATCATGAAGTAGTAGTCTTGTACATGGTTACACTGGAAATTAATAATCAAATTGACATTTTGATAGTGATGCTATAGATCTGTGTGCTAAGTTTCCTAATAATTTCTCAATTCTTTGTCTTGAGTTTTTTAGTCCTCCGCTGTACAATTTCGTCATGAGTGCTTTCAGTCTCCATGCATTATGCTTTCATGCCTTCCTCTGTTGTCTCTTTATTCTGATGTGTGAGATTGCGAGCTTGCTACAACTTCGCATGTCTGCAAATTAAATGTGGTCAACCAGATTTCTCTTGCCTGTAATGTCTTCTGCTGCATATCTATTCTTGTGTGTTACTGATTCCCTATCGTCATGGTCTAGATGTTGGTGTATGCGAGTCAAAGGGTAATTCTCCAACACTATGCTTGGTAGCTTTTACAGTGAAGGAATTTACATAATTGTCAGTCAATGGGAAGGAGTCTGCCTTATGAGGCTCTTGTCTGTGTGCCTAATAATAAAATATGGCCTGAAAGGACATTTTTTTATTAATAATATCTTGGAACTACAACCTCCCACTTTGGTTGATTATAAGATACGATTTCTGTGCCAAGTTGTTTGCAATTTGAAGTTGGTAAAGTTTGCAGTTTTAAGGGAGGACTGTTGCTATTACGTGGTTCACATAAACTGTAGTCACAAATTTGTGTGCATTAAGGTGATAATACTGGTTAATGTTTTCATTAGGTGAGAACTTCCAAAAGGTTTATGGGCATCACCATAGGAGCTATTCTGGAGGAGATTCAAGGCTTATATCAACAACATCAACAGCCCTGCTTCCTTTATCTCTCCAGTGAAGTTATAAAGGTGGTCTTCCCTCCTGAAATATTAGCATTAATATTCTAATTTGTATTTTTATTTTAAACTTGAGCAGTTGCATATTCTGGGTGACAGATATTTGGTTCTGACCCATCTTGTGCAAGTTACTTGCATAATTTGATAGAAGCTCTTTTCAAGCGCACTACGTGTCTTCTTACAAGTATTGAGGTGCGAGTTTAATTTTATAAACATTATATTGTCTTCTTTCCTCTATTTCTCTTGCAACTTGATAATATATCCTGCAGGAGTTCACTTCAAGGCCAGACGTTGCAGATGATTGTTTCTTGTTGGCATCCAGATGCATTCGTTATTGTCCTCAACTCTTTATCCCGTCTTCTGTATTTCCATTGTTAGTAGATTGCTCAATGATTGGGATCACAGTACAGCACAGGTTAGTTTCTCTCTCTGTTAGCTTCTCTCTCTCTTTGTGTGTAGTTATATATATTAAGCAGTGTAAGATTTTTTTGAATTTATGTATGGATGTGATGGTTTGGATCATTTTGTGTACACATAAATGTTGTTTATTAACAAGCAAGGATGAAAAGTTAAAAATGACCATAAAATTAATACATTAATCAGTTATATATTTTGCTTAGCGATCAAGTTAGTTTGGTGTTTACTTATGTGTCAAAGGACATTAACAACAGTAAAAATGGAATAATATGGTAAGAAATGATTTGATAACATAATTATATAGTTCAGTTTCTGAATAAAGTTGGATTGGAAATCTAAAAACATCAGTATCTGTCACCTCAGCACGTTTTAATTATTTACTTGGGACATAGAAACACTGTGGCATAGCAACATGTGCACATTACATTGTGCTTACGGACCTTACTGCTTATTTAATTGCACATGATATGCAGCACATGGCTGTTGGCACAAGGTTTAGCTAGAGTGCATCTGTGTCCTATGGGTTGTTTTCTCCAATCTTCACATTTATATATTTTATTTTTCCTTCTGCTGTGGCCTTCGTTAATTATTTGGTTCTTATTCACTTTACAAGCACAATAGAAAATTAATGTGGTACATTTTGTGGTAAGTTTTCTGTTTTTTCAATTTTCTTTTTTTGTTCTCATTTGTTTGCAGAGAGGCTTCCAATTCCATATTGACATTCTTATCCGATATCTTTGATCTTGCAAAATCTTGCAAAGGAGAAGAATTCTTATCTGTAAGGGATAGTGTCATTATTCCTCGAGGTGCTGCCATTACCCGAATTTTAATTGCCTCTTTAACAGGAGCACTCCCATGTTCTCGATTAGAAACGGTAGGTCCTATATATCCTCAGTCCTAAGACATTATTGAAATGTGTGTGGTTAACATAGTGAATTACTACCATTTTTTAACTCCCAGCTCGGCTTGTATAAGATTGGATTTTCATGGATTGTTCTTACTCAGGTAACTTATGCACTGCTAGCTCTAACTCGGGCATATCGTGTGCAATCATTAGAGTGGGCCAAGGAGAGTGTTTCATTGATCCCATTGACAGCATTAGCAGAAGTTGAACGATCAAGATTTTTACAGGCATTGTCAGAGGCAGCATCTGGGGTTGATGTCAATGCCCTGATGACTCCCATTGAAGAGTTGTCTGACGTTTGTCGCCGTAATAGAACGGTTCAAGAGATTGTCCAAGGAGCATTGAAACCGCTTGAATTGAATAGGGTCCCTGTATCATAGTGGAAAAGCAAGGAAGGGGCTGTTTTGCTAAGGCCTCCCTCTGTCAGTTATATGAACTACTTTGTTTGTGTATTAATCATAGTTAGTGGTAATTGTGCATCAATTCTCATTCTCCAATTTTTTCTTAGGAGAATCTTGGCGTATGTATTGGGTGGGACTTGGGAGAGAATTAGGCGATTGTTGTATCTTCATTGTCCGAGTGATTTCTACTATTGCATTGACTTCAATTCTTTTTGGGGTAAAATTTCAGGTATAGATTTGTAATTTTTCGTTTGTAATGGAAAAGTGTTATCTTTTATTTTTTTTCTTTTTCAATGTCGTTTACAGCTTTCACTTTTTTGTTGATACATAATATAATGTGAGGGAGCTCGCGAACAGTGAGTGAAACTCGAAACAATTGTTTCGCAGCTTGGGAATCAAATTCAAAACTTTCAGCAAAGGTAAACAGTTTAGCCTTGAATATTTTCACGGTAATAATATGGTGCGTCTCACTCACGGACATCACAGTTGCGTAGGAAAATAGCCAACATTCCCACGTTCGGTTCAATGAATACTCCTTCCCTCAATCGGTCTGCATATGCGTTCATTCACCAGACACCAATAATGGATACTATTTTTTTCACTTTTTGAGAAGAATAATGGCCCATCAACCCTTATCCAACCTTCTCAACGTATATTCTCTCTCCATATGTACATAGAGCCCTTATTTAGGTAAGATATTTTATATTTTATTAATAAAAAATTTTATCTTTTAATCTATTAATATATTAAAAAATATTTTTTTTAACTTGTAAATAATACTCTAACTGAAAAATAATTATATATACTAATCTGATAAAAAAAATTTTTAATATATTAAAATTTTTATTTTTTTATATGTTAGTACAACTTTTTTTAAGTAAAAATATCGAAGAACCATACATATACATACACACACGTTATTTTCTAATGAGAATAATTTTATTTTATTAAAATAAAAATAACATTAATAAAAAAATATAAATTTTAATATATTAATAAATAAAAAATATAATTTTTAATACACTAATTTTGTCATTAATGACACCTTCATTTTAATATTTGAATAAAGTGAGAATCAACTCACCATCATCAACAAAGGACCCTATATGTTTTACTTTCTGGATCTCTGTCTCTCTCTGCCTGATCTTAATTCTTAAATCAACCTCCTTCTCCCTCGGTCTGAAATGTAATCTCTGCCTCTCCGGCCTGCCTCGTTTGGCTGGCTCCGTCTTTGTTTAAAGTTTAAACTTAAGGGGAAAAAAAAAGAAAAAAAAAGGGATTAAAAGGCTGATTTCTCATCTTTCTTCTTCAGCCTACGGAGCAAAAGCATGGTGTCCACGTCGCAGAAAAACCTTCACTCGCTATTAACAACGAAACTGAAAAAACTAACCATCACTCCACCCTCCGCTTCTTCCCCGGACTTCGACTTCACCGAAGTCTTCGGACCCTCAACGCCTTGCCGCCACAACAACCAATCACCTTCATCCACGTCAGCCTTTTTGGGGGACCCGCAGGTGATCCACAACCGTTCGCACTCTTTCGTGGGTCCCTCTCCCCGCTACACCCTCTCCTCCTCCCTTCCTCTCCAAATCCAAGAACTCGAACACGAAAACGAAAACGACGCCGAATTGGAAGCTGAAAGCGAGAGAAAGATCGGGCCGGGAGATTTTGAGATATTGAGGGTTGTGGGGCAGGGCGCGTTTGGTAAAGTGTTTCAAGTGAAGAAGAAAGGAGTCGATAATAGCGACAGTGATGGGATTTATGCGATGAAAGTCATGAGAAAACATACGATCATAAAGAAGAATCATGTGGATTACATGAAAGCTGAAAGGGATATCCTCACCAAAGTCACCCATCCTTTTATTGTTCAGCTCCGCTACTCTTTCCAGGTGATTGATGCTTTTATTCGAAAAAGTTGACTTACAAAGGCGTCCCTAATGTTTTTTTTTTTGGTTGACTTTACAGACGAGGTCTAAGCTGTATTTGATATTGGACTTTATAAACGGAGGGCATCTCTTCTTTCATCTGTATCGGCAAGGAATCTTCAGGTATCTTCTTCTCTGCTTGTTTTTCAAGTTTTGGAAATTTATGCACTTTCAATGATGAGTTGAGTTGAATCCCAATTTGAGTTCCACTGTTACGTGTTATTCATTTATTAGAGAGTGAATTTATAATTGATAAAATTAAAAATTTTGTATTTGATAAAATTAATATTCTACCATAAAATAACTAGATGCCACGTTAGTAGAGGCTCAAATTAAGAGACTAACTGTTAGAATATTACTCTTTTAGTTGCAGGGGTTTAAAAAAAAAAGAAAAATGTTTTGACTTTGGTTTCTTGGATTGAGTAGTGAGGATCAGACAAGGTTTTATACTGCTGAGATAGTATCTGCGGTTTCACATCTTCACAAGTGCGGGATCGTGCACCGGGATCTTAAACCTGAAAATATACTCATGGATACTGATGGGCATGTAACGGCCGCACATTCACTCGATTCACACAATTATGTTGATTTTTTTTTTTTTTGGGGGGTGGGGGGGGGGGGGGGTTTAATTTCTAAATGTGATACCTGTTTTGTTTACAGGTTATGCTAACTGATTTCGGACTTGCAAAGGAAATTGACGAATCGAGTAGATCAAATTCAATGTGTGGAACCACAGAATACATGGCTCCTGAAATTTTACTTTCAAAAGGCCACAACAAGGATGCAGACTGGTGGAGTGTTGGAATACTCCTGTATGAAATGTTGACGGGGCAGGTAATACCATCCACCAATATCAAATCAATGCAAGTATTAATTATAATGGATGATAGCTTGCAATACAATGCTTTTATTTTATTTAATTATTTTTCACTCTTTGTTCATCAATACTTTAGAACTGCTTTCTCATTCCTCAGAAAATTGACCCGCTTCCTATTGAAATTAAAATAGCAAAATTGTCGAGGAGGAAACTCAAGATGCCAATATTTTATTTTTTCAAATTTGATGTTTCAATGTCCTTCCTGCAGCCACCATTTACACATGCAAATAGACAGAAGCTTCAACAGAGAATTATTAATGAGAAAGTGAAACTTCCACCATTTCTTACCAGTGAAGCTCACTCTTTGCTTAAAGGAGTAAGCTTTCTATAACAGGTTTATTAGTTTTTCTTTCTTTTTGATTTTTCCAAATTAATGGCTGTACCAATGCATAATTCTTTTATTTCAGTTGCTGCACAAGGACACATCTAAAAGGTTAGGTAGCGGGCCTGGTGGAGCGGATGCCATCAAACACCACAAATGGTTTCGGTCAATCAACTGGAAGAGGTTGGAGGCCAGAGAAATTCAGCCAAAATTCAAGCCAGATGTCAGTGGAAAAGACTGTATAGCCAATTTTGACAAGTGCTGGACAACAATGCCGGCAGATGACTCACCGGCTCCCACACCGACAGCAGGTGAGCATTTCAAGGGGTATACTTATGTGGCACCTAACCCTTGGCTTTCATCAGTATGAATTAAAAGGTTCCAACCCAAAAAAAAGGGAAAAATGAAAAAGGTGAATGATTGGAGGAATGCACCTGTCCATTACTCCTTGCAAGTTCTCTTGATTTTTCATCTAGAATATGATGTCTACAGTTGTTGTATAGTATTTGTATTCTTATAAGATAGCATGGATTTTCAATCAAGCCTCTAGCCAATATATAGAAATGTTCGAATGTTTTCGTTTGGCAAATTGGATTACATCCATTCATCATTTCTATCAACTTTTAAGCCAGTTGGGTCTGAACATGGTTGCAGAAGTTGAAAAAAGCTTCTTATGATAATACCTTTCTTCTATTTGTTTTTACATTTTGGCTTCACAAGTTTATATTTTAAGAAAAATACAATTAGATTGAAGACCGATGCCCTTGCAAGTCGCAATTCTATTTTTTCCGATTATTTTACTGCCATTTAGTTGTTCTGCACCCTCAGACTTCCTTAGGAAGGAGATCAGTAATTACAGATCATATTTTGAATTTGTTTTCTTTCGCATCCTGTGTTTGTAGTGTATGGTCTTATAATTGAAAAGTATTAGTTTGAGCACTTTATAGCGTTGAAAAAGCTTCTCAACCCTATTTTGCAGTCGTGTATGGCAATCTTCGCCCGAGAAGCCAAAAGTTATTTGTAAAAATTTTTAACCTTGCATTTCTTGAGTGAGAGGCAAAGCAAACAATATGGGGACATGGCAAATTGGCAATTACAAGTTTACAACTTGAAAGTAGCATCAGTTGAAAGCAAGATAAGGGAACTTTTCTGAAACCGCTTTGGTTATGTGAAAAAATTATTAAATCGAACGACAGAGCGGGCACTGGAGTTTTGATTGTCGCAGCCAGATAAAGAGTATGGTTAGGTCCGCATCCTGCGGAGAATATCAAACTGAAGAAATAACTTATGGAAACCCGGATAATCACGAACGATGATATAATTTGTAACTATTTTTGTAGGATATTTTTCACATACCTCCCCTGATATGGATTTTTCAGGCATAACCCCAAAGAACCCCAAAGTTCAACTGATTCTGTGTTGGTAATTCATGGCTATCCTGTGTTGATACTTTCAGAAAGAAATAAAAAGTGGAGAAATTCTGATTCTCTTCAGAGCTACGTCATGAAGGTGACGCACAAGCTGTGACGATTAGTGAAGAGAGGCCTTCAGGAAAGTACCAAAAGGAAATTAGAGTAGAAGAATCTTGTTCCGTCCACATGGAAGGAAAAAAGATACAAACCATACTAGTTCATGCTAATTACAAACTTCAGAATCAAGCTTCTTCTTCCATGTGTATTGCATTAATCATTGTATATACGAGTGTGCTGGGTGTCTGGAGGACAATATGTATGGAAACGCCATTTGCACTCTACTTGTCAGAGATAGATATATAGGGAGGATTGATTCTTCCTGAGATCTCTTCTATTTAGATGTCAGTCTTTATAAAAAGTACTTTCATGCGTTGCTTCAATAGCAAGTATCACAAGCTTATATATAATATACCCAGTTGATCATTACATTTAGTCTTCAATCAAAGTTTTCCTTTTGTTCTAGAGGAGCCATGAATACTAGGGATAGAAACAACAACTCCCTTTGTCAGAAATCAATGAAAGTGGTTGCGAACATCGCTAAATCGTCAGCTTTCTCTATTGCCAAGATGAGTCTAGGATCTTCTGCAGCTGCCAAAACTGCTGGACCGATTACAGACCCAGTCACGCTTGCTAACGAACCCCTGCTCTCTCAACTCTCTGGTAGCCGAAGGTCAGAAAAACCACAGAACAGCTCAAATCCTGTTTCATTCTTGATGGAGCCAAGTAAAGGGAATGAGTCTTCATATGTGGTTCATGAAGACAAAAGTGTTATTGATGGTATGGCTTCTGCCTACATCTGGAAGGTGCATCAGAAGCACCGTCGTGATTTCTCTGAGTCAACAAACCTTCCACAATATATATTGCCGCCTCCACCTCGTGCAGCGATACAGTCGCCTAATTAGTAATTGATCTTTGTTATGCATCAAATTTTAGTTGTTAACCTGTGCTGGTTACTATAAACCGATGAATAAAACTATACATTTTGCTTGCTTAAACAAGTTGATGATGGTTTCTGATTTCTCTTTACTGTTTATCTTGTCTTAGGAAGAGTGGATTACGATCTTCAGTACTTGGTTTCTTTACTATATATTCCTGTCAAATGTGTAGGATAAGTCATACATGGCACAACATTTGAGTACCTGTAAAATAATTTCCTCCTGTTTTATTGCTGTCATATTGTTTAGGCACCGATTGTTTGTAGTTCACATTGTCATATCATTAATCATTGAAAGACCAAAACACATCACATCCTTATCCGGGATCAGCTTATTTAATACATCTTGTAAGATTCAGAAATGATTTTCTCTTGTGCATTGAAAACTGTCTTAGTGCACTTTTACCAGCTCAATTTGGACACAGACCTTGGGAATCTGGCTTTCTATGTCTCCTATTATTTTTAATTGAAATCAGAACTTTGTATAGTCTATCTAAGACATAAAATCTCATATAGATAGAGAAGAAGATAAGGTGGATGGGGAGAGAATTTTTTTAATAGAAATCATAGTAGAATAATTGGAGTATTAGTTAGAAAACATTGGAAGAGATGGAGTAAAGCAAGCAGGAAGAATAATTGTCCTAATCTTCTTTCTTTAATCACCCCTCTTTAATCATATGATTGACAGTGGTGACAGATCACAAAAGCTTGGGAATCTTGTATTTCATGATTAAGCGAACATTGTCAAAAGGAGAATCATTAAATTCTATAACCAGGCATTTTCTTTCCGTGTGAACTAGGTTACTCATCTTGTAAGTTGTAACAGAACTTGGTTGAGCTTGAGCATCTTAAAAGTGCCTTTCTAAAGTGTTCCAAGTGAAATTTGGTTTTTTTTTTTGGAAAGCCACTCAACAAATTTCTTGATTTTCAACTACTGTAGAGGATCTTTATCAGGTCCCAGCTATAAGGCAACAATCTCTCCACTTCATGCAAAGGCAGACTGCAGAGATAGCTAGATTCTCTCTACAGATCCTCAACAGGAGATGTGCAGGAGCCTATTGGCAACAAAGAAAACTCGATGCCTTCTGCTTTAATAAAGAAGGTTCCTGCACTACATATTTCTTATCTGGAAAACAATTGCAGTCGTATCATCCCTTGCTCAATTGAAAGTAGTCCAGCTTTACATTTCATGGACAATAGAAGCATGGGCTACATCCCACAACAATTGCTTTAACAAAATCCACTTTTGGTTGCTTATCTATAATTCTGTGCTGTTTGATATAACGCCTGTACTCCCCATCGAAAACCCCTCTCTCCTCTCTCTCTCTCTTTTTAATTATCCATAAGTTTTTCAATTTTCATTGTTGACTTCCTGAATTTCATTAACGAAAGTTAAAACTTACAGATAGAAGTTTCATAGTGGGTTCATGCATTTTCGTTCAACTTGTTGACAATCTTCAAAACCATCTTCCAACTTTGAATGGCAAATTTGGACCTTGTTCGGTGGAGAAGTAAAATCCTCCGTAAAACTACGTGTTGCCTGGACACTCAACTTAAAGAAAGCCAGGCTCACCTTTCCAGGAAATTTTGCTTTCATTTTCTACACATCCTGCGTCCATTGCACTTTCGTGGTAGGTAGCCCCCCAAGAAAAAGGAATGCAAACAATCAAATTATGTCAAAAGCAAGTGAGAAACTAATACTATGTGCAACTTCTCAGGCATTTCTTCTTCTCCAATATTCTCAACTAAACTAGGAAATTGTTGCAAATTTTCCATATGTGTTAGCTCAAGTAAGTTTCCCATTTGAGGCAAGTAAAATCCAGATTAAATATTATTGATCTTTCTCTGTTTCTTTCAAGCAAATTCAGAAAATTACTTGATTCGTATTCCTTGAAACTGTAATGTAAACAAGCAGAGTAGGTCCCGTTACAGCAGCCACCATGAAAAGTGCAAGCTCAACTTCAAGCAAGCATTAGACCACATCAACAGGCTGCACGCAAATCTCCTTCTTTTCCCAACTTTTGAAATGTCTTGACAGCTCAGATGTTAAATTAACGATACCCGCTAGACATTACATAGTTTAGTTCATAATCATTGTTAATTTGAGAACCGTTACATGTACTAATTATAAGGGAAGCACCACCATCACTTATACCGCTACATATAAATGAAGATCAAGCGTGCAAGCGAATTATTCGTTTAATAAGAAGCCAAATAGGCAAAAACAACAGATCCCAACGGCGGGGGATATAGCATAGCAATGCTTCCTATCAATTACGGGTACCTAAAATGACATGACAGCATCATTTGTCTGTCCAATTAAGGACCAGTCAAGGCACAGATGCAAACCCACCACACAAATGACAACTACTTTTTCTATTTATATTAATGCTATTAATACAAAGATAAGGCATCTGGCATATGCACCCACATTCCACCACTCATTTAAAGACAATAATATCCATATCCTCAAACCTCATCCGTTAATCAGAACCATATTCAATACACATTCACTTAAAGACAAATATCAATTTCACAATCTGCCCATCGCATTCACATAAAAAGAGGAAATTAAAATGCTTCCCTACCGTTTACACCCCAACTTGATATTTTTCTTCACAGAGCCAATGAAGACCACTATATTTTCATAACCATAGGGAAGGGGTTATTTTTTGGTTACTATTTATTAATTACGATGGCAACCAGACAAATCATTAAGAATTCAAGATAATACCATAAAACAACAAATACAACAGGGCATGATAGTTCTCTTTCCCGGTCTGTACAATAAAAACAAACTAACAAAAGGACCAAATTCAGTGACCTAATTATCTTATCTTCTCCTCTAATTGTGCACCTTCTTTTCAACTGTTAATCCCTTCATCTCAACTCAAGCAACACTGATGATGCTATTGCTATCTCCATTGTTGAAGGTTTGCATCACCTGAAAAGCTGAATGCCTTGATGATGATTCCCTTTGAGACAATGGCGGTGGATCAACAGCTAAATTCAAATTTAAGTTAAGATCAGCCACTGTTGATGGTGGTTGAGCCGCTGGAAGAACAGGAACAGGACGGATGAGCCTTGTTGACTCAGCGGCAGTCCGATGACTAATTTGCCCCAGTGTCAGGTTTTCCATTGGATTCTCGATTGGAACCGGTAACACTACAGGCAAAGCCGGCATCATAGAAAATCCACCAGTTTTGCTGCTGGTTTCAGCCGGAGTAGGCGACAATAATGGATATGACTGAGAAGGGTTGCGGTCTTGGTGATCAACTAGCTCTTCTTCCATTGGAGTAGCTGCAACCTGCATATGGTTAACAAAAAAAAGATTAACTTCTTCACGGTTGCTGAATAAAAGAAAAGAAAAAACAAAGATGCAAAAGCTTAAAATTTTGAGCTTTTATAAATTTTCAGGACCTGAGTAACTAACACCCGGTTTGATTTAGAATCCAAATAGAAGTCTCTATTAAAAATCTTAGGAAATCGGATTCAGTTTCAGTTTCCAGTAACCGCTTTCCCATGATTTTTCAGCTAGTTCAAAATCTAAAAATAATTTATACCCAAAATTCTATATCGTAAATTATATCCTAAATAATTTCCTAAAAATTCAACCAACCGAACACCTAATAAAAGAAATTGTTTTATAGGATCCAAAGAACAACTTCATCTACATTATTTCAGATTTAAAACTAACATGCTAAAACAAAGTAAAAAATTTAAAAAAAAAATTGAAAAGAGTTTCGTTGACTTGCTTCAAGTAAACTAATATTGAGATTTAATAAATCAAAGGATTCAAAGCAACAGAAATAGAGAAAAACGAAAGAAAGAAACGATACCGAGTCAGTAGTAATATCAAAGAGGCTTGATCGGCGGCGGCGGCGGTTGAGATTGCTCCGGCGAAGAAAATATTTCTGCGCATGACTGGCCACCTGCGTCGGCGTCCTCGTCTTCACGAAGTTTCTAGAAATCCCTCTCCAGTCTCCTTTCCCCACCTTCTGCAGTCCCAACAAAAACAACTTGTGCTCCTCCTCCGTCCACGGCACCCCTGAACAAATTACATTTTTTTTCCAAATAAAAAAGGGTAAATTATTCTCTTTTTCCACTAAATAAAATATAATAAAAACCTTAAATCTTATGATTGTTGATGTTAGAAATCACAGAGATCTGAATCGAACCTCGCTTGCGCTCACGACTAGCTCTGGAAGAGTTGTTCTGAACGGCATCGTCAGCAGAGGCGTAACCAGCAGCCGCCACGTCATCCTTATTGTTGTTGCTGCTGTTATTATTATTACAGTTACTGCTGTTGTCCTGAGGCTGTTCGTACTGAGCCAAATTATTCAAACTGACACTCTTTCTCATGGAATCCACAACCACTCTGACACCGAACAGCATAATCTCGCCGCCACCGCCGTTAAAGGCGGCTGAGTCGCCCGTTCCCGACATCATTCCGATGATTCAATTATACGACGAGAGAAAATGAGTGACAACTATTAATTGGAATGGAACGAAATGAAAGCCAACTGCGGTTGTTTCTCACTTTTATAGCGTCGCAAGGCAGGAATGGAGACTGAACTGGACGCATGTGTGTAAAGCTGGTCGGTACGTGGCATTATTTGATTCGTTTATCTTCTTTTTTTATTCTATATGCCATCTATCTCAGGGACGTTGTTAAGTTACGTAATAATTTAAGTCACATTGATTTAAGAATTTTGTTTCTGGTTCTATGACTCATACCCATCGATGGCAGCCACAACGCCGGTTATTGAAATGTGTATTTTTCTTTTTTTTTCTCCCCTTTCGCAACTTTGGGTTTTGAGTCATATAGCTAATAGGGTGTGAAATTTGAAGCTTTATGATGATTGTAAAAATTTGTAAATTAACAAAATTTATCCTCTACGTGTTTGAAGAAAATGCATTTTTTTTCTTTTAAAAATTGATTTTCAAATTATACTCGTTGTCATTATAGTGTGCATGGAGGGTGACAAGCGATGCTGAAATCCAAATCATATTTGGTTAAAACTTTGGAATCAAATCATGTTTCATGATTTAACTTTGGTTAAATCAATTAATGGGTTTTGGCCTAATGGAAGAGTTTTTTAGAGTAAATGGTGGATACCACTCGATTAATGAATTAACGAGGGTTACGAAATGTGAATAGAATAGAGATCATTTAACTAAAGTAGACACTTTTTTATTTATGAGCATGAATAATGAGTAGAGTAGATATTTCTCAATTAATGAATATAAAATATAAATAGAATAGAGATTCTTTGATTAATGAGGACAAAAAAATTTAGATAAATCTTATACCAATATCAGTGATAGCTGTGTATACCAACAATTGCAACTAGTGTATAAATATCAACAATTACAAATATATTTGCCGAGTAATTCATTATTCACATGGTAATAACAAATATTGTAAGGTTATTTGACCAAACAATGTCCCCTGTGTTTGGTGGATATAATATTATATTTGTATTTTGATGGGCTCCGATTCACTTGGTTTCTACTTTTCACGGTAGAAAGGACAGTGCACATGAAAGTGCTGCAAGCATTTCCCAGAAAACAATATCTTATCCTATCTCTTATCCTCTTTAATCTACATCAATTTAGTCAACAAATTTGCCCCATCCAACTTGGCTATAAACTATTAACATAATCACGTGAATGAGTACTTCTTATGGTATTGATTATAATAAATCAAAATCAAACCACCCGTTGTGTTCAATTAATCAATTATTTGAGTTAGAAACTAGAACAAACTTACCCTTATTTTAACAATAGTATTAGGGATACAAACTCGATTAGTATGAACTGATGTAGCTTGTATATGATTATGTCAATACCAACGTCGTCCCTTCTATTTGGTTATTAGACCCTCAAATGTAAGGGATATGATGATATTATGGTTAGCAATTAATATGCGACCATAATTATGCAACTTCATGAATATGGGATAGAAAAATGGACCAAGGGCATAGAATATTCCCTTAAAAGAGGAAGAGGAAGAGAAAGAGAAGATAATTTTAATGCTTAAAATGAGAGCATGGGTCCTTTTTATTTAATCACCTTTGATGGTGGGGTGCATCTGAAAGAATAAGCCAAGATAAGGTTTTTGTGGGGTTCCACTTCCACTGATTTCCATTCCATCAAGCATCAGATCATCTTCTCTCACTCAAGACTTTTTTTCCATCCTCTCTTTAACCTCATTTGACCTAACATTTTATAGAAAAATCTTCCCACTTGTCACTACCACCATTGGTATCCCTTCTCCCAGGACCGGCTTTAGAGGGATGGGGCCTTAGGTGATTATTATTATTTTTTTTTTACGAGATCTTTTTATATTCAATAGTTTTAATACTCAAATAAACATAAAAAAATATATAAAATTTAATTAATTTTTAATTATGTATTAAATATTAACAATCAACAACATAGTAAGAAAATTAAAAAAAAAAGTATTCAAGAAAATATTTTTTTTACTTCATTTAGAACTATTATTTCAAGAAACTATTTTTTTTTCAATTCAAAAGAAAACCAATAAATGTAATAATTTTATTTATAGAGACGAGCACAACAAATTTTATAATGTTAAATAGTTAAGGATTTTCTTTTGAACATATAAAATTAGCATAAAAATTTTTAATTGTATGATAATTACTAATTAAAAAGAGCCTGAAAAATAGACTTTCTTATTATAAATAACTTAAAAATCTATTAATTTGAGTACATCAAAGAAAATACTAAAAAAAATAATCTTCCTAACATATGGAGTCTAAGTGACTATATTAAAACTTTTTTAATATATATGGCCTTAAATTATCGCCAATTTCCCTATACTTAAAACCGTCCTACCTTCTCCTCATTACAATTATATATTAGAGGCTTTGTGTTTTGTGTCATAACTTTTAAGTCACAAGGTCTCTTTCGTCTTTGTGTTACAAGTTTCAAGTTCCAGTAGTTACCAAGTTGTGTAAAGGAAGACCAACCACAAAGTGCATGGTAACAACTCAAAAATTTGAGAGGAGTTTAAAGTCAAAATAAAACCGCACATTGTTTTGTTTAGAAGAAAAGTGACTGTCAACTCTTTGATAAAACTGAGTGGGAGATACAAGGTTATCTTTGTTTATGGGAGTATCTTGACCTTTGAGTGTTAAATATTTGCTTTGCCTGGTGCTTTTGCATTTTGTGCACGTGACATGATTTTACTTCTCCTTTTCTTGTCCATTGAATCCGCAATGTCTTTTCCGCACTATGGCTTTTCTTAGTGACAAAGAAATAGCCTTCCAATACAAATTCAGCCGTCATGCTCACAATGCATTTTAGCTCACAATGCGTTTTAGCGTGAGAATAAGCGGTCTTCTTAAATTATATTTAATGTAATTTGCAGTCAGACAAAATTCATTCACTAATCTACTTAATTCTAATATTCTGTTACTTATTTTCACTTTGTTTTATTTAGATAAATGTAACTCAGGCAAAACAGAGAGTAAGAGGATCAAATCGGGCCAATAACATAATTTAAGGCTCGAGCTGCGTCACAGTTATATCTTACCACGTTTTGTATCTTTATTCCTCATGTTCGTTGAATAATTCCATGTTTAAATCTAACGAATGAAATCATTTGGAAGATAATTTAGTCAGCGACCCGCAACTATTTCTTTGCCAATATCATTAGCCTTTTTGGACTAATCATGTCTCCTCTTGTTAATTAGTGAAAAAAGATGCTGTGAATTGTGTGGAAAATAGTTATTGGATCTCAAGATCAGTAAAATGCGATTAAATTTTATTGCGATAAGGCAAAGGGATTGGATTTGTAAAAATAGTTGGATCTCTAAAGCTTACTTAGCTAACCCAACTCCACGCACATTCACTGCTACTGTTACCCACCTTTGTTTTTAATAAATTCGAAGAAGAGAGAGTTTCTGTAGCTTAGGTGAGCCTAAGCTTCGACTGACTGGGTGCCCGCAATCAACTTTTGCTCAGATCCAGCAGCTAGGCAGTACTGAGTGAGAGAACCAACGAGAATGCAGCAAAGCTGCTGAAATTGATGGTTCCTTCTTCAGTAGTTCTCTGAAAATCATTTCACTGAATTTCTACTGATCACCATTTTGTTGTTTCATTGCCTTCCAATTCACTAATCTCTCACACAAAGTTGTTTCTAATATGTAAAAAGTTTGTTATTACCGTGTAGATTTATCCGACCTTAAGTTGTTATTTTCATCCGACCAGAATGTTGTTACCTACCAGCACACCTTTGTTACAAGCAAGTTTACCTTTTACTAACCAACTTGACCGGTTTGCCTGTGACATAGTTTTTAAACCAATGGTTACCTAGAAAAAAGACAGAAAAGTGTGGGATCTTACCACTGTGGCAACAAAGCTGGACCCATAATTTAAGTGCAACCTCATTTACTTTTCTGAAAATTAGATTTGATTAATGGGAGCTTGCATCCTTTAATCCTTTAAGAGAAAAAAGGATGAAGAATGTGGGTGAAATTTGCTAAGCATTACATGTGATCAAGGTAAAAGTGCCCAACAAAAGGACGAACAATAAGAGAATGAAAATTGGAAGACAGCACAGTAGAAGAAGACAGAATGGCTTTCGTATAATTGTTGAACGTGCTTTCTGTATACCATCAAACCTTCCCCATGTTATCCAAAAGTCATGGTTTCCAAATTTAGTAATATGAGTGCTCCATTATTGTCGTGGAGAGCTTGTATTATTGGGGGCTTTTTCTCCCACTTCGGCTGACACACAGCAAGCATTATGATTTAATGTGGGTTTTAGTGCCTGTAAGAAACAATTCCTTTTTCTTTCATGTAGTTTCCACCCCAAGGCTGGCTAACCTATGCTTCTAATCCTGCTTGATCATTATCAAATGAATGATATTACAATTTAAAATTGAGGTGAAAGCATCTTTCAACTGGAATCTGAGAACTTGAATTAGCATACATAGTAGAGCGTCCGGCCATTCAGCCAGCAAATTAACATCTAGCATCAACCTTAAGCAACAAAAATTTCTCTTGCTTCAATGAATTTCCTAAAGCCTTTACTTTCCTGTTCTTAATATTTTGGACGAGTGAACGTATAAACGCACCAATTTCAGATCATCCTGTACCTTCATATCTCGATAGAACTCATTTTGTGTGAACAACAAATCTTTCAACCTGTCTAAAAGATTCTAAGCTAAGCTTCTTGCATCTCTGCATCGAGTACAGACAATCTTATTTGTGCTTTAGAAATCATTACCCGGATGTAATCTATTGTATATAACGTACATTTTTGTGTAAATAAGAATGATCTACAGCTACAAAAAGGCTAATCCCTCTCGTCATCCAAGATCTCCACTGCTGTATAAAGGGATCAGAAATTGCTTTTAACTCAAACCAATAACGTTAAGCAAACGTGCATCAGCTCACCACCAACCGTAAGAACATTTTAGTCCGCTGTGAGATTATAAATGGCTCCGGCTTTTTCACGAGCAAAGACATTAAACTTGATAAAGACCATGAATTATTGACTTTTCTCTAGTGGAAGCAGTGGAACAGTAAATCAAGCCACAGCATTTCACCTTCTTTCAACTGTAACAGGGAGACAGATCTTCCAAGCACTGGAGACTGATGAATGGAGTTTGTTTGACTGTTTATAATCTGCTTGTCATAAGCTCTGTGTTTGTCGTCATTTTTGTTTCAGAATTGGCATTATCAAATAGGCCATTCCTTACTCCTGTGGTGGATGCTTTTCTGTCTGGAGGAGAAAAGGGTGAATTACTTAGAGAAATTATGTTACCCTTTTTGGAGCCATCTGATGATGATCCGGCGCTTGACAAAATCCGCTTGAGCTGAGTTCGCTGGCAGATAATTCGTCCTTTGTTCCATCCTGGGAAATTAAATAATGATGATGCATTTTCCTGCAAGAACGTGTAGGCTGCCTTTGCAATGGGTAGATCTTCTGTAGTTGAGATTCTTTCCATCCGTCCCCGTCTAATGAACAGAAATATGTCATTAATAGGAAACTTAACAATAATTAAATTATAACAAATTGAAATGAAACATTACAATATATAAAGGGATAATGGTCAATCTCCTTCTAACAACACACATTGGCTTCGAACAAGCGGCTGAATTCCCTCTATGAATATCATTCTAGAGATAAATTCATAAACACGGCAAATTGGCCAAGTTTCACTGCTCTTTGGCAAGTTAATTATCATTATGAGTCTACGCATATACTTCGCCTAGAAATTAGAGGGAAATCCTTATCATTTTCATTAATATTGTGGTAGCAATAAAGTTTTATAAATTTTGTATATGTATCTTATCACTATTTTAGGGGAGAATTTTTACATCCATTTGTAACTTCAATTTGGTTGGGAACCAAGATGAATCGATGGATGATTATGATTTTTGAATTTGACGATACTTCAGTGTCTATATTGACATCTAATGTTAGTTTCAAATTCAAAATTTTCAGGCAAATGGAGGCTAGCCTGTGTTCAGCTTGAAATCATATGGATAGGTTGGGCCTGATCGTATGGGGTCCTCTGACTGAAGGCATGCTTGGCCTCAATTTTCTTATGAATGGATTGGGTTGGAAACCATAGGCCATGCCTAAAGAAAGACAAGGAATAGGAAATAGATAGGAAGTAGAGACTTATCTATCTAGAATAAGAAGAAAGTTTGTCTATCATATCCATACCCTCACCATTATATATGAATCCTAAAGATAACAGCTGTAGCATTGCCAGAGCCAAAGCCTTTTGACACCTCTAGGTCCAACTTTAGTTTTAGTTCATGTATAACATACACAAATAGATGTGTGAACAGAGGGAAAGCCGTCCTGATGTTTCATCCAACAGTGCAGCAGAAAGGACCCATATTTCAAAGTTAAAGATGGTAGAAGGACAAAAGGTAGACTGAAAGTTATGCAGTGATGAATTCAGAGAAACAATTACTTACACTACGACAACAGTAGCAAGTTGAGGAAGATCCTCGCCCATCATAAACATCTCATACATTTTGTTGAGCCAAACTGATATTGCTGTACATGCCCCACCTTCCCACATCCTGAAAAATGATAAATATCAAAACTGAAAGAAAATGGATTGAAATCAGTTATTGGAAAGTAACTTTCGATGTACCTGTGCACATCTACAGACCAAACAAGTTTGTTATTACGAAAAAGTTCAGGGAAAAGCCCTCTCTTTGTTGCTTCATAAAGCACTCTTGCAGCTCGTTCTCTCTGACCCAGCCACCAAAGCGCTTCCAACAGGGCATTATAGAACCTCATTCCCAAGCCATACCCTTCAGAGTTAAGTTTATCAAAGACATACTCTACCATCTGCCAGTTAGACTCATCATCAAATTCTCCCTTGATCATCTGCCCGGTTACTTGATGAATATTTGAAATTCTATTTGTGTACATCTCATCCAGTAAACCATAGGCATCATCCCACCTGAAATTAAGGAGCTCTATATATCAGATAATTTACCAAAAATGAAGATCAATTATTCGTACTCTTAACATGAATATGCAAAGGGTCAATAGTCAACTAGTTACAAATAATTAGCTGATAACTAATTGTCAAGCAAAATATTACAACAATTATAACCTTGGTTGAATTTTCCTGAAGTTCACATTGAGGTATTCCTTATATCAGCTCCAAAGTGCATGAATATCAAACTCTGAGGACTATGATAGCTTCTATCTATCTTAAAATTCTGTAATATAATCATCTCTCCTAGGTTCATGATCGGATAGCTTATCTCTCTTATTTGTAAACTCTGAGGACTGAGATAGCTTATCTCTCTTATTTGTAAACTCTGAGGACTGAGATAGCTTATCTTTCTTATTTGTTTTTTGGGGCTAGTGGGCATTTTCTTCACCTTTGTAAATTTATTTAACTTTTTTGCGCGAAAAATGTTATTCACACATTCACGACCCTGGCTGAGAACAAATGCAATTATTAAGGCATAAATTACTCCAAACTTCCTAACCAAACTGAATGAACCCTGACCTGTTACTCTTTGCATAGACAGCAAGCAACATGCAATAGCACATAACACTAGGCAATATTCCAGATGATTTAATTTCCTGGAACTGCTCCTTGCTCTCATCAACAAGACCTGCAAAGCAGTAAACACCTAAAACTGCCTCTAGGGTCCTCTCATTTGGATCGCACCTCACCTTTTCCATCTCAACATAGGCCTTGATAGCTTCTTCAAATTGGCCTCCTTGCCTAAAGGCTTCAATAACAGCATTGAATGAATCCCTATTCCTCACAAACCCAGATTCACTCATTCTCGACAAAATTGCCACACACTCCTTGTGAAGTCCACCTCTGGCAAATGTATGAAGCAGCGAGTTGTAAGTTCCGATAGTTGGCTTGCTCTCCACTTCATTCATTGTGTTAAATGCAACAAGTGCTTCCTCATACAAAGCAGCCAGCCCATAAGCTTCAATAACCCCAGTGTAAGTCTTGGAACTTGGTACTGTCCCTCTCTCATTCATGAAAAGCAAAATCTTCTTGACATCCTCGTGCAGCCCTCCCTTCCCACAAGCAAAAATCAACCCCTCATATGTCTCCATATTAGGCTCAACATTCTCCTCCACCATATCGTGAAACAAAGTTACCACCTCCTTAAAATATCCACCTTCACCAAAAACCTGTATCAAAATATTATAAGTAGCTGCATTTGGCTCTGTATTACTCGCTTTCATCTCAAGGAAAAGCTCCCTCACATCATCATACCTACCATTCCTCCCATACAAATTCAACAAAATGCTATACGTTGTTGCATTTGCCACACTCCCAGCTGCCTGCATCTGCCTAAACACATCCATTGCCTGCTTTATTGACCCCATTTTAGCATGAGCTTCCAATAACACATTATAGGACGTTACGTCGGGCAAATTCCCTCCTGACTCCATCTCCCTAAGAAGCTCAGAAACCTTTTCTAATTTACCCAATTTCCCAAATGTCTCAACAAGATAACTAAACGTCGTCAAATCAGGCAATACCCCACCTTCATTCATAGTCCTAAAAACCATCTCCGCCTCATCACCTAAACCTCTACTGCCACAAGCACTTAACAAAGTATTATAAGTCACAATATCGGGTTGTATGCCTTCGTGTCTCATTTCAGCAAACAATCCCAATAGATCCTCCCAATCTAATCCTCCTCTTACACATGCATTAATCACAGTGTTATAAGTCAATATATTTGGTGCTATCTTTTCTCGCTTCATTCTATCCAGTAGTTCAAGAGACGTTTCATACTGACCGTGCCGCCCATACGCATTGATCAATGCAGTGTACGAGAAAACACTACGTGGCACCCCTTGACTCGGCATTTCCTCGAAAATCTCCGACGCTTTATCGAGCAAATTCTCTCGCCCCAGCAAACTTATCATTATCGTGTAAATTTGTTCGCTAGGCTTGCACCAGATTTGTCTTTGCGTGTATTTGAACAACCGAAGAGACCGTTGCCAGTCACCGCGCTGGGCGAATTCTTTGAAGACCAAAGCGAAGTCATTTAGAGATAGCTTGTTTTTAAACATGTCGAGGCACCGCGCGATGCTGCCACGTGGCGGTAGGGAGCTGAGCTTATTGATTAGAGTTTCGACGTCGTAGGTGTACTTGCCTTTCTCGACGGTCACCGCGGGGCTGCCGAGTACCAACTCTTTCGGCTTGGCGCGGACTTGCACGGCCCGGGACGAGAGACCCCGGCAGCCGGAGATGGATATTCTTTGCGCACAGGGGAACTCATTGTTGCCGGAGAGGAAGCTGTGATTGAGGGAGAAATTGAAAGAGTGAAGCTCACGAGGGTTCGGTTTGAGGAGTGAAGGACTGGGAATTGATAGGGCCATTTTAGTAAATAAACTTTCATGAGCTTCGGGAAAAAGTAGGTCGATGAAACGGATTTCCTTCTAAGTGGATTGGTCTGTTTTTGTCTCGAATTTAGACGGGAAGGCTGCAGAGTGCTGAGAGCTGAGTTGAATAGTTGAAGCGTTTGAACTCGCGTTTGATGGATGACACGCGGAGTTATTGTGGATAATAGTAAGAGATACCGGGTCGGGGGTTGACGACCCTGATCCGAACCCTTTTTTTTTGGCCTTTTTCCCCTCTCTTCCCTTTTCGCGGTTTGCCCGCAATAACCTGGTTTTTGGCGGCAACTGATGTTTAAAACGGCGAAGATTTTATTCATGAATCGTGTGATCCATCCAACTATCAATTTTTATTGGATTCCATTTTTTCAAATTTTCAGCAATTAAATGCATATTGTAAATTAATTCTTGTCTCAATTATCCAAAATCTTTAAACAATAAAATTCTAATACGGAAACACTATCTTTAACTAATTTTATTAAATGATTCTTTTTTACTTTTAGCTTAATTATTTTCTATTTAAGAAAATAAGAGATTATAAAATATAATTTATTAGCGAATTACACAACCTTTCTTGAAAATAATTGTAATTAGAGAGTTATGGCTCATGTAGATCAATTTTTGCAAATAAATCTATCATTGATTAGTAGAGCCAACAGTACTAACAGAAGATAAGTTAAAGCAACTGAAGTTATTTCAACTGGAGTTATCGTGTGTAATAATGTTGATAGATGACATCCTTTCCGTACTATTTAAAAAAAAATTTGATTTCCTCTTTAGTCTTTGATGAGATATTGAACTTAATTGACTTGTCCAATTATATGCTGTCATAGATTATTTGTAGACTTGGACTATTGGCACCCCGTCACTATCCTCTTAAAACCCCTTTTTTTAAATATGCCCCATTAAAAAACTGGAAACATCATATAACTTCTATTGACATCCTCTTTTATTCCACAAATATCCCTGCTTCTATTGACACCCTCTAAAACCCCATTTACATTGTCTCTTTTCTTAATTTCTTTAAATACATAAACTAAAAATTCTATGTTTCTCTTGTTGCTAATGTTAATCGTGCAACTTATAAATAAGATAATAGTTAATGTCTTTTTAGAATTGATTATTTTTATAGCAGTTTATCAATTATTCAATTGTCATAGACTTAAAATTCAAAATAAGAAAAAATTAAAATTTAAATATCATGGGTACTTCTAAGTCTTACAACATGTCACGTGATGTTTCCATCATCGATTCTATTCATGAAAGCCATTTTTTTGGGTTTGGAGTATTTCTTAAATCAAAACAGTGCACCTTTGACAATTTTTTTAAGACAACTAAGAACAATGATTAATGGATTTTTTTAAAGTAGTGTAAACTAGTTTTGCCACGGATAAATAGTATTCATCAAATTCTTAAAACGAACAAGAATAAATCTATAATTGTAAGTGGGGTCTTCAAATTTTATTTGCATTTGTGTTGGTGAGTATGCAAGGTTTTTTCAATTAAGTATAAATTTATAAACAAAAATAAGAGGGTTTTTAAGAGGATATTGGAGGTGCGCCAATAGCACCACTCTTTTTTGTATCAATTTTATTATTTTAAAGTCTATTATAGGCTATATACTAATACGTAATGTGACCCCTATTAGATGGAATGAAATTACTATATATACTTATATGTATTGTCATAGTTATTATGTTGAGACATGTGAGCCTATCAAATATCGCCTTCTTTACTGACGAGGTTGACAACTCATGACCTAAACTAAATTTAGTTAGATTCTCAAGGGCTCAACCACCATTTGCAATTTCCCACTCGAAGCCAGAATTCCCTGGCCTCGACACCACCATGGGCCCGCAATCACCACCGCCCAAGTGTCACACTTCACCGTTTTTAATGCAGCCCTTCCCCATCTTAATCAAACAATTACACTCGTTCTCGCCACGTGTCACAACCATCCCACGGACATCACATAAATCTTCGGCGTCACGGCGTCAGCCCCACTACGCGAGCCCGCCCTCACGCCTGGCGCCCATAAACCGAACCGCGGTTTTAACAGTTTTGTGGTGGGACGTGGCAGTCCCGTAGTTTGTCCCAAGTAGCGTGGGCAATATGGTCATACGAACCGAACTTTCAGTTCCTAACAGACAACAGCTGCTGCTGCTCCGAAGGAAAGCGAAAAAAACAAAAACAGAACAAAAACGAAACAACCTCCCTTTGTTTCTCTTTTGTTTAAACTTCGGTCTGATATCGAAAGCAGCATCACATCGCTTCTATGCATTTTTCGTAGACTCACATAATGTCCGATTCCGAGGTAAAGTTTCGATCTTTTTCCCTCTTTTGAACAATCTAACTTCCAAATTCTTACACCACCTTTTTTGGGGGGGTTATGTGGCGTTGATTCTGTTTTTTTATGTTACTTATATTGTTTTTTTAGTGAGATTTTGTTAATGGGTTTTGTTCGATTTTGAAAATAATGATTTGGTGGTGTTTGGTGTTGGCTCTGTTAGAAATTGATGGCCTTGAAGAAGGCCTACGCCGATATAATTTTGAACACAGCGAAAGAGGCGGCGGCAAGGATAATGGTGTCGGAGAGGAAAGCGATTAGGTATCAGCAGGAGTTGTTTGCGGCAAAAGAAGACGCGTTGCGGATGCTGCTTAGGCTTAAACAGATGCTGGATGCTAAAGTATTTCTCTTTTTCCCAAATGGGATAGTGTTTGATCTTGTCTTGGTTATGATTCTACTGATTTTGGTGTTTTTGGGTGTCAGATAATGGTCTGGTTCCTCTGGAGGTTGTATTTAGTGATGTGTTTTTTTTTTTGGTTTAATTGGTTATTTGGTAGGGCATTCAGTTTTCTTCATTGATTTGATTATGTTTTCACAACTTGTTGTAGAGAGAGCTTGAGTGCACATGGTGGCTTCTTTTCTATACCTTTATGGGATACTATGCAGAACTTTCGATTTGCTGTTAATGAATTTTTTGCCCTTTAGTTCACTGACAAATGATGGTCGTTAATTTTTAGTGTTTTCTTCAACAATATGCTCTGGAATCAAGGCTTGAATTTGTGAAAAGCTATGCAATTGCACTAATATTTCCATGTGTTGGTATTGTCTTTAATATAAAAGGTACATTTGGAAACCGTTAAGATCACCTCATTATAAGTTCATCACTATCATTCTCCTAAAAATCTTCATGATTGTTAGATGTTTATTCTCCTTTCTTCTGTGTTGGAGTCAAAACTCATGTTGTGTGTCTGTTGGGAGGCAAGTGCGGAGTAGGAGTTGGAGGTATTTCTGATGGCAAAGAAAGTTGCATAAATACCACTGCCCTTTCATTCTTAATGTCAAGATGGCTACTAAATTGTGTTTTTAGTTCCAAACTTGGTCTGAGAGGCACTGGGTTGAGATAAATAAACAACTAGGGAGAAATCATGCCTGTTGATTTGAGTGAAATTAAGCAACTTAGTGGAGATACCGGAGTCGATTCTTTGGTAGACAATTTTGGTTTATTTTTTGCTCTATTTGTCTTGAAGAATTGCTTTCATCGTCAGCTTCGTGAAACAATCAAAGTACTTACTGATATTGCTGTATTGTAGGTTAATGAAGCACAGGTGGCATCCTTGTGTCAACAACGAAAGATAGATGAGCTTGAGGCCCAACTTGGTGAAGCAGAAGACATTGTCAAAGACCTTCGAGCTGATTTGAGAGAAGCACAGGATGAATTGGAGAGGGCAACTTATAATCAAAAGCAGCTTTTGGATGAACAAAATTCAACTGGTGATGTCACTACTGTGATGACGCCATCACTGGAAAACAGACTTAATACTTCTGAGGCTGCAATGCCCTGTCTACCTGTTGTACGACCTGATTCGGTGGTGGCTTCAGATGTGGGGAATTCAACTTTGACTGGCACATATGAGAACAAGATGTGTGACAGTGCAAATGGGTCTCATAAAGATAATTGCTATTTTTGCAACTCTGGTTTTGCATCCATAATGATGAGAAGGAAGGAGCCTAAACTATATAGGAATGGATGTACACAGAGAATTCATGCGTTTGAAAGGAACCTCTTAGAAGAAAATTTCTCTCTTCCGGGGCAATTAGAGCAGGAGATAAAAAATGGATCATGTTCTGAAGAAGATGAAGAATTGTGCAAAAACCTTGACCGTGGTGCTAACCAAACCTGCAGAATAGAGGATAACCCAACTGAATCTATATTTATGCAGGAAAATAGCAACTCCACTTCAGTTCGTGCTAAGTCTTTTTGCAGGAAAAGGAAAAGAGCTGCTAGATATAAGAAAAGCAGGACCAGGAATTTTCCTGATCAGGTAGTAGAAACAACTCAAAAGTCTGATACTTCCAAAACTTTACTAAATGCAGTCGATAACTATGTTGAGCATAAGGAGGAGTCCAAGATAATTGGAAATAACATTCAGAAGAACCCAGCTTCCCTGTCGGCACTGAATTCACCCTCAGATACAACTGAAATGATTCTTCAGTCAGGATGTGAAGAAGTTTCCCAGAGTGATACTGTCCAGACCACCACAAACAATGATGACCTGTTGATAGATCGGTTGAAGTTGACGAGACAGGAAAGCAGACCGGCTGAGCTTACTGAGATGCCAGCTTGCAGAACAGATCTTGAAGCTGTTAACTTGTCCCCATTAAACTCAAATGTTAAATCATCTAATTTAACTGAAGGTGTTTCGAGTCAATCATTAAATGATAAATTTCTAAAGTATACATTCCAAAGGAAGCGAAAGAAGGAGTCTCTGAGCAGTCCTGATGGGTATTCCTCCCTTGAGGAAGGTGTTATGAAGAGCAGGATGGTGGTGAATCCAAATGGTTCTATGGAGTCAGAAAATCCTAGCTTGATTACTGAATCATCTCGAGATAGTGGAAGCCTTGTGCAGGTTGCTTGTCAGGTTAGTTTTATGTTTAAATGTGCCTTATCTACATTGTTTATTTCCGCATATGCATTTGGGGTATGTCTGTGTCCATACGGGTCCATGTCTATGAATACTGACATCTTTATTTGACAAATGTGGAGTACTTGTTAGGTTTTGTTGGCCGCTTACATGTGTTAGTTTGGTTGGGCCTCTCTAAATGGGAATAGTTATGCCTTTTTGTGGGCTAAAAATTTCATATCCTAATTACGGATCAAATGAATATATTTGATTCAATGGTTTATGATAACCCGGCACAGTCATAAGTTTTCATCATATGTATTAGCAATTTTATCACATATTCAACCATTTCTTGGCTGCACTTTAATGGGTGATATTTTCTTGTGGATTCTAAATTTCATCATGTTCCACCTTTCCTGAATTTCCACATTTTCTGTCTAAGTAGACTGATTTGATCCATTGTGTTCGTGGCATTAGATGTCAGAATGATTAGACTTAGGCTGCAGATAAGGTGCTTCCTGCTAAAAAGGCATCATTCAATTGATTTATCAACTTGGTGGCTTCGTTCACTATTTCATTGATCTTATTTTGCACACATGTACTGTTTTCTACACTACATCATCATTAAAAGATTTTAATTCAGGGTTGGTACCTCCTCTTTTTCTTTTCTTTTCTTTTCTTTTTGTGGGAGAACAGAATTTGGAGGGGAATGTATTTTGGTTGTGTTGGTCTTGGCCAATTGGGGATAATTCTTGTAAAGTTCCAACACACGTCTCAGTATATTTGCACTAACGTAAATTGGGCCGTGGGAGCAAGCAGCTGCTTTACTAGTTTACTTCATCAATCATTGTTAAAAGTTGCAGAGAAATCGTATGCTTGTCTTTATCTTTGGACTTGTGGCATTACCTGGTGTGAAAGCATACTTCTGTTGGACTTCCAATCTGGCTTTTTATCACCCTCTCTGGTGACATTTCCCATCCAAAAGTATTCATTCCGTTGGTTGCAGTTTTCATAGGGGTGACATTAGATGTGGTTTAGTTTGATGACAAAATTTCCCTTTTGCAGCTTATATCACTGTCTGAGAAGAAGCGACGGTAGTAGTTTTGCCTAAATGGAGAGACAATTGACTTCAGACCCTCTGCGGTATAGCTTTGAAAATGATGTTCCAGCGAGGAAACTTGATGAACCAGCGGCTTCTTAATCGGGGAAGAGTTGTAGATCCCAGAGTTAATTACATATATAGACAATATATTCGTCGAATCAAAGTTATGGACGTTGGTGTATTTTTCTAAGCTTCTCTTTGAATCATATTAAAGTGTTTGGGTAAATGGGTCGGTTCTATTAATATGATCATTGCAATTCTTACGCTAGTCATTTTTGGCTGATGTTTCCTTCGGCTCACATCTTGGATTTGGAAGCCCATTCCTGTCGTGTTAACCCTGGATTGCCCGCGAGCATTTGCACCACCTACCCTCGTCACGGAACTGTCAAAAGCATGCTCTAATGCCCACAAAACATACAAAGAAATGCTACAAAATTTCATTAGAAATCATATCACCCAGCTAAACACCCAGAACGTGCCGAGCAATTCAATCTCCAAACTGCTTGAGTTTGATAAGAGGTACTTCTTCTTAGGTTTTGATTTTAAATTAACAAACAATACATTGCAATCAATTGGTTGGAATTTGAAAAAGGGGAAAAGTCCTTTCCACCTGGGTTTAATACAATAACTTATTTCATTCTTACTTTTCAAACAATAACCATTTCATTCTTATTTTTAAATAATAGCTTAAAATATAAGATATGCTTAAATAAGACTATCAGTGAGTGTGTGCGTGTGTTAGTGTTTTTTAAGTATATCTAATCCATTATTTTTGTTAGGTTATTTACGTAATTTCATTTAAAAACTGAGTTTAAGAGAAATTTTGAGGAGGTGTGAAAAGGCCGAATTAAAAAAAAAAACAAAATCAAGATATTGTTCATATATATATAATGGGCCGAAGTATCCACTTGATGGGCTCTGAGGTAAGCGACTGGTTGGGCTTGACAGAATTTTAAGTTCACCGTCGGCCTTACGATCTTCTTTCATTCAGTTCTCTAATTCGAGTTCGACCGGTGCGGTGGTGCTACAAGTTGGGGACGCTGAAACCCTTTTTATTTTTCTCAAAAACCGAAAAGGGGATCCTGGGAATCAGCTGAGCCTCAAGAGTAAAGATGGGAGTTGCACGCAAAGCTGGGGATTGGGCGTTCAAGGCATTCACAGCTGGTCTTGGCGTCACCACCATCTATCTCACCGCCACTTTCTCTGTTAATGTCTACAGAGGCCTTGCTTGGCACAACGCTCAAACTGTAATTATCTCTGTTTGTATCCCTCTCCCTCTCTCTCTCTCTCTCTCTCTCTCTCTATACATATACATACATACATACATACGAATACATCCATAGTACGATGGCCCTAGATTTTTATAGTACTATATGGTTCTTGTATGAATTGTGTTGTCATTTCTAGCTTAATTTGATGTTTTAATGGGAATCTTTATTCTTTAGCATTAGTTTCTTGCATGATCAAGGAAGCTAAGAGCCCATGTTATCGCTAATTGGTGTACTGTGTCCGTGTACGGCATGTTATTTATTTGTTAAAACAGATAAAGATACTTAAAACTAGACTTAGAAGAAGAATCTTAAAACTGGGTTGGTGCTTGTGCTGTCACAGTTGAGCTCTATCATGTGTTATGGATGCAGAGATGTGATTTTACAAGTCTTGGCAGCAAGATTCTATAACTTTTGTGAGCTTTTGTTAGTGTAACATTTCAATGGCAGGGACTTTGTTTCTTGAGGTAGTCATTTGGAATGCTTTACAGGAATGTGTGTGATGAATATATTTAAGATTATTAGAGTATTTGGCAGATTAATATGATATCTTTGGGGCTGTTTGCATATCCAGGCATCTTTTTTAATTTCATTTCTAGCATTAGCTGTGTCAATTAACTATTGGTTGTATAGATTTTGCGTGTTCACCACTAAATATTCAAGGCATGTATCGGTTGACTCACTTGACAATAGCATGTTTTATGCTTGGCATTGTTAAATACTGCCTTGTCCTCCTATAAATTTATTGGGGGTAAAAAAGCAAGCAAATTGAAAACATTTTTTCGTCTGTGTGGTAACTTGGTCGCAGGTGATGCATGTAGCATTATTCTAATGTCATGATTATAATTCTGTTATAATCTTATCATTTTAGTAAATATGTTGAATATTTCGTAGCAGAGAATTGTATGCTATTACATATTAACTTGGCTTGCTATTGTCATCAGTTGCTGCATATCTACCTTTCTATTATCTCTGAGTTTGGGCATTTTTCTGCAGAAACTTGAGAAGCAAGTCTCCAGTGAGCAATCATCTTGAGTTTGTGTTGCGTCTGAAGTGGAAATAAGTTACATCAAATTAGAATGTAAACGTATCGTTGTCTCCTTTGATACTAGAACGAGGGATCCTTTGATACTAGAACGAGGGAAACTCCCAGCAAATATTTGTATACCCTAGTTACTGGGATTTGGTCCCATAACTGAATGGAGGTTTTGTTTATTTGGTGTATTAATTTAACAATCGTTCTAGTTTCTCAGTGACCGTAACATGATTCATTATTTCATTTGAGTATCTTTGTGTGACTTGTAACTTTATGTTGGAAGTGTGATGGATGATGGTGCACGCAACCGAGAAATAAGTTCCATTTGGATTAATGTAGAGAGCATATCTGTCTGGTTTTGATTGAATCATTGCAACGGTTTTTCCTTTTTTGGTCGACGGACAGAATTGAATAAGTTCCTCTTGAGTCTCTGTTGCACCTGAATGCTCCACATTCAACTAATCCTTCGGGTTGATTTTAAAATTTCCGGGCGAATGCATTATCTAAACAACTATGAGTAGAGTTGGATAATAATTCACAATCACTATCGCCTCCGAAAGTTTCTCTCTTTCCACATGGATATTATAAATATAAAAATTACACAGGCTTATAGACCAGTCAAGTATATTTCAAGAAAGAACAGCAGCAAATGAGTTTTTGTGTAACGTGATGGAAAAGTACAACAACACTATACATATCTCCCACTTAATACCCGTGGTGATGGCAATTTTTGGTAGCGAACACGCCTCTTGGTTGGTCTCCAATTTACTTTTAATTTTTTTTATAAAAAATGCTAAACTAATGAAGAATCATTTATGAATCTCGTTTCTGATGGTCCCCTCTTGTAGTAGTGTGAATCAGGGGACTACTTTATAGGTAAGTCAGAAACTACTGCGCCCATTTACTCACGACGGGCCATCTATATCCTGTACATGAATCACATTTTCACTTGGGCTTTGCATCAGGCATCAAATGGTTTCTCCCATTGCCAGCTGGGTTGAAACTTCAATTCCCATTTCTGTTAAAGAAGGAAGAAATTGCAATTACAACTACAAGTAGAAGAAGCAGGATTTAGCCACAAATGTTGAATTCACAAAGTGCGGTTGTTATAAGGAAAGCAGATAAAAACAAAAATGCACACCCAATACATTCACCATTGGAATACCATGTGCCTATAATCCCTATCATGACAATCCAAAAGAAAGTGGGCATAGACTTCATGAAAGGGGCATCAATCAAACTGCAGCAACCAGCTGGACAGCTGAGAGATATTTAGGAAAAAGTTGAGCACTTTTTGTAGAAAAGCATTTACTGACCAAATTATGCCATTTTCCTAATTATGCAGCCTAATCATGGTTTGCTATCTTTCCACCTACAGGGATGATCAATTACAAAGATTAGGGCATACAAATGTACAATGCATGGGCCCAAATATACAAACCATTTGTTAATGGTGATGCAATTACACAGTAGCAGGCTTAGCATTTTGAAGGGATAGAAAGGTTGGGTGACTTGAAAAAGAAGAAAGAAAGGAAAATGTGAAGATTGCATGAAAATTCAAGGGATAAAATGTAAATTTTTATAGAATACAATACCTGCTTATTTTACCAGTTATTGATGTGCTATCTCAGAGATACCCCTTGAGCGAGGGTGAATTTCTGCCAATGGATTCACAATAAACCCACCACTACTCTGAAACCTCGACCTTCGATTTTCTAACTTCAGCTTTTCAGCATTGCGATCCTTATTGGTTCCATAATTCATGGCAGTCAAAGACGAGGTGCCAGTGGAAGTGGAAAATTTAGATGGTGAATATCGGCCTTCTGGTCTCCTCCAGAATTTGGAGCTCAAAAAGTCTGCACCAGGTAGCATGCAACATGTGGCTCCATGGAAGTTAGTTTTAGTCATTCTTCCACCTGATACAGCCAAATCATACGAGATTTCATCCAATGCCAGCTCCAGGCCAAGAACACGTGTCTCCAAAGACTGCATCCCACTTTCTGAGCTCCCAATAAATCTCTGGACGCACGAAAGATAATCAGAGAAGCAATGAGTGAGAAGAAGCATTCATCAAAACACAATGAGGGACTTGATTCCGCATGAATACAGTCATACAGAAACTCTTATATATGATTTCAGGCCTTAAAATTGTTTACATGGTGGAAACGTAAATGATATAAAATTGGAGAACATTGGAGAGGACTTTGTGAGCTGTCAACGAACATAAAGCAGAGAACAATTGCCACATAATTACTTTGCATTGATGGAGTAAACAACAAAACCAAATTAATTAGTATCTATTCATAGATCATGGACCGCTTTATGTTCCAAAACAAATAGTGAAGGCGTAAAGAATGCTAAAAATATTTTATCATAAACTATTCACAATAAGATCTTGCAAATAGAAGTTGCAGCTTTTTGACTTCATCAAGTCCAACAACGAAGAATCATGAAACTGCAGTAACACAAAGTTCCAGTAAAAATTCATGTCAAGGATGACAACGTTCCCAAAAATGGTGTCTAGAATGATTCACTTTTCATACTACTTCAAGGTAAGCTTAAGCTAATCAAGCATGTAATTAAGTGACTCGTTTATTGTAGTTCACTAATTCCATCATTGCCACATGATGATGTAATTGCTTGCAAGCTGAGGTCAATAATAAGATGAACAATTCACCAAGCAGTAAGCCAACAGTATAAAACTGACCTAGACTGATTTATTGCTACTTTCCACTAAAATCTAATTAAATGACAACTAATTACTTCAAGTAAAAAGCCCAGATCTCAAGCATCATAAACAAACCTGAAGTAGATCCAGTAGACTGGACTGTTGTTGTTCTATCTGAACTAGCTGGCTGCGGATCGTGGATAAATCTTCACAATCTTTGTGTTTTATGTGGAGACTCTCAATATTATTACGACTCTCAGTATTATTACAAACAGTAAATTCATGGCTTTCCTCATTATAAGGAGTTACCCGAGATCCAGACTTCAATTTGTGCACCTTGTCATCAGAACTCCTATTGAAAAGGGCATGTTTTGTCTCAGGTTTTGGAAGCCTGGTATTCTCATTATTCCTAATAATCTTCAAAACAGTACTGTCTTCATGAGTGTCCGCCAAAGAAGCACCACCAGGAGCAGAAATCTGAACTCTCCAGTCAGAAGGTTTCTTCTGACCCACCTTATGGAGCACTGCTGGACTCACTTTCTTTAAGGAACCTCTCTTCCTGGTGGTGGTTGGAAATGAACTATCAGGTGGTAGTTGACTTGCTAGCTAAAATGGATCTTTTCGCCAACTCAAGACCTGCAGCGGAAGAGCTCTTGGACTCAGTTGGATACCGTCCATCACTCCCACCCTCTGTCCATGGTCAAAACAAATAAAAAGATAAAAAACACATCACAGAAGTGCCACAAACAAATTTTCAGTCTATCAAAAAGCAAATGAATCTGACTTAAACTTGTATCACAAGGCAGCAGATCCCAGCAACAAAATTATCCTGAATAAAATGGATGATCTATCTGTCTAAAAGAGCTAACATCTAATAAATCATCCCCAATACCTTTCGAAGAATCCAGTGACTGTGGTCGTGGAGACACCTCCTCTGACAAATCTGGGACCTGTTTCCACGCCTCTATCATCTGATTCATAACTTCCCTGACTGCCTTCACCTAAAATATAAAAAATGTTGCTTTGTCAACAAAAGAAACCATATGATTAAAACAATTTGATAATTTAGAAAACAAAAAGTTGGCGAACCTTATCAAATCTCTTACTCTCAAAAATCTTCAAGCACTTTCCTTTAAATTCGGGCACGGCATCCTTCTCCACGACCGCCAACCTCCAAAGCGCCTCCGCAGCAGCTTTCCTTGCCGCCCAATCCTGACTACTCAAAAAACCCAACAAACAACTCACTAACCCCTTGAGGCCCGACTCGTCCACCGCACCCGACCCGATCACGCTCCTAACCACAGCCAAACCCGCAGCTTTCGCCTTAAATACTTCACTCTTCAACAACCTCTCCAACCTCACCTCCATTCTCCCCAATCTCCCCGCATCCGGATCCTGCGCCGCATCAATTGCCGCAGCCAGACACAGCGCCGCACCTACCTGGGCGTTCGTGTCCTGCTCAGTGAAGAGCGCGTCGGACAGCAGCTTCAGCATCGTCACGAACGCCGATGCGCTGACACGCGACGAGAGAGATGAAACCGTGCTAATGCACGCCGCCTGCACGGCGGAGTTCTTTTCGCGGAAGTTTCGCGTGAGGCTGTTGATGATTTTGGTGATGTAAGGGGAGAGATTGTGAGAAGTCGAAAGAGTGGCGATGACGTGAATGCACTCTTTGCGCACTCCAGGTTTGTCAGATGAGTTTGTCGAGAGAATGCAGGAGAGAAATGGCGGCAGTAGAGTGGGATCCACACAGGCGGCGATAGAGTCCAGTTCCTTTGCTGCTTGGGAGTACGTGTCCCGGTCGGAGAGTTTGTTCAGGAGACCGTTCACCCTGGTTTTAAGAGCTTGAGCCATTGCCTCGGTTGCTGTTTCTCGTTACGATTCTTCAGGCGGTGGTGGCGCCTGCGGAATTCGAGATGTCGCCGGTAACATTAGCGGTGGTGATGAGACTGTCGGTTCATTGTGTTTGGGCTTTTGCAGTTTGGAGGAAATAAAACGAATGGTGTCATGGGATCTGTATATGGAGCGACGTCGTTTAACCGTTCCATCATCTGTCTGATAGAGATTGAAATCGAACAGTTGAGTTGTTTCGGTTTTCACTCCAAGTATCTACATACCGAACTGTACCACAATACGCAATTTTTTTTTCTATGGTTAGTTAATTATACTATCGCCCCAAAAAAAAAAAAAAAATTGCATAGCACCGACTTCTATCAAACCCTGCCACGTAATATATTCTCTAATTTTTTTTTCCTTTTTAGTTATAACTCCCATAATATAATGAAAGAGACTAAGGAGTGTACTGGAGGTTAAGGAACTTGGGGTTAAAGGGTGTGAAAAATTCAGATGGGGGAAGGACCACGGTGGTCCTATTCTTAAGGAGGGGAGTTAATTATGGAGCACAATAACTAGGTCAAATGAAGTGTACGTGGAGGAATCATGTAAAATATGGGGTAGTTAATTCCGGTAAATTAGCGCCAAAATTAAGGACTCACGTGACACGTAAGGCATGGGTTATTATGAAAGTTACTGTGGCTGTAATCGATATGCTCCCAATTCCACCGCTGTAATTATTACTGGAAATCATTCAAATCGTGCTCGCGAGTAGAAGAAATACGAGTGACTCCTTACTGTAATTACCCAGTTAAATGGTTTCGCGACGTAGCTATTGAACGTGCCGTGCTATTACACGAATTCAAGAAACGCAATTCAAGTTTACGAGTTTAAGATTGAGTGCCGACTTACGAAATACGAACCGACAACAATCAAATCAAAGACACAGGAATGCTCAGTAGCGTAAGAGAATGGAGACAATTACCATTAGTTGACCAATCGTTAAGCTGGATCTCTATCGTTTGATTCGCCTACGTTACTGAAGGATAAAAACGTCCTTTACTGTTTTCTTGAGATTTTAATTTGGTTGGTGGGAGAGATGATAGGAAATGAGAGAAATTAAATGATGAGAGTTAAAGATGAAAATACTGGAAACCGCTTCTATGTAATCGCTGCTTTAATCTATCACCCCACATCCCCATCCCAAGTGTCAATTTAATTAATTTTAATAACTTTTTTGTTATTATTTTATTATTAAGGTTAATTTGATAAATTATTATATTTTACTTTTTATTAATATCCTTAAGATTGTTGCAAGAGTATTATTGTGAAAACAGAGAAAACGTAAAAGCAAAAGTGTTGTATAATTAACGATAACAATGTATTGGATATTTTTTAAAATATAAGGACTAAATGCTCACATAACCCAAAATCTAAGGACTAAATGAACATTTTTATCATACTTTTAATGGCTTGTGTACAATTATTTACCTAACTTGCCCATTGGTTTACTATTGTTATCCTATTTGTCTATAATTGGTTTATAACTATCATTTTATTTGTCTATGCATGTGTTTAGGAGCCTGATTGAATTCTGAATTTGGATTCAGTGTTAAGCTTACCTTTTTAGAAAAATTTTCTTGAAAGATACAATTAGTAACTATTTGATAAGAAATAAAGCTAACTAAATCTTAACTGTATACTGTTATAATACATGTTTGGCAGAAGGTTATGAACAGCTTAATACAAATTAGCTCAACATTGGATACAAATCATTGAATTTTAGCTCCAACACATGTTATAGTACACGTTTGGCAAAAAATCATGAAGAGCTGAGTTCAGATCAGCTCAGCATTGGATACAAATTCTTGAATTTTAGCTCCAACATAAAACAACGACCAAAGAGTCCAACATATTATTAAACTTTATTAAAGTTATCAATAAGTTTTGGCTGATATGTTTTTGTGTGGAGTTAAAGTAGGAATGAAGTTGACTCTTTATCATTACTCTAAAAGAGATGGTAACTTGTATACCCAATCAATCAGGGAATTTTAAAATATATCATATGTAATACAACCATTAATGCATATATGACATGCATAGTTAAATTTTATAGAACCAATAATTGTATATTAGTTATTTAAAATAAATGCACACATATTACAATATCATTTGTTTATTGTATGACTAATAAAGTAGCTTAAAGATACTCTAAAACTTCTTTAATTTGAAAGCTTAATTAACAAATGAGCTAAACTTTCTATTGAAAGGGAAAAAAGATGCTTATTATAAGCCTTATATCAGAGGTCATCAAATATATAGTACGTTTTCCTTTCCGAGTCCATTACAACAGTGATGGAGCAACCTCCCATCAAAATAAAAGAGCATCCACGGGAAGTATAGCCTTCAAGTGGGTGAGTTTCATTGCCGCAAACTTTATATCATGCTTACTATATCTTAAGAAAGAGATTCTTATAATTGTTTAAATGCCTATAATTAATTAACTTAACAAATTATAGTCATTCAACTGAAATGAAACCTTCTCTGTCAAATGTTGTTTCAACCACCCCTTCACCTAACACCTACCAAGAAATCGATAGCTATAAGCACATATAAAGCCTTATTAGTTAGCTAGAACGATTTCTTTTTTTCTTAAAATGAGTTTTTTTTTTTCTTTTTAATTAAAACATACATATAGATACGTGCCCAGATGCGAGATGGTGAAATAGAGAGTTAACGGACCAAATTAAAGCAGAGGGGAAAGAATACGAGGCACTATCAAAAGGGTAATATTGCTCTATCAAAAATAGAGATTGACACCCTTTATATAACATAATTAATGCAAAACCGACTGTATGTAAAATGAAATGAAAAGCAGCTTGGCATTTGGCTTTTCGCCCTCGCTGTGAGGTTGCTTTTAGGGTCATGCTACTTGTCGGTTGGACAGAAACAGACGTGAAAAGTTCAACTACATTTAGGAAACACAAAGCAAACCAAATCCACTGGAGGTGACACTCCTTGTTCTAAAAGGAAAGTGGCATCACTGAAGAAGCGTGATTTCTAATCCACTGTTATCAAATCATGTATTAAGTTGCTTGCTTCTTCAATGGTTCAGGATGAGTTGATCTGTAATTATGAATACGGGTTGGTCAACCGTGTATTTGATGTTTGGTGGCACCAACTGACAGAATGAACGTCTATGCGAGTCTATTCTAATCTCAATATCGTCAAGATTAATTTCATGCAGCTACGTTCATGATTCATTCAACACTACCCGTGCATGTGCCGTTTCTTGGTGCGACACACAACGTGAACTAGCTAGCCAAAAGGACAAATTCAGTCTAAGCCCGTAAACGTAATGTCGTGCTAGCTTCCCCTTAACTCGATAAGATCATTTCTTGAACATTGATTGGGATTTTCGTCAAAAAATGGGATTTCAAGAAGATGGTTTGACTCCTAATTCTTATTAGCCGATCTGCCATCATTGCCTTGAATTTTCAATTACTAAACTCCGTCGTTTTGTATCCCCCTTACTTTACTACTTGTCTCGTCACTTTTCAGTACGTCTGATGCGGTAACTTAGAATTGAAGAAAGAAAAAAGAAAAGATTATTCTGATATTTTTGTTCTATATAAATCGATCGCATGCATGATGCGTTGGTTGGCTAGACCGCATCATATAAATTATAATTAGTATACTTCGTAATATATATACAATCCGAAGTGATGGTAGGTAATGTTGAATTATATATGTTTTAATTTATAAGTAGCTAATATCTAGTTTATCATCACCCATGATGATTCCACATGCATGCAAGACAATCATTGTGTTGCTGCCATTTGGACTGCCGACTGTGGCTTCTCTTTCTTTTCCATTTCATATTCCTCGTAACTATGATTAAACCGATTGTACAATGTGTTTACCTAGTTAGTTAGCCACTGCCTGCCACATGGATTAACCGGAGACGAGAAGTGTTTTCCAACTAAATAACATTAACGAAAATGAGTTTTCGAAGTTTCGAATGGGACAAGGCTACATGATAATTGATATTTGTTTTGGGAAATTAATAACCCTTCACCCTAAAGTTTAGCCCAATACAGACAAATACTATAAATATCTAAATTGATTTAATTGTATGCCCAATGCGTACAATTTGTATCAATCATTCGCTAAAAAGACATCATTATCTTTATAAAATGATAAAATATAAGTTATAGTAGCAATTATTTTGTAAGAATAATTATCTCTTTTTGGTGGATAATTGATACACATTATAAAAAAATATGGATGGAAAGTTGAACAGATTTTAAAATTTTATAGTATTTTTTATAACAAGATAATTTTTGAGTGGATCTCTGATAATTTCCCTATTTCTTGTTTAATTTTTTATCAATTAATTCACATATTTTTCTGATTAAGATTGAGAGAGAATAGAGAACCACAGATTATGTCTGGACTTAGATTTCTTTGGTTTCTAAATAGAGTGGAGCTTTTAACACCCTTGAAAAATCTTTGTGACACCACTTTTGAATTCTATTTCCTAAAATACCCCTCTTGATCTTCAAAACACTAACCCATCGATTAGAATCAATATGTCTTGTCATTCAATCTCGTCCTAACTAGAGGATGAATATTTCTTTTAAATTTTTTTTTATAAATCCATACAGATCCTAAAATCTTAAATTATTTTATTCTTGTTACATAATTTCTATTTCCATAATTCTTAATTCTTAAAATTTTGTCGAAAAATATTTTTAATTAAAATTAAAGATAAATATAAATTATGAAATGGGGCGAGTGTAATAAATTTTTAAAAGAATAATTTATTTAAAATTTAAATTGAATTTTCGTTAAAAAATTTAATTTATTTCTGATTATTTATGTAATTTTAATTGAAAAGGGGCTTGATAGGCCTTAAAAGGCTTACTCTTATGAGAAACCCAGATAGAATCGACCCAAATAAGACTGCATAACCTCGCGTCTGAACAAGCTGGGTCAAAATCAGGCCCATTTTGGCTGGCTATGTTTTAGGCTTTTTGCAGGCATTGGTATGTGCTTGGAGTGGGCCTTTTAACATAAAAAAGGCTAATGAAATTTAACCCCCTCATACCTGCCCACTAGCCCCCATTATTCAGTCAACACTACTTATTTTCAAAATTATCCTTATTAAAAAATAAATATATTGTTTTCTTTCTTTCACTCTCATCTCCTTTGCACTCATTCTCTCACTCAGGCACCACCGATACCTTTTTTTTAATATAATCTCTTTTTAATAACTAGTAGATGTTAATTTGTATAAATTATTGTAAAGTAATTGCTGATCTCTTTTACTAAGGATTTTAATATTTTCTTTAAGGAATTTTGCATGATTGAAAATTGAAATGAAGCTAGAAGCTTTAATTTGGTTCCTTCTTTACAAAAAAAAAAAAATATATTTAGTTCTAGTTTGAATTTTAACAGGATGCTTTGTGATTGTGAATTCAATTTTATAACTTTCCTATATGGGTTTTGAATTTAATAGAGAGAGAGAGAGAAAGTGAAATTAAAAGACAAAATTCTTTAAAGAAAGGTTATTTTTAGAAATATATTGTATTAATTTAAAAGTGGGGGTCAGGAAAATAAAATGAGGGGGTGAAATATTACTACTCTTGAAAAAAAAAAGAGAACTCTTATGAAACTTCACTTTTCACATTTATAGTTATTTCTTTATGAAAATTAAAAAAAAAAATTATAGTAGAGTTTAATTAAAAATAATGCCAATGATTTAATAAATTAGTGATACATAATAGTTGGAACTCAACTGTTAGGATTCATAATATTATTATTTAATAAAATACTAGCATCTACAATAAATCATTTATGTTTACTATTTCATAATTAAATTTTGATTACTAGGTAACTAGTTTCTTAATTACATCTTTTATATATATATAAAAGATAGTAATTCGTGATTAGTAAAGATATTATAGTTTAATTAAATTCCTAACAGTTCTTTTATTTAATTTCTTCTAGCAATAAAATTACAATTACAAAAATGGGATTTTATGGATATTAAATGTTGCATGCCTCAGTGGGCCTTTCGTCCAACCGTGAATTTTTCTGAGGTATGCAACATCATGGAAATCTCACAATTCTTTTGAGCAAAACATGTTTCTGATTTCTTGATAATAGGGTAAAAAATCAAAACCGCTTATCAACGTATCAGTGTATTTCCATTTAATAGTGGAATACATGTAATAATACTTCTAAAAAATGACATTAATAATTATAAACCCTCAATCACTTGGACAAACAATCTTATACAAATTGATATATTAAGATATGATTTGTTGATTAAAAAATTATAAATAAATCATATGGGTCCAACCATTTTTTTGGTTCAACTAATTATAATATGTTACAATAATATATATAATATTATTTGTACACAAACACTTGTGGTTCTATCATTGATTAAGTAATAGATATGACATATGCATTAAGATAGGCTATGTTTGGTATAACTTTTCAAATAAAACTTTTGTTAGTAAAGCTTTTATAACTAAAGCTAATACCTAAAAAATTTTATTTGTTTGGTTGTCAATAAGGGGTTTTATTAAAATATAAAAAATTATTTTAATAAATAAATTTTTTTAAAGTTATGTAATGAAAAGAATGAAATAAAATTGTCAAATAAGTAAAGAACATTTTAGATATTTAATATTTAAAAAGAATCTTCAACCCTTACTATTAAAAGCTCAAAATTTAAATTTTTACTAAATAGCTTATTTAATTTTTTTAAAAGTTTTACTAAAGAAATAATCAAACAATAAAAAAAATTTTATAAAAACTTATAAGATTAAATAATTATTTATAATTATTAGATAAATTATATCTAATAGATATTTTTTTATCTCTTTGAAAAGATACCCTATAGACACTTAATACATTAAAAGAAAGTGAATGTGTAATAATAATAATAATTGATGTATATCACACGTAATAGATAAATCTGTCAGAAAAATACATAATTTCTTACTTTTGAAGACACACAATTTCTCAAAATAAAAAAAAAAAACAACAAACGTGAAATCGTATTAGTAAAAAAAAAAAAAGTTCAGAACGTCAACAGCATCTTAGATGTCAGTATCCACAGATTCTGTCCAATAAAAAGTGGCCACGTAATTAGGGCGCCGCTTTAAGTCCACTTTATGAGAAAAAATCCATTCTTTGTTGACTTTGAGAAACCGTAGATCGTACGGAACGGCCGAGATTCTTTCTCTGAAAGCGGGTCCCACAAATTGAACTTTTATCAGGCGACTTTCGATTCACAGCAATAAAAAGTCCCTCACGCCACGTCACCTTTACTCCTTGCTCCGTTGCTCGTGTGAAGTCCCGTAACGGTCCTACTCCATCTGCATCGTCACCGTGCGCGTTTATGAAATTACCCAATTCTCCTTGCCCGTGCATTACATGTGTGCTCCCGCATTGTACATGTGTGTGCACTTAAAAACTGGTAGTGGAGCACAAAGCCACTTCTACTGTTCTAGTGCGTGGCAATCTGTGATACGTTCATCAACATTACTTGCATAAATTGTAAATACAACTTGAATTAACAGTTTTTTTTTCTTTTTCCTTTCTTGTTCTATAAACAAACATGATTATCAAACCAATTGATTTTTTTTTTTATTTTGGTTACTAATCGTATTATATTAGAATTTCAATGTCCTATTACATAAATTCGTTTATAACAAAATTAACTTCTTAATTAATTTTATTGTATTGACTTATTTTTTAATATAAAACTTAAATTTGACACAGTATATAAAAAATATACCAATTTAAATTAGCATACAAAGTTCAATCACATATTAGATTGTTAAACTTTAAACCAACAATTTAAATTATAATATTAACATTTTTCTTACCTAAGGACGGTTTACCTTGGGGGTCCAATTTTTATAAAATAAGTAGATTTTGTTCTTGTTATGTATCGCGAATCAAATCGAGAGCATCAATCCTTTTGGTATATATTATATCCCATGATTATTAAGCCAATAATTAATTTAATTATATTTGGTGGAGCTTGACCATATCAATTTAGTTCAAGCCTGAGCTTAAGAAGATTCAAGGTATGATTTTAAAATTGATATTTAGTTTCAGTGCATGATGCTAGACACGTGCTCAGAAAAGCTCCACTAAAACAGCACACTCCAAAATATATATATTTTTTCGGACATTATCATTTTACCACTTGATATTTTTTGATATATTACTTTAGTATCAAAATTTTATAATAATTACTTTTTTCACTTAATATTTCAATTTCAATCATTTTACCATCAAACAGTTAAAGTTAACAAAATTTTTAATAAAAATTATAATAAAAGTTTGTTTTACCCTAAACTATGTAAGTGTAATGTAATCATCTAAATTTAAAAAATACAAAGAAATAATACTTTTATCAATTGATTATTTTATATATCTAAATCAATTAATTGATAAACTTATGCCTTCTACAATTTCTAAAATACTGAATATATTGAAAATTTAAAAATACCCTTGTATCATCAACAATTTATTAACAGATGGTGATAAAATGATAGCACCTGAAATATTAAGTGTTAAAAAGGTATTGTTAGAAATTTTTGGTGGTACAATGATATGTTATAAAATATTAGGTGATAAAATGATAATACCGATTAAAAAGAAAATTTCTTTAAAAATCAATAAGTTTGCACTGCATTTGTGATGACATATAGTAAGGGATGTTAATTCATGTAATCTTGTCGTGTCAAATTTACGGAAACACAAATACACCCATTTATTGATAATTCAAAATATCAAAACACAAATACAACAATTTTATTAATCGTGTTAATCATGTTGACTTGTTTAACATATACAATACAAAAAATTAATAATTAATTTAAAACTGACAAATATGTTAATATTATTCTTAAAATCGAGTTGTGAAAAAATTAACATGATATGAATAAGTTTATAACACAATATGGATATGACACAAATAATTAATCTAGTATTAAGTGTTTATGTGTGTATGTCTATATATATATATATATATATATATATATATATATATATATATATATATAATAATATTATCATATATTAATTGCTATTCGTGTCATAAATATATAATCGTATTGAGGTGGTCCAACATGAATACAATACAATTGTTTATTATATCATGTCAACCTATTTATTAATCGTATTAATATTTATCAATAAGAATAACGAAAACATTATGCCGTAACTCATTTTGCCACCTTACATGTGATCGTGCCTCTCCTTAACAGTGGGTCGTATATTGTACCTAAATAGGAGCCATATAATTGTAGTGTCCACGTTGCATGTTTTCGAACCTAACCAAAGATATTGTTGTTACACAATTTTGGTACGACATACCATACACATATTTTTCCTTGCACACACCGTTTTGTCTGCGAGACTGCACCGCACTGCCGGCCTAACTGCGTGATGAGATTTGATTAATTAATAACGTATATAACGTTCGAATTATTTGGTTCCTAGGTTAGATTAAGACTAAACTTGAGAGGATTTGCAAGTACATTAATTATAGGCGCCTTAAAAAGGCATGTTTAAATAAGGGATGCCGATTTCTTTTCGATATGCTTTTCGGTTACTTTCCAGGAAATATCTACAAGGTACCATCACAATTATTGGTTGAAATTTGAAATGATATGGCCAAGAAATTGAACGCTCGCGTAAATAATTTGATGTACCACATACAATTAAACATTGTTCAATCCAAGTTGTGCCGGTGACTCAATTTGGCAACCAAAAAATGCGTTGAACTTTTAAATACATACGTGTATAAATCGTTATATTGACATATTAATGGGATGTTATATTTAAAATTATCACATCAAATTTTCTAAAATATTTGTTTCTGCATTATATACATAATTACGTATTTTTCACTCAACAACAAGTAATTCATCAATGTTGCTTGTATCAAAACTTTTTTATTTATATATTCTGCAAAAAGAAGTTATTTACATGTTCTTTTTTCCAGAGAAATAAATATAACGACACAAGTATTTTGTTTATCCAATATGAAAAATAATTAAATGAAATAAGATTAAAGAAAAAAGGAAGGAAAAGAAAAAAAAAACCGTGGCCCTATTTTTAGCCACCACTATAAGACGATCTCATTTAAAGTAAAATGCGCAAGACATATCCGAATCAATGAATCAGGATTAAAACTAAATGCATTTGTTACCATAATTAATTTATTCAACAGCCTAATCAATTAATGCCACCTACCTAATTTTAGATAAAGGAAAAATCTGCATATTTAGCCAAAATAAAATAAAATAAAAAGATTTAAAAAAAAAAAGCCAAACGACATCGTGCTGCTTCGCTCATATCACGAACGCATAGACCCAACGGACCTCAATATTTATCATTATTCCTAACTGCCCTCACAGAATTCGTATAAACCCACCGAAAGCCTCCTGTCCAGCCTCGAAATTAATAGAAAAGAAGGGGTATTTTTGTAACTACAAAGAGTATAAATGTAAAGCTGGGCCTCTGTTTTAGTAGGTATTGTGCAAAGGGCGGAGCAGAGGAGTTCCCGTTATCCACATTGGCAATATTTCTCTCCATTGAAAATTCCAAATTAAAATCCCGCACAGTTTCTGACTTTCTGTCTCCCAAGATTATTATCTCTGAAAAATCAAATTAGGGTTTTTCGTTTTAATTTTCAAATTTTAATTTTTCTTTAACAATGGTTTCTGATTCGATCACCCACAACGCTCCGATTGCATCGGCCCCGAACTCGAGGGATTTCTCTAAGAAGAAGAGGGTATGAATTACGGCGTATTTATCTTCTTTCTCTTTTCCTTTCAATTTTTTAAATAAAAATTTTTAAACTGTTTATAATTGATTTTGTGTTTGTTATTTCTCTTTGGGATTTCAGACCAACAGGTCTGCGAAATTGAAGCAGTGCAAGCTGGATGTTCGCCGTGAACAATGGCTCTCCCAGGGTGCGCAAATGAATTTTTTTTTTTAATCTCTCTATATATTTTTAATGACTCTGCATGTAATCCAAATAATTTTTTATCGGATGATTATTTCGTTTTGGTTATTTATGGATTTGCCATTGTTTGATATGATAGTAGGGGCGGTGAAGATCAAGTGCTGCAAGGAGGATCAAAACGGTGCACGGAAGGAGAGGGGCCGGTCGTTGGAGAATTTGAGGCGAAGGGATGAGGATAACAGCAATGACTCTGGATCTATACACCATGAGAGTGATCCAGAGTCACCATCAAACAGTCCCACCAACAACCTTCTATGTGGTAACAGCGGGACCAATCCTGGCACGAATTTCATTGGGAGCAGCAGCAGCAGCAGCAGCAGCAGCAGCGTTAGCGGGAGCAGCGGCGGCGGCTGTTGCTCTGGTAGCATTACGGAAGAGGAAGAAGAAGATGGCTGTTTGGACGATTGGGAGGCTGTGGCGGATGCTTTAGCTGCTGATGATGATAACAATAAACAGGAACCAGAACATGATCGTTCATGTTCCCAATCACCCTCTGAGAGCCAATTGAGCGTTCAGTCTGATTCTTTGCATGAACTGGCTAATGGATTAGGTTTAGATTCTGTGAAATCAATGCCCGATGGTGCAAGAATGGTGCCTAGTGTCTCCGAGAATAATAAACGGGCCTGGAGACCAGATGATGCTTTCAGGCCTCAGAGTCTGCCTAATTTGGCTAAACAGCGGAGTTTCCCGGCTGCAGACCGGCATTTTGGTCAAGGAGGTGTTCCTTGGGCTTGTAACAATGTTTTAGCAGCGCCATCTTCATGTCCCATATGCTACGAGGATTTGGACTACACGGACTCAAGCTTTTTGCCCTGTTTGTGTGGCTTCCGGCTCTGCTTATTTTGTCACAAGAGGATTCTTGAGGAAGATGGGCGATGTCCAGGTTGCAGGAAGCCGTATGAGCATGATCAAGTTGAGTCGGAAGCAATAGTGCAAGGAGGCAGCATGACGTTCCGGTTAGCTCGGTCTTGTAGCATGATTGCAAGATCTTAGGAAGAGGAGGAGTCTTTGCTTTCCGTGAACTATGTATGTTGGGGTCTGTCCTTTTTGTGTGTCTTTGTGTTCTTATGTTAGTTTTTAGACTCATTTAATAGACTTTTTTAGATGTTGATATAGGAGTATTGTGTTTTTGCACCGGGGTAGTGAGCTTTTCTCTTACGAGTTCAGTTCTTATTTGTATGGTCCATGTCTAATGTAGAAGACTCATGTTGGTATTATGTGAATAGATAAACTGGTATAGAAATCCAATACGTAAAAAGTGATTACAATATATCATATGCTTCCGCTTGTTTCAATTGGTATGGGCATTCATGAATTTAAAAATGCTCTTCATCTTCAGAGTATTCACTTGTCTACCGCGGTTCTTCACTTTCCAATGTATCCTAATTACTTGGAGATGTATCCTAATTACTTGGACTTTGTAATCGAGCTCAATTTTGTTGGAGGTGACCTAATTCTTACCTAAAGATGTGTTGTATTTCCTGTTTCCAATAATTTTGATTTTTATTATATCCTTTCATTACTGTGCATTTCTTAGATTTATTACATGTAATAATAGTAATTGCTTTCTAAAAGGATAGGCTTTGTTGGGTGAAGTATTCGCTATAAATTTAATTGCTTTCTGAAAGGGTCCATGCATGTGGTGTTTGCATGTGGATATTCCTTCCCTGTCACTATACTTAAATGTATTTACTTTGCTTCTTCGATTTTCACGTAGAGAAGTGTTTCTAACTTAATGTGTTAGCTTAATTGCTCTCTGTGGTTTTTGCATTTGAAGATTCATAACTTTTAAGATAAAAAGGGATGGACTATATATGTACTGAGATCCTATCCACAAGTAATATATGAAGTTTGATCCCTATTTCTTGTGGTTGGCTTCATATTTCGAGGTTTGTTCGTTAAAAGCTGTATGTAATGAAGCACTTGCCACATAACATGCATCTTTCTTTTTTCTGCTTTTGTCATTTTGTCTTCTATGCACTTAGCGGTTGAATGACTGATGAATTCATCGAGCCCAAAAGAGTTGACCGTGAGTTTAGAATGGTAAACACTTTGGAGGCTGAAATATCGTGGGGATCTTTCTTTAATTGACATTTGTCATAGCTTCAATATTCGAGGTTCGTTTCCAATTTTTTTGTTGGTATTTAACATTTGCTCTTTGAAATGTTTAACTTGGGTTACAATGGGTGTTTTACATTTAAAACTTGTAATAGATCCTGTAATTGTTTTAATTATAAGTTTCTGCTGTGATTTCAATTTCGTGCTTACTATTGTGAGAAGGAATGAGAAATTTTTTTTAATGCAATACATGCAAATGGACTTTCAAAGGTAACTCTAGATTTTGTTATGTTGACATTGACTTAAAATTCAATATGATTTTTTAGTTGAGTTTCTGATGGAAAATTGTCTGTGTGTGCATATTTGTTAAGATTTTTTGCACTGATTCGAAGAATCTTAAAATGTTCTTTAAGACCTAAACAGCTGTTGCTTCCAAGAAATAGAGAAATACAAGAGGTTTAGGCTTTGTCATGAGAGAAGGTAAAATTAAAAATGGCAAGGCCTGGGCCGGAGCTGAGAGATAATAATCCATTCATTCTTCTGGCAAGCATAGAGTAGATATTTTGGGTACACTGTTGGGAGGTTTTCTTTCTGCTTAATGTTTTTTCTTTCAAACTGTGAGAAATAATGATAATTGGAATCTGTTTTTACGAGTACACAATCGGAATCTGTGGTTCATATGGCTGATACAAAGATCACAAGGCAGGAATGTAATACTTTCGACTAGTCAAGGCCTGTTCTAATATTTGTACTCGTGACTGTTCTAATATTTGTACTTCCAGTGCTTGCTATTTTGTAGTACTTAAAAAGGTAGTTAGTTTGTTGATGGTTTCGTGTACTGGTGGTTAGATATGAAATATCCTATCTTCTCTGTAATGTAGCTTTAATCTGGAACTTCCTTTTTTTCAGAAAAAAAGAGACAATTTGAAGTAGTACATGAATATGGACCAATCGCTTCCTAATCCTAGGTGTGAGTGGAGTTGGAACCATAAACCCCTTTTATCACCAATGGAACTAGTATCATCTTGAACTTGAACTTTATCAGATGTTTGTTGAACTAAAAGGCAGCTTTTAAACTCGATGGTTGCAAGTTGTAGGTAATATTATCTTAGTTTCATTAGCTTTAAAGGCTATTTGAGGATTTAATATAATATTTGAGGGATGTCAGTTCTCATTAACATCTCCACTTTTCAATTTAAAGTCATGTTTTATGAGTTATGTTATTCAGAATTTGATTACATTGCTATCCATAAAATAATTTATTTGAGGAAACTTGTTACCGTGTTATATTTCTTCAACTATAAAGATTTGCGAGGAGATGCATATACATTTTGACCTAAAACCCTGAAGTTCTGTTGGATAAAGCTAATGTACTGTAGCATATAATGTGATATGCATCGTAGTGTCATTGGAGGCTAGGCCAGTTATTTTGATTTTCTTCTATAATTGCTGATTTGTATATTTCCCTGGGACAGTTTCAGTTTGTACTTGAATCTATATATCTGCATAGTGATGATTTTATTGGATACATTGTATCTTAGCACGCTGAGAATGGCTTGCTTCCTTGAGAGCCTTTGATTTTTCTTTCCTTGTTGTTGTGCCAGAATAACAGAATTCTTGAACATGCAGTAGCGGAGTGGCATCCAGAAATGGATGCCTTAGCAATGGACCGCCAGTATAATTTCAACAATAGTGCTGCTACTGGTTAGTAACATTTGGCAAAAATCCACAAATGACTTACTTGGTCGTAATACAAAATAAGTCTCCACTCTCGAGTTCTAATTGAAGCACACATTACAGATAGAAACTATTTGATATTAGGTTAACTAATTACACATCTTCCACGGCCAGGGCAGAGACCAACAGTTGATAGTTGCATTTATAGAAACAAGTGGTGATGGCTTTATAATTATTTTCTTAATTATTGATGAATCTTGAAATGCATGATCCTGATCTATGTTGCTGAGGGAGTGTTTTCCACCACTTGAAGAAGGTCGAATCCTCAAAGAATATATCATCACCTAGCTCTCTATCCTGAACCCATTTCTGTACTTGCCTCTCCAGGGACAGTACATGTCCCTTGACATCTTCAAACAGCCCCATATTAATAGTTCTGAGGCAGAGCTCCTCTATCTCTGCCCAGAAACATGATTCCCCGCTGGATCCTGCCGATATCTTCAGGGCATATTCGAGCCACCTCTGAGTGTATCTGTATCGTTTTGGTCTGCCCTTTATCAGATAGGGACCTGTGTCTTCGTTTTTTAGGTGTCGATAGTAATTAGCAATATCTAGAGGTTCAACAATGCGGCGGTACCTTGTTCCGATGTCTATCCACTCTCTATGGCCTTCAAACTCATCAGGAAGTTCACACCTTTTCAACATTTCCATAATCTCGTCAAATATACCAGCCAGCTCGAGCCTCTTAACATTTGCATAGAAATCATCAGTGTCCTTTGAAAGCTTGAATGCATCATAATAGCTGACTCTGCGAGCCTCGCACCTAGTTTTGTACCCTTCAAGTATTAGTAGTCCTTTTTCTATATCTGTCTTCTTTTTATTAATTTTGTCCTGGTTTCTCAGTTTTTGCTTCTGTAACTCTCCAGCAGCACAAAGGCAGAGTCTGGCTCTCGTACTCTGGAAACCGAAGATTCAAAATGTCAGTCCAAGGGGAAAAAAAACTGACGGGAACTTTTAAAACTGAAAGACTAATTTTGAAATTTAACTTGAAAAGAAATTACCAGGCCAAGGTTATTCAGGACCAGGCCAAGGCCACCAGCACCAACATTGCAAGACAATGGAAGCCCGTCCAAATTGTCTAAATGAGCGACAACTTTAATCTCCAAGTTCTGCAGTTCGCTTTGATAATTAAGATGGTCTGTTAGGCTTCTGAGAGCAATCTCTGGACCTTCTACTTCAGAGCTCAACTGAGAAGAATAGAACAATATCTGCAGAACGGCATCAGGGTTTTCCACTACTACCAGTTCCCTATCTCCTGTGCAGAAGACATAGGTTCCAAAGGGTCGATAGGGACTCAGCTCAATGAAATTCGACAAAGTATCGGACAACTTGTTTGTGTTTCCCATGAGATGGCAGGCGGCATGGCTTGCCACGGATGACGCATTCCTCAGCACCGTTTCATAGAGAGCTGAAGCTTGCCCAGTTGGTTCTTGCATGGGAATTGCACGTTTTGGGTTCAAGAAATGGAGGATAATTTCCAGTTCTGGCTCAAGGGAAGAGAGAGGAGCAAGCAAAACCCGAGGGACGATGTCATACCTCATTACGAAATGAATGAAGTAGTGAGACCAACTCTCTCGCCTTAAAGCGTGGTTAAATATGAAATCACCAACAAGAGGTGATCCAAAAGTGACGCATTTTGGCGGCATTCTGCTGGCGGTGGGGTCTGACTTTATGAAATTTTCCAGGAACCAAACTGTCATTAAAACGGCAATTGGACCGGCAGAGGAATGCCCTGTAAACACTATTTGCTTTCTTTCTGCCACAGCTTTCCCTACCTGAGAATGATTCAAAATAATTACCCAGTATTGTGTGTGTTTGTGTGTGTGTGTATTCCAGTTTGTCATTAGTTTGCTTCTTCATTTGTTTGCTTCATTTCTCTTTTTTCATTCAAATTCAATTGTATAGTCTGTTTATTATCACAATCAGCTATTTTGGAAACTTGATGATTGCCAAAGAGGAAGCAACACTACAAACCTCATTTTGTAGCTGAGGCAGAATTGCTTGAAATCTAATGAGAAAAGCTTCATTGACAGTTGCAACTTGATCATTGACTATACTTCGAAGAGAAGCGAACTGAGGTGGATGTGGATCGATCTTTTTTTCACCGAAAGGGTTTCGACTAAACCAATCGCTGATAGACCAAGAACCTGGAAAGCTGAAAATGACGTCTGGTGAGCCGCGATTCTTTTCTACAATATACGGCTGCTTCTCCGTCGACTTGTGTGCCTTCATGGCTATCGAGCATGCTTTCTTGATCACCTCTTCTTTCGTCCCTATCACCTCTCCGAGCCTTTCACTTGCCATCGTTTCTACAACTATTGTTACTCGTTGAGAAAATTTCCCGGTTCAGAAGCTCTGCTTGATTTAGTCTCTTTTTTTTTTTTTTTTTTTGGTAATTCGCAAAGGAGATAATAGAACCTTTTCTGTTTTAAGTTTTGAACAGGTTCCTGGAAATTATTGTGTAGAGAATGACCATTTTGGGTATTACCCAATCATTGACTCGACTTTCACTCTGAACCAGGTCAAGCTCGAAGCTCGCTCGAGAGTCAAGCCGCCCACGATGCAACCATTTCTGGTTTCTTCTCTTTCCTTCTTCATATAAAACAATAATAGTCGGGCCATCTAATTCTTGTATTCAAGGCTAAAGGTTCAGACATCTCCTGGGCTGGAAAACTAACTACTCTTTTCTTTCTATAACTGCCCTAAGATTGTTTAATTAATTGCTTATAACACTGGACACTACGCTAACCAATACGCGTTTGTCTGGAAGTGTTGATCCCACTCCCTTCGTAATCATTGCATTTCGGCTTGTGCTCCATGTCGTCACAGTTGCGGGCAGCTGATCTGAATTGACTTGGGCCTAAATCCTTATTATGACCCAATGTTCGGCCCAAATTACTGTAGGACCCACCAAGTAATAGCTAGCTAGCAAGCAAATATACAAGATTTAGTAGACCGTTTTGGTTTTGCCATGATAGTTTTCGTAATCGATCATAGAGAATGAATAATTAATTTATTATATGTATATGCCAATAGGAAACTATCACCTGATTCTATTTCAACCTGAACAACTTTCTACTCTAAACATGATTCAGAAACTATCATCTGATTCACTGGAATATGCTGCTGCTCGAATGTCTGACATCAATTGTTTTGGCAAGTTGATGAATTTCACTGGACTTCTTGTTGGTGGCGACAGTGGTGGTGATGATGCTAAGCTTGTCGCACCATTCTCCTTGTGTAAATTTCGACCAATGTCGGCACAAACTCTATCAACCATGTCCAGAAATTCTTTTACTATAACAAACAGTTGAAGTGGTTGCCCCCATTTTTCTTTGGAACCTCCTGCTTGGTAGTACTCTGTTGTTCGCTTAACAAGTTCCATAGTCCTCTTTTGCTCCTCTCTCAGCAGCTTGAGCTCTTCTTCAGACTCCTCTAGAAACCCTTTCATTTCCTGTAAAAACCCGCCTCTCTCACTGCTGGCACAGCGTGTTACTAGTTGCCGGATTTCTGCTACGCGGGATGCAAGTGAGGGGCAGATATTGATGAATGCGTCATGTTCTATCCTAGCTGCTTTCTTTACGTTGGTGAATTTAGTGCTTAGGCCTTCCACTGCTGGCAATCCTTGTTTTAAGTAATCATTGTCTCTCTCTTTTGGCGTCGAGCTTTCTGAATTTGAATCACCAGTTTCGCTTCTTTGACTGTTGATCCTTCTGAGGCTATGGTTTCCATTGAGTTCGCTACGTCGACCCTCAGATCGGATCACTTGCTCCACAACAAAGTGGAGCAGGGTAGTCTTCCTATCAGTGCTTTTAACGTCAGAAAGCTTTCGGAGGGCACTTAGGCTGAAACCTTGAGCATTGCCTCTGGATGTTCCAGCATTCATTTTATTACCAGCTTTTAGAACGGCTTCAAGAAGTTTTAGGAAGATCCCTCGAGTTCGTAACTCCTTACACCCCATTTCAAGTGCTTGCAAGGACTCTTTGAGGTGAAGGACTTCTGAATCGTAATTTGATCTGAAAAGCATTGCATTGACACGGGTGAATGCCGAAGGAACAGCTTTCAGGATGTGGCAGAGAAAAGATTCAGCATCCCCAAGTCTAGTTGGATCTCCATTGAATTGGAGGATTTTGTGCACTTCTTCTTGGCTTGGAGACATTTTGGCAAGTTTTTCAAGGATGTCAATACTAAGTCCCTGGCCGTCAAGGAGGGCCTCTATGATTTCTTTTCGAGGGATTGCTAGTGACCTCAGTACTATTGCTGTGTTTTGGGACTTGCGGGGTTCAAGGATAAAAAGCTGTGCTGTAGGTGCCGCACTGGAACTGCCTGAACTCATGGACATTTTGCTTCTTTCGTTGAGTCTACGACTGACGGTGGAGTATCCAAACAGATTTTCAATTTGTTCATCATCAAATCTGAGAACAAATAGAATATTTAGCAAACAAGAACCGGAGCAACGCAATAGTAGTTTTCCTTTCAAAAAAGGTACAAATTACCTCAGGGATCCTTCATTGATCTCATTCCAGACCATCGAATGATCAACATTGGTTGCGACCTTATCCCAGTGCAATGGTTTCAGCTTCACGTGGCCAACAACAGTCCAGCTTGAGCTCTCCTCTGGGGGAGCTCCGTCCCTAATCTTATCTGCATTCCCTCTCGGAGCAGGTGGAGGTTTCAATGATGAAGCTAAATTAGGTGCCTTAGTTGGTGGGGATGCTGGCGTAGGATTTCTTTTTACCCGTATTGGTGGCAGTGTTGCTTGTGTTGGATAAAGAGGAGGAGGAGGAGGCGGTGGTGGCGGCGGTTGTGTTAGCAACCTAGCTGAAACCGGAGGCAGCAGAGTTGGATTTTGTCGAACTGGCTCTGCCTTTCTCTCACCGCCAGTTATATCAGACGTCTCTTCGAGTGACAAACATGGTTTAGTACTTCTTTGTACAGTCGTTATGTCCATGCATTTTTCTTCATCTTCTTCGAAACTCGGATTAAACACAATCTTCGGAAAAGTAGCTTTAAGCTCTCCATGTTCCAGTTTCCTCATGTAAAGAACTTCCTTACCATCTTCCTCAACAACTAAACCTTTCACTCTTCCTCTAAATTTCTCAAACTCTTCCTGAGTCACGGTTGCTTCCTGCCTACGGAAGCTTGAACTAATTTTATTTTTCTGCCGAAATCTTTTAGTTCTTTGGCAGATTAAGAAGGCGACTCCAGCAATAACTAGAGTAAGTGCTGCTGCGGCAGCAATGATCTTGGCAGTGCTTTGGGGTGGCATGGCGAACAACCGAGGACTATGGAAAGATTCCGCTAGTAGACCTGTCGGCCAAGGAATGAATATCAATGTTCTGTGAAGAATTTTATTGAGAAAAGAGTGAGGAAGAGCAGAGGACAGCAAAAGGATAGGGCAACCAGAAGGACATGGCTGGACCAATGTGGGTTGTAACAAAAGGGGCTTAGAGAAAGCTGCAAAGAGGAGTGAAGGAAACTCTGTTGTTTCATTACAACTCTTAGGCAATTGTAGTAAATTCTCCTGTACTGCACATGGGTGTTGTTTGCAGACAGTTTCAATGAAGGTAGACGTCATGTTTGCTGGTTGGATTTGCTTAACTCTTCCTGCGAAACTACATTGGAAATGACCATAATAGCCTGTTAAGGCGCTGGTTCGATTTGCACGTTGTCCAGCTCTAAATGTGTTGTGTAAGTAAAATTTCGATGAGGGAAGTGATGGTTTAGCCGTCGTCCTTGCTTAACTTCATTCCTATAGACAACCAAAATAACAAATATTTGCCTTGGATTATATCAATAGCTTCTTATTGCATTGTCTATTTCTTTTTCTATTCTTGGTAATCTCGTCTTCGATTTAAATCAAGCAATTTCGCTACAGCTGTTAGAAAATGTCATAAGTAGGCTTCTAAGAATGTGTTCATTGTCTCTATTTGATTGGAAGATTATAACATTAACGAATCGGTATACCGTGCTACAAGCTGCACAGACGAATATGATAGTCAAGAAATGCTTTGAAAGTTCCGAGCATTTTCCTTCAAGAAGCCACTGGGCATCTCATTACTGGCAAATTCTAAATGGCCTTTCAGACCAAATCAAGACAAAATATACACCCACATGAATAGGTTATTTGAAATGCTCCTTGTTATTTGATGGGTATCCTGCATGATCGTTGGCACTTGGCAACAGGTCCTCTCAAACTGCAATCATATGCTTTATTATAGAATCTGAACTGAAATGTTAACCCTTACCATTAAGACTTGAACGTAGTAGCCATTTGCGAAGAATATGAGTTATTAAAAACCTCACCAATTCATTTAAAGAATTGCTGAATACAGGCACTGAAGCTTTGCACCCATTTATGAACTCGATTGTGTTTTAGATAAACTTGAGTAATTGTCTACTGCGATTGACGTCCTACTCCCCAGTGTATGTGTATTAATAGCACCTATGGGTCCTTTAAATTTATAGATTTTCTATTTTGCCTTTCCATATATATAAGGGAATGCCATTTAGCCCATAATAAGCAGAATTAAATATTTTAGCTGGAGCATAGAATGCCATTTGGCCCATAATAAGCAGTATTTACTGTTTTAGCTGGGAGCAGCTAAAACATTAAAGACTGCTTATTACGGACTGCGGTCCACAGCTCTTTCTCAGAGCCAATGCATGCTTCAACAAGACTTGGTTTAAAATTAAATGTAATTGTAGCAAAGAAAGACATTATCCTAGATCTACCAGGTCGTGCTTTACCCTTGTAACGTTAGCTTTCGCACAGTCTCTCTTGGTCTGTCTTCTTTCCAAATGACATTATTAGGAGAGTAAATCCAAGAAATTATACAAGAAATTATTGCATAGCCGGGGAATCTACCCGCTATAGTTCAAACAACTCGACTCATATGTATAGAGGATCTATATATATTCACAATGGAGGAATTAAGAGTCTAAATTTATACAATTATAGCATAATTTGGTAGTTTATTGAACATAGTTTCAAAATCTCACTTCTACCTAAGATTTGCGCAAAGTACTTAAAAGATGTAGAGAGGAATTCTGAGTCCTCTATAAGAACTCAAGCTCCCAACTCTACGATAGGGTAGAAGAAATTTGCCACCTACCCATTGCCCCGAATGGTAGAGTCCATGATATTTAAAAGAGCAAAGATGCTTAGGCTAGGCTTCAAGCTATACTTGCAATAGAATTAGAAGCAACATAATCTCCAAGAAAGTTGAATGCAATGATCCAACGTCAATTTTTTGTATGAATAGTTAGGTTCCACAGCTAATATTGCTGATTGTAATTTACGTCGTGACATTCACATCAATGTATGCGTATACATTCAGTCACTTCATAGAAAAAGAGTGAATGCAGAAAGTCACATACGAGCAGAATCGTTAGTGCATTTGACATAAAAGATTAAACCAAGCACACTATCAGGAGATATCCCCTGGCAATGAAATTTCAACTCCCACACAGGAGTCCAAGTGTATAATTGAGTGGAGATAATTGCATTTCAAACATTAAAAGGATTTGTTTCAATCTTTTTTCAATTATGAAACAATTAAATGAATCTTTTTTCAATTATGAAATAATTAAATGAAGAGTTTCCTCTCCCTCTCCTTGCCAACTTGTACTACCCTGGGTAACCATAGTGTGACCTGACCTTCCCCACCAACTCTAAAAGGGCATCTCCCTTGGAACGGATATGAAGATAGAGTGAAACTAATTGAAGAAAATTGAGACGTGAATAGAATAAACAACCCAATGTTAATGTTAAAAAGAGTTCAAAAAATTTGGATAAAATTTCAACGATTGGACAAAATTTCAACGATTGAATGTACACGCCACGAAAAATCCTAATGTATTAATCCAATTGAAATCTATGATGTAATAAAAAATAATCCTGTATAACAGTACTAAAAAAAGAGAAAATTTCAACTCCCACATAAATATTACAACAAAGGAGCAAAAAGACTTCATCACGTTTCCATAAATAACTCTCCCCGTTTTTCTTCTTTTTTCTTTTTTTTTTTTTTAATTTTTCTCCGGTCCTTGTAAATTCTTCAGGTCAGCTAAGTATGTTAGGCCACTGTGGGCAACATTTTACAAAAATCAATCTTCTCTTCATATGGGGCTAACTACTGACTATAGACAAAAAAAAATGACAATCCTTGATCACTCAAAAGCAGCCGACTCGCATATATCAGTCCCTGCTAAGTAATTTAGGTCGCTTCAGGGCACAATCGGGTGAAGACAGTGAAGGAGATAGCAGTTGAGAAGATTCTCGATCACAAGCAACAGATGCTGAGAATGATAGGGGATCCGAGGAGGCCTGAATATCATTGATTAGTTTCCTCTTGAGAAGTCCACTTTTGCCATTTTCCTGTGGTTCGCCTCTCATTATGAGATCTTTTAGCCGTTTAACATCTGATAGTTTTACTGGCTTGACTATGTATTCCTCTGCCCCTTCTTCCAAACAACTGTTCATCATAGAGAAAATGGAAGCAGTTAATACTTGCCACTGCGGACGGGGAAAAAAATTCAATTAGGCAATTTGACTAATTCTTAATCCAAATTTTGTGCAGAGAAGAGGCAATATTATGGTAATTTTACAATAATTGATTAGGCTGCTTCTCGGTAGACAATAAACAAACAGTCAAACCCCACCACCCAATAATGGCCAAAGGAAAATGCAAGTGAACTACCCTGACCAAAGCGGATCCTTCACTTCTCGTAAGGAATGATGAAGTACTATTAAGTTTCACTTATAAAAAAAAGCAGACATAATCTTTTACAACAACATGGTTAAGATCAAAAGATTCATTCATTCTATAATTCTAAATCAGACAGTAGTTACAGGAACATACCGTGTGAGGTGTTGTTTTATAGATTTAGAAATATTCCCAACTCAACAGACATGTAGCCGTGTAGGGTATATTATCCCTGCATTATTTTTTCACACAAGCCACCACTCTGTCCAATTATATTTAAATTTGAGGTGAAAAGATTCATAATATCAGATCCTAAAAAGATTTTGGTGCCCAAATCTGCTGTTGGAAATATTGTCAGATTTTAATTATCTCATCACAGACCCCCTGCATTTCATTAAGGCCAGAGGGGATTTGATCTTTTGAATCAAGTGATCAAATCCCTCTTAGAACTATAGCAGATTTGATCTCCAATTAAACAAAAGAAATTTCCCCAAATCTACTGTTTTTAGCTCTTATGGTAAGATCAATACACAAGTAATAATAATTCATTAAACATAGAACGAGATTAAACCAAGAATTTACCTATCAATCTGAGTTAAGACATCCTCAGAAGACATGATCACTACCGGAACTTCTTTGAAAACAGATGACTCCTGCACAAAAGAATTCATTTAATAACAAATCAATATGCGGAAAAGCGAAAAAGATTGGAAATTTCAACATAGGATTGAAGCCACGAGATTTTAAAATAAAAAGACCAAAAGGGCTCACCTTGATCTTTTTGAGTAGTTCATATCCAGTCATCCCAGGCATAGTATAATCTGTAATGATCAGATTCACCTTCAAGGCCTGCAAGTAAATAAAGAGAATCAACAAATGAGCCTAACAGAAATCAAGTTTAGAGTTCTTAAGTTGAGTTAAGGGATAAATTCATAACTTCATCATTTTGTAGCTTTTTTCCTTCCATTTTCTCATCAATCAAGCAAAAATTTAAACACAAATGTTAAAAAAAAATTGTCACTTACCTCAAAACCAACATTGCTTTGCTCGCCATCCAAACCCAGATACTGTAAAGCTCTTGTTCCACTCTCCACAGCCGTCACTGCAAAAAAAAAAAAAAATTCAGTTCGCCTCACAAACCCATCCAAATAAAGACTTTATCATCCTTTCAGAAAAAAACAAAAAACAAAAAACCCAATTAAATACCTTTACAAGAAGATATCTGAAGCAATCTTTCAATAAGCTTACGATCAACATAACTATCATCGACAGCAAGAACATGCAGGTCCTTAGAACATTCAGCCACCGCTGCCATTGCTCAAAAAAGAAAGCCTCTGTTAGTCTAGTTGAATTTCTTTTCCTAGAGGATCCGTTGGTGGGGTTTTGTCTATAAGCTATGTGTTTGTGTATGCAAACAGGAAATGTTGAGTTGGCGCTTCTGCAGGTTTTGCTTTATAAATAAGGTAAGAAAAGAAAGAGAGAAAAGGAGAGATAAAGGTGCCGAGATTCTGAGGATCCAATATCTTAAGATCTTAGCAAATCTTTCTTTTTGAGCAAGTATCTTTCAGATGAGCCATTATCAACCAACTTGTTGTCTGTCCTGTCAATTTTTACTCAATTTATTCATCTACAAAATCTTTTTCGGTGTTGTTTCTATGACTCCCTGTCAGCGAGAAGACAACACGCAAATATAATAATAATAATAATAATAACAACAACAACGTCTATTTGCTTTTATTAATTTTGGGAAAAAATAATAAAAATATTTACTTGCATAGTGAGGTCGAGGCGGGGAATTGAGGGTTACGGGCCAAGAATCTTGACTCTTGTATGGTTTGAATTGCACATATGGGTTCAAAGATTTGCAAAAATTGCATCATGTTCGTGGTCCAATGGTCGTCTCTTTCACAGGCAGTATGTGACCCACAGGAAATTTCCTAAATCTGAGTGAATGGTGATACAAAGTTGATTGCTCAAATCAACATTGATATCAATCATATCGATCAACAAAATTCTAGATTTGCCAAATATGTCTATATTAACATGTGAAACCGCGTAATATTAAGTTAGTTATGTATTTTCTTCATTATCTCATTTTATACTCTTATGGTGGTTTTCAGGTTAAACAGAATGGAGGAGATGTATTTATGTTTTCAATTAATCCAAAACTTGTTAAATAATTCTTTTATATGATATTTAAGTTTGATTAAAATAGTATAAATTTATTTTTATACGAAGAGTTAAATTAAACGAGTAAATACTCCTAAAATTTCATATGTTATGTCCGAATCTCATTTATATATAGATAGAAAAAGACTTTTAATTCTTGGTATAATATGGTCAGACAATTAAAAAGACTTTATCAGCAGTATGATATATTTATTTATAAAGACTATCATGTTAAATTAAGTACAATCAGTATGTATACATTAATATCTAATTGTTGTATCCTTAGATTGGTGATAATATCGATTGAAAAGCAAAAACGAAGAAGAAAAAGAAGAAGAAAATGATGGAAGGACACTGCAGTTGACCGCAGGTCAATAAAACAAAGTCAAATAATAGTAAATAAAGAAAATTTGACGTGATTGTCTTCACTTTGAAATTTTCGCAAAATCCGAGAAACGTCCGAAGCGGCGGCTTCAAAAGAGGAAAGTCGTACAGGGCTGCGGTGGTTAACACTGCTCCTGGATACAATACAAAAAGATTGAATTGAACGTACGTACGCGTTACTGGCAAACAAAATCTTTTTAGGCTTGATCCGGTGAGAGGTTGACATGTGGTGGCGAAGTTCCCAAATCTCCTCCATGTGCGTGATCCGTCGGTCGGATCATTATGCCTATACCATAGGGTTTCTGCTTTTTGTGTGGCCACTCACTGCGCGTAGATAGGAATGCGAATCCGCGAGATCGAGTGAGTGGGAAACCTACGTCGTGGGATTGTGGCGTGGATTTTGTTGCGCATCGTATTTTCGTTGTGTATGCAGATGTAATGCTGAATCCTGAGGTGACATCTCATTACCCCCCACTTTTTACCACGTCCTGAGTTAAGCACCGACAGCAAAATCTCCGAACACCAAGGATTTTGATCCTTTACTTTACTGATCTAAGGATTTTTTAAATAAATTTTATTAATAATTAATAAATAAAAATAATAATTAAATCTTAATTATATACTACTATTAAAATATAAATGATAAAAAATTTATAAAAAATCATAAATACTTAAATCAAAAGAGGATTATGCTCATATTATAAGAGGATCATGCGAGTCCACAGCATACATGTACATCAATATCATCATATTATTCAGCTACCAACTGTGTTTTGATTCAATGTGCCTCTTCTAATATATAACTTTTTATTTTTAATATAATAATTTCAATACACTAAAGAACACAATACATGTATTTATCTTTCTTTTTTTTAATTCTTTACTAATAAAGTAAGGGTTCTTTACTTTTTTTATTGTAAAATTACTCTTCATTCAATAATAAAAAATGAGTGTTAAAAAAAATTAAGTTGACCCCACCAGTAGAGTATAATCTATGACAAGTGTCTTTAAGCATGCGCAGCAGTCATTATCCAGTTGGGTGAGCTGGGTTCACTTTATTGTAAGAAAAATAAAGAGAAGCTGGCGGGTGTATTTAGTAATAAATTGTCAGTTTAAAATCCAAACCCATGTGGGCCGATTCTATTATGTACATTTCGGCAGCCCAAAGACACAGAAAGTAAGCGACGCCGTAGGAGCAAAATCTGCCCTCAAATAAACTTTCAGCGGCGCTGATGTTTCGACGGTAGCACCACGCATTACCACCGAGAAATGGAGGAAGAAAAGGCGGCAGCGTACTACGACGAGCTGACTCGGAAGGGCGGAGGAGCCGCTAGATTCAAGCAAGGTCTCGGCTTTTCCTCCTCATCCACTTCCGAAAACGACGCCGCACCTGCAAAACATACTTCTTTCCTCAGCAACTTTGTTAAAGCCTCGAGCCCCAACACATCCTCCGATCTTGAGAAACCCTCGCAGCTCGAATATATTCAAAACAAGCTCAAGAAGAAACCTAGCGAAGAAAAACCACCTCAATCAAGGGTTAGCACTAAAGACAGAGACAGATACAGAGAGAGGAGTTATAGAGATAGAGAGAGGGATCATAGAGACCGAGACAGGGACAGAGGAAGGGGTCATAGAGATAGAGATGGAGACAGAGAGAGAGAATATAAAGATAGAGAAAGAGAGAGGAGGAGGAGCGTGTCGCCGCCACGAGAGGGGAGGGGAGGAAAGAGGAGGGAGGTGGAGAAGCAGAGGAATCGTAAAGTCGATTATTCACGGTTAATTGAAGGCTATGATCAAATGGTGCGTCTCTTCCTAATGTTATTATTACTTTGAATTGTTATTACGTCTGGTTCTGTTTTTGTTTGTTAGATACTGTATTATGTATTCTATATTTGCTAAGGTGTTGAGTGACGTCTGGTTCTGTTTTTTTTTGTTAGATACTGTATTATGTATTCTATATTTGTTAAGGTGTTGAGTGTTGGCAACTTGTATAGCTGGAATCTTTTGTTAAAAGAGTTTTTAATTTTCTTCTTTGAATTGGTTGTCATTGTTTGATTAATGTGGGTTATTTTATGACTATGGTTGATGCTCAAAAGGGAGATAAATGAGAGTAATAGAATGAATCTGACAGCATGTTGATCTCGATACTGCAGTGACATGCGCTTTTATTAGAGCTCAGAAATTGATTCAGGCTGACATTACCACTTTTTACAGCTTTGAATCTTATAGAATTTGAGATTATTCATGGACTTCAACTTTTGGAGCTGTGAGATTTTAATTTACAGTTACTCATCTTTTGCTTACTCCATTGTTGTAATCATTGGTTGTAAAATGAGAAATTTTTTCATGTGAATCTACGCATTTGGTATCAAATGCTGTCACTGAGAAATGTCTGTGTATTGTGTGTATGAGTTAAAAAGGAAGAAAGGATTTGAATTGCTTTTCCTTATGCACAGTTATATCAACTGTGAAGTAAAAGAGGAGTGCCTGGAAATGCACCTCTGGTGGGATATTGGTAGAAATGAATTATTCTACTTTTAAAAATGCATTAATAAAGACATATCTCTATTGTCTTGGTCAAAGAAATTTAACGCATATATGCTTGCAACAGATGTAGTTTCATTTTTCCAGCTTAATGTTGAAAATATGTGAGTCTAATCTGAAGCAGAATTTGATTAAGGTTCAATTGCATGTGGTTTTGGCACATATTACAACCCTCTCTCACATTCGTACCTTTTTTCTTTGTATATTATGTTTTTTGAAGTTGTCTTCTTATATATGAGGTAAACTTGAATTGTAGAACTGAGTTCTTTGGAGTATAGTACATTAATAACTTTCCAGCAAATGACTTTGATACAATAGTTCTAGGTCACTATGGACCGGGCTTAGTCATTAAAGTTACCTTTCTCTTGTGAACAGACGCCAGCTGAAAGAGTTAAAGCTAAGATGAAACTTCAGCTAGCTGAAACGGGTAAGTAATCTCATCCTCATTCAGTACTAGCTTTTTAATCATCCTATTGGTCAAAATGTAGTTTTCCAGAAACTTGAGGATTCATTTTATTTTCTTTATCAACTATATTTATGTACTGAAAGGCCAACCTTTTAGGGCAACACCCTTTCATGTGTTGAATCTTTTGCAAAATTTCATAATACTGACCCCCTTAGTATTAATGTTTTACGTAGATTTGGTTTGACATGTCAATTTTCTGACCCCTGAGGTTCTCACTGGGCAGGCTTTTGTTTCACTTAGCTTATAATGCCCCCCTTGTCCCTGGCATGTGCAGAAGAGCTGTTAACTACCTATTAGCTAAGCTCCTAAATAGACGGGTTCTCTATGTTGTATTTCCCATTATAATGATTTTTTCTGAGTGCAGCTGAGAAGGATGAAACAAAGGGCTCTGGATGGGAACGATTTGAGTTTGACAAGGATGCCCCTCTCGATGATGAAGAAATTGAAGGTTGGTTATATATTTCCACCTTTATGTCTGACCTGGATAAAATAACATGGAGGTTAGAACTAATTTTATTATGTTCACCCTGTCTTCAGCCGCGGAAGATGATGCAGCCTTAGTCAAGCACATAGGACAGAGCTTCCGGTTTTCTGCCATAGAGGTAGGTATTCTGCTATCCATCGCTTATCGAGTTAGCTTGTGATGTTTATGCTAGTTGGCTCTAACAGTCTGTTCTTGAGATATTAAGAGTGAATTATGTGTTTTAATGAAGTAATTTTTTTATATTATGTGAATTCTGAAGGCAAGAAGAGAGGAACAAATAAAAGCTGCTCACGATGAGGCCATGTTTGGAGCGTCTGCTGTTCCGCCATCTGTTTCTTCAGATGGTGAACCAGAACTAGACAGCAGTGGAAAGAAGAGCGAACCAGAACTGGACAGCAGTGAAAAGAAGAGCAGTGATGGTGATCTTGCTACAAGCCTCTTTAGTGAGAATGTAAATAATTTCAGATTTTAAGGGCCATTTTTTCTTTTTCCCGCAACAAGTGACGAACATCGAATTTCACACGATTGTTAGTTTGGTTTCAGGTCCTTGCAAAGCAACAAGGTTCATGGCGTGACCGTTTTCGCAAAGCATAGAATACCGATCAACAACCTGATGTCCACCCTCAGTAACAGTAACTGAAGTGTTGTACAGATAGCTGATATTGTGGAAATTTAACGCCCCATAGCCAAAAGCATGCCTCTAAACAATATGCAGAAGATCAAGATTTTTGCCTTTAGTTTCCTACTCTTCATTACTTCTTTCGGAGTTTCAATCACATTTTTCCGTTATCCGGTTGGGTTTTACTAAATTTTCGCATTTGGGGACTTCTCAAACGAAATGACAATCGTCGGTCGAGAATTTCTCTTCATTATGTATTCAAGTCCTAACAACCCAAACTCATCTCACAACATTGTGTAAATCTTGTAATTTTGAGTGAAAGAGGCAACAAAAATAAAGCCTTATGTGAAATGTCTTTGGTTCTATTGCCAAATGGTGTGTTCCATTACGGCAGTAACAAACGATTTGTCGAGTGTATTACAAAATGATGGACGACTTATACGACAAACTTCAGCGACCTGTCGTCGGGTAGACCTTGTATCGTTTAATGATTATTCAGAATAATTCTTGCGCGTATCAGTTATCAGTTCAGCAAACGGAAAATGCTAATTTGGGAAAAAGGAAAAATTGGATAATAAAATTTTGACCAAAAAACATAAAAAAATTAAAATATCTTGATAAAAAAATGTCCTGATAGTTTAATTTTTTTTTGTCTTTACTTTTTTATGTTAGTTTATTTCATCAGTCTCCACTTTTAAATTAACTTCTTTTAATTTCCACATTATCTTTATTATAAATAAAAGAATTAATTTTTTCTCTCTCTCATGCCTCTTCTCGGACTCAAATCTCTTCTTTCTCTCTCAAGCAACACCATTTTAACGCATTAGAACAAATTAAAAAACTCATTAACAATAAAAAAGAGAAGCCAATTTAAATTCATATTATCATCTCTCAAGCCATTTATTATTTTATACTTCAGAATTAATTTTATTCCATTTCAAGTTGTGTCCCAATTATTAACTATGAAAAGCAAGGTTAAAAAACAAAACCAAATTCATGAAAATTATGTCATTACCTGCCATGCTTCCAGGCAAGGCTTGGGATTCTTACTTACATCAACAGCTTTAATGGCCGTGCCGAATGACTTTGGACGTGGTGGCACAATGGTCTGTCCGGTTTCATACGTTTCCCAAATCGCTAAAAATTAAATGGTATTGGTTTTTTCAAATGAAAAATACTTAAAAACAAAGATTGATAATAATGGTGACGAAGATAAATTCTTTTGATTTTTCTTGACGCACAAGCTTTTTTTTGCTCTTTTTTTTTTTTTAACGTATTTAAGTCAGAAGTTTTTACTCTACCATTTAACGTAGTTTTCTTGTAATAGGAGATTAGATTATACAGACTGATGGTACATAAGTTTAAATTACTTAAGGATATCTTTATTCTTGAGGGTTACATGCTGATGGTGATATAAAGAGATAAAGAATAAAAAAAAAAATCTTCTTTATTTTTAAATGAGGACATTTAGTTAAATAAAATATAAGGCTAATGAAATTATTTTGGAGGTTAAATATCGTTACTCGAATAGATTGATTTGTTTATTTCTAAAATAAGGGAGGAGAATAAGAATCAAATTACTAGACCCGACACCAGCTTAGGAATAATTATCTAGTTACCATCCCCAAAGGGGATTGGGAATCATAACTCCATCGCTTGGATTACCAAATTTCACCTACTCAAACCTTGTAATTCTATTTTATCATTCCTTTAAATATTTGGAAAAAAAATCATATCAGCACTGCACAAATTGATCTCATCGTCGCTACTGCTCATTGATATTGTCGTTGAGCACCCGTTGGTCGTCACTGCAGGTCACTTTCGTTGCTGCTTGTGGCCGTTGTTGTTTCTGGCTGCCAATGTTGCTCATTGCGATTACTACTGCTATTTCACTGTCGGTTGTTGCTTCTGCCGCTGATGATTGTTATTATTATTGTTGTTATTCTTCTTCTTTTGATGTCGTTATTGTTATGAACATTTTTGTCATTATTATTTTTTATTAATTTTATAATAATTATTAATATTTTTATTAACAATAAGTTTTATAATAATTATTATAATTATTATAACAAATAATAATAATAATAATAATTAATGACATCTTGATATTTTGTTACAATTCATTCTAATTTCAAAATAAAACAAACACATCAATATAGATTAAGTAAAAATCTTATTCTTATTGTGATTTTCATTTTTTATTTCTTATTATAACCTATTGTAATTTTTGTCCATTCTAATAAGTAATGACCGATCAATAAACACAGCGTCAGATTGTTGCAAACAACACACGCGGTACTGCAAGTTGCTAGTAGAAAAGGGGCCTTCAACATTTAGAGAGCTACGTGTCGTTTACTGATTGGAGGACAGATAGCGCAGCCAGAACGACCAGTTGCGTAAAGCGACCAACGAGGTTACGTATGTGCACCTAAAAAGAAATAAATAAATTTAAAAAATGAATGCCCTAGCCCCCAGTCACGATAAATACTCCGTCTTTCTTGCTATTTATCCCGCATATTCCTTGGCGATTAACAGGAACCAGCTCATTCTGTTGACTTGCTCCGCTGCCAGTTTCATAGAGAGCATACAATGGCCGGGAACCGATGGATTAGGCCCGAGGTACGTTCGAGTTCCAGCGTTTATTTTCTGTCTAGCGCCAATATCGCTTGTTTTGATTTTGATGTGATTTGATCAAATCTGTAATGCTATTTTTGAGTTCATAAACATATAGATCTCGACAAATTGATGAATTTGAAAAATACGTGTAGGTGTTTCCACTGTTCGCGGCTGTAGGTGTTGCTGTCGGGATCTGCGGAATGCAACTCGTCCGCAATATCTGCATCAACCCTGAAGTCAGGTCTCCCGCTAACTCTATCATTTTATTCACGTTACAGATGTATATCATTCTATCCAGTAAATTCTTAATTTTTTATTTTAATAAAAATGTGTACATGGCGATCTTAATTTCTAATTGGATATGGTTATCGTAAAAACTGATTGTGTAGATTAATGTTAATGGAGTAGATTTCTCTCGAATATTCGTGAGGTTAGAAAAATTTGGGTTGTCCTATGGTAGGCTTGATTTAAGCTGTCCTAGTAGATTATTGTGGTAGACATGTCAATGTTAGGAAAAAAAAAATTTTGAGTTCTGGCTTTGAGTCAAAGAAAAAGGTGGAAATAGATCTCTTTTTTAAATCTAGCAGCGGTCTTTAGTTCTCCAAGGTATCACTAATATAATAACAATATAAGAAAAAGAATGAGACTTAAAACTTGTTTGAAAAACCTGTAAGCAAAAGCCGGTCTAAATGCTGTGTTAGATGTTAGCGTGGCATCTGTGCTTTTGGAAGAATGTTTATTTGGTACTGAATTGGAAGAGGACTTCTGTTATTTTTTAAGCATGTGAAATATTTGATTGCCCGCTATATAATTTAAGTGGTTTTATGGTTGCTCCATGTCTATTTGTTGACAAAGTGATTAAAATGTTGATCTATAGCTCATCTAACTTCAGTGGACCAACTAGGCTGATTACGTGTGTTGATATTGAGCTTTACGGCGCTAGAAAAACACTTGTTTGAGGAAGACATCGTTTAGAGATTTTAGTGCTAGTTTTTATTTGTTGGAGCCTATTGTCTTATTTGCTTCATATAGAAGGGAGAGGAGGTTATAAGAATCCATTCTGGTACACAGATATTATAACTTTTGCTTTACTTACAATCTTTCTTTTGGCCTTGTTGAATCAGGGTGACCAAGCAAAACAGGGCTGCAGGAGTTTTGGAGAATTTTGCTGAGGGAGAAAAGTATTCTGAGCATTTCGTAAGAAAATATGTCCGCAACAAGACCCCGCAAATCATGCCGAAAATCAACAACTTCTTCACCGACCCCCAGTGAAGATAGTTGCTTCCATTGAGAATATAACGGTGTTTTGTAGTGGTATGTGTAAACTGCAGGTCTCAAACATCAAATGGAAATAAGATTTGGGTGAATATAAACACTTCGATTTGAGTTTGTCTGAAGTGGATCAGTGTCTCCAAGACAACACAGTTAATTGATATTGCTCTGTCCTTTATTACTTTACTAATGAATTCTACTCTTTTCTAATATTTTATTCTATTCTGGAACAACAATATTTTGTATCGAGATTGGATTTATTATTAACTGGAGATGATGATCAAAGTTCGTAACTCTGGAGTGTTTGAAAAACTAACAAATGCCTAGACTGGTAGCAATAATGCTTCAATTTGCAACAATGGATGGCCAAATTATATCAACTAACAAACAGAAAATTGCTCAAACTCTATAAGAAATAAAATAACTTCTTGAAATGACACTTTCATGAATGAGGTTTGTTGGAGTTATAAATCTCAGCCATAGCTGAGATGAATCGAGATGAATCTAGAGAGAGCAAAGTATTAAATTGATTAATAAAATTTAGTATAAAAGTAAAACAGTTTTTCTAGGTCGTATACTGCATGTCAACTCCTCCACCTTCATAAGTTAAGAACACTACAGTAGACAAGGAAATGTGTTCATGCCACAAACTTGCAACCTATAAAGTTAATGCAACATATGCAGACTTGAATTCCTGCACTGGGAATATCCATCTTTCCTAATAAACAGAACAAAATTTATATCAGAAAATACAACAGCTTCTTCAGTTAGAAGACCAAGATATGCTTGCCTCTCTAAATTCAAGATATCTCAAGCTATTCGAAGGTTGACAGTTCCCTCAAAACTGTAAATAATTCCAGCTGCCTCAGAAGGAATTTTAACTTCTCTCAAGTAATAGCAGAAAAATCAGGGAGGAAAGTGTTCAACATCCATTGGAGGAAAACTAGATTGTGCCATTCTCATTCCTCGAAGTATAATTTTTGCAGTTTCTTTTTCCTACAATCATGCACAGAAGTTAAAAACTTATAAATATGTATAAACCAGTCTCGACATTTTATTTTTCCTCTCTATAAATTTTTCAGATGGGTAAAACTCACCGGGCCGGTGTAATCCAGAAGACGAGTACAATACACCTCTGCCTCTTCAAATCTGTCATGCGCTCTGCAGTGGGTAGCAAGAAATATCAGAGCTTCAACCATGTTTGGTCCTTCCCTCTCTTCAGCTTCCATCCTCTCTAAATCCTTCTTGTAGTAGAATGCTGCTTCTTCATCACGTCCCAGTGCGTGATGCAGCTTTGCTAACTGGTTCAGGGCAATTGCTTCACTGTCATTACAGTTTGCTGCCCTTCTGTAACATTTTATTGCCTCCTCAAGCATGTGAAGCTGTTCAGTTTCATAACACTGAGCCATGGCGATCCACAATCGAGAATCATTCGGCTGCAAGAATACAGATTTTCGAAAATAATGAAGAGCATATAAAGGCATGTGCATCATCTCATAAGCTTGTCCTAACCCATACCAGGCTCGATAGTCACGTGGATTTATATCTACAGCCCGTCTATAAGCATCAATGGCTGCTGGGGTGTTTTTCATCTCGACATACTCATGTCCCATTAGTGTCCAAGCCGACAAATAATTTTTGTTCAACTTGAGTGCCCTCCTAAAATACACAACAGACTTCTCGTGCTGCCCCTTTAAACTGTAGTAGTTCCCAATGATGCAACAAGATTCAGGTCTGTATTTATCGGTTGTAAATACCCTGTGGGCAAGGTAACTCAGAGCAGAAAAACACTCCTTCGCATAGAGCACATTGGAATACATATCCATGTCGTCCACTCGATAGGGGTCATTTCTTAAAAGCTCTTCAAATATTACTTCAACCTGTTCAAATTCCCTCAAACTGTACTGGGCTTTAGCAATTTGAGCCTGTATGTAATTGCTGAAGCTGAAAGTGCCTTGTAGGTATTCATATTTCGTCAAGGACTCATTGTGCATCCTAAGTTCTTGATAAGCACTGGCAAGAAAGTAGTCCTTCATCCAATGGTTATTGAGATTAAGGCTGTTCAAGATGTCAATTGAAGTGCACAATGACTGCAGCTCCGACCAGGCATTCCAATTCCAAGGGTAGCTATTTACAGACTCCACTAAAACTGTACGAGCAAGATTCTCACTGCCTTTATCTTTGAGCACAATACCATATAAGTACAAACCGAAGGGATCCGCTGTCCCATTCTTCCAAGATGTAGACAACTCTCTCTCCAGGGATATTAGTTCACGGTTCACAGCATTACTCTTGCCTAATGGACCCTCGAGTTCTATCATTTCTTCTTCCTTCCGCTTTTCTCCAGCCTTCATTAAGCAGCAAATAGGCAATAATATGAACATAAAACTCCTTAAATATAGCAAAACTTTTTGTATAGTACTGAAAGTACCAATAAAAGGCACTAGCAAATGCACAAGTACTTCTCTAAGCGAAAAATGATGCATTATGAATGTAAACCACTAATATAAGATTAAGAACTGCCCCTACAGATAGTAAAAGTCCTTTGAAAAGTTATATTACCTATCCCTCTAAATCATATCCTCCCCGGGTCAAAGCTGAAATTCTTTTCTTGTTGAACAGTGTCTTCCCAACTTTATTTAAGTTATCAATGCCTACTTTGTCTTTATGCATTTGAAGAACTTTGTATTTATCAATGAATCATTAATTCACACAATGTGGCATGGGTTGTAACAGAAATTCCTAGTTTCTATGGAGAACTTGTTAAACTTGTTTTGATGACTGTTATCCACATGGCACACAAACAAAGGTGATCGTGGTGGCCTATTTACAAAATCCAGATATTTACTGAAGATGGATTTCTCCATAAAATATTTTATTCTAATTGATTCAATTTCACTACATGATGAGCTTTATTCAAAACAACAAAGAGGGCATGAACCATGGTAGAGTAAGTATAAAAGAAGAGCACAAAAGAAGCAGAAATAAAAGCATCCTAGCGTGTAAGTTACATACATCCAAAATTTTCACCAAAAAAAAAAAAAAAAAACTGAAATTCAGCTTCACCGGAATTAAAAAACCATTCAAAACAATGCTGAAGAGTATTAATTATACAACTTGAGGGAATGTAAATACTAGGTAGAACTGAGCAAAAAATGATGTGCAGACTCTGGAATTCAGGCAGAAAATGGTCAACATAGGGATTTCAATTTAAAGCCATGAAATGTGAACATAAAATGCTAAAAGCTAAAAAGAAAAGAGAATGAAACAAACCAGATAAAGTGCATAACAGCGCAAAAACACTGATCTTCTTCCAGTTTGATCACGGAGTACATGAGCAGCCCTCCTGTACTCTCGGCAATCAAAGTATGACTTTGCCAAAAGGTAAAAGTCACTGTCCACTACCTCATCCTCCTCCATCACCGGAGTGGACACATAAGAGACACCAGCTACTGGTGTTGAAGTGATGTCATTTGTACGGAACCTTCTACGTATGCTTGAGCTTCCACGCTGGAATCTAGTGTTTGTAGGTGTATACTTTGCCGGGTCTTGCTCGATTCCCACCAACTGCTCTGCTGCCCTGTACATTTAATGGCACATGAAAACTCATTGGTATTAAAGTCAAATGATAAAATTAAACTAGTAAGTTTTTCATTCAAAAGTTTACATTTTGGTTGCTTATACGGAAAAAATCTATCTTCTCTTAAATGAGCACGAATCAATCATTTAGCTAAAATGTTCCTCACTTCAAAAATTAAGCCAACATTAAGCTCAAAATTTGATTTTTTTTTTTATTTTTTGCTTCCCGTTCTTGCTCAACATTGTCAGTGACCAATGGAGCACTAAGGCTGTAGCTTTACAATCACGCTCAGAAAAAAGAGAATCAAACAGATGAAGCTAATTGTTAATTACTGAAGATACAAAACCAATTTTAGTACTTAAAAACAAAAATTAAAGCATAAAAATTAAAAATATTGTAATAAGAAAATGAAGTAATTGGGGGTCTAGGGTTTTAGTACCATTTGGCGGCGGAGTAAAGGCATCGATTACTGAGTTGACGAATCGCAGTGCGAAGTTCATTTCTACAACTCTCTTTTGAACTCATCGATCTCTTTCTTATTTTCTTCTACGAATTAATGTTATTTGATCATTAATTAACGCCAATTTTTTAGCGAGTTCAGTCTTCTTGTTCCGCGATTCCGCGCCCAGGTTTTTGAATTTAGCCGATTACTTATGATTGTGGTGGATTTGGGTCGTGCCAAATGGTCAATAAATAATAGTGATTTTTCCCCCGCATTTTTTTATTTTAATAATGTTATTAAACTTCTTATTTTTATTTTACACATTTCATTTAAAAGATACGCGGGTGGGAAGCTCAATATATTTTCAGCCTCTTACCTCTCCCAAATTTAAATTCAGGTGATTAGTTAAAACAACGTTATTTGAAAACTGTTTAGATAAATTCATGATGATACAATAATATTATAATTATATAATTATAATATATAATTTATATCTCAAATAATACGTCATTCAATATTGATCAACGTGTGTGGATGATCTTTTTTAAAAAAATAATAATATTTTTACTATAACTTATGAAAAAACTGCATTTATTTATTTAAATTCTTCCTAATATCTTTTATGTGTTTCTAAAAAAGTTTTTTTATGTAAAAGCATATGCCACTTAAAAAGCCATTCATGATGATGTATTACAAGAGATTTAGTGTTTGATTCTTACTCACATAAGTGATAATTAGATCTTTAACTTTTTTAAAAAGAAATTTATGGCTCAGATCTCCAGTATTTTCCCATTTATTACATATATATATGATCTATTTATATTTCACATACCTTAACTTCATCTCACACGAATGCAAATTAAATAATCTTTTTTTTATTGGTGTCAAAGAAAATTGACCCTGGCTTTGAATGCAATGTAATGGCAAAATCGACTAGACCATAGTAGTAGTAATAAAACTAATAACAATAGCAACAAATTTATCCTAAAATTTTAACTAAAAATTTTAAATTTTAATAACTTAAATAAATAATTTGTTTTAATTCACATCCTCTATTTTTATTTATGTGAAGTAAACCTTCATAAATGCGATAGAACGTAGATATTTACTTGCAAAACTTAAATATTTGGACGAATGATGATAGATCGTCATATGATTGGATTCTCCAATCATGAACTGTGCACCACCTGTTACATAAAACACATTGTAAATGAGGAAAATGATGTTTGCCCCCGGGTCAAACCCCAAAACAGCTTCACGGCGCCGTTTCATATATATATATATATATATATATATATATTTTGTTTTGATTCGCTATAGATGATGTCGTTTGGCTTAGATAATTTACAATCTAGTTGCTTCTTTCTCTTCATTCTCTTCATTTCACCCACGCATCCATAATCCAACTGCAGATACAAGCTTAAACTATTGTCTAATCCAAATAGGCAATACGATTTGGCTTAGATCAAGCAAAAGCACAAGCTTGAACTTAAATGAGTTTCGTCATTGTCCTTCAAAGACAAATTTCGGCATTTATGAAACGGCGTTTGGCTTAGATAATTTGCAACCCAACTGCTGTAAACGACGTCGTTTGGCTTAGTTAATTTGCAAACCAGCTGCTTCTTCCTCTTCGTTCTCTTCATTTCACCCACACATCCATAACCCAACTGCAGATATAAGCTTAAACTGTTGTCTAATCCAAATAGGCAATACGATTTGGCTTAGATCAAGCAAAAGCACAAGCTTGAACTTAAACGAGTTTCGGCATTGTCCTTCAAAGACAAATTTCTGCATTTACAGTAGTTGGGAAAATTTTTGTACAGAAGATTGATTTTCCAGTGGCTTTGCAATAAGGTGAGGTGCTGCATTCTTTGGCAAAAAGTTGAGTTTCGAAGCTTTAATTTTACTTCATGTTGATTAATAAGTGGGTAATAAGCTACAATTGGGTTATGATTGTGTGGGTGAAATGAAGAGAACGAAGAGGAAGAAGCAGTTGGGTTTTTTTGCAAGTAAATTATCTCAGTGAAATGATGTCGTTTTAGACCGAATAAAAACAAAAAAAATTAATAGATGAAATGGCGTCGTTTTAGACCGTTTCAGAGTTTGACTTGGGACAAACATCATCGCTGTGTAAATTATTTGTATTTGTACTTTTATGCTCTAACAATCTCCAAATCTTAAGACTGATCATTTCTGAATTCTCCCGTTGCAAAACAAAATTACCAAGAAATACCCTTAATTGCAGTACCCACACGAGGATAAGCACGTGATTTCACAACCCAAAACAAGCGCGTCTGGATCTTAATTCAAATTCCCGCTAATCCATCGGAAGCTCTCATTTCAAAACTTTCAGGGAGTGAAAAAAAAAAAACGGGGAAAACCTCCTTGAGATCCCTCCAATTCAAAAATTTACACCCCGCCATTAGTCAACATTCTTAACGGTCCCTCCAATCTCCATTCTCCCGTTCTCTCTATAAAGTTTCATACAGTTCGCTCAAATCCGTCACCAAAACGATGCCGCAGTCTTCCTCTTCAACCAAAGTTCAAGATCCTTCTTCAAGACACTATACTTACAGCCGCAAACAAAAATCCCTCGGCCTCCTCTGTTCCAAGTACTCTTTCAACTCCTCTTTATTATTATTATTATTATTTTTGTTTATCTTTTAAATTTTCTTGATTTTTATATTTATTATTTTGTTAATTGCAGTTTCTTGGGCTTGTATAACCGAGATGGTGTTGAATCGATCGGCCTCGACGATGCTGCTTCGAAATTAGGTTTTTATCTGATTCTTAGTTTTGAATATTTATCTGCCTGGTTAACACTTCTATGTGATTATAGAGGTTTTGATTCGTTCGGTGAATTGTATTTGTAGGTGTTGAGAGGCGGCGAATCTATGATATCGTCAATGTCCTGGAAAGTGTTGGTGTGAGTTTTTTTATCTTTAATCTTTTTCATTTTTTATATTCTTTAATTCTTTTGTGTAATTTTTGTAACTTTTTTATTTGTTAATTTAGGTTCTTACAAGAAGGGCGAAAAATAAGTATACGTGGAAGGGGTTTAAGGCAATCCCTGCCGCTCTGCAGGAGCTCAAGGTACTTATTAAGGTTTTGAATTGATTTGTTTCTTTAAAAAAAAAAAAAACAATTGCGTAATTGGAATTTTATAGTGAAAATTAATTCTGATGCTGTTTGGTTTGATGAAATGATGATAGGAAGTAGGCCCGAGGGACGCTTTCACTACATTTGATGGCAGCAATGGTGCAAAAGTAGGTCAAATTAGGGTTTAATGTTTTATTTATTTATTTATTTTTTTTTTTGGTGAAATTCATACATTTATTTCTGCCTCAGGGTTCAGATGATGAGGATGATGATGAAGATGACGATAGTTCATCTAATCCCAATCCTGGAAGCCAAAGTGATAGTTTAAATCCTAGATCTGCTCATAAATCTTCAAAAAATGGTAATTATATAAAGATACAATACTTGTTATTGTTTTATTTGACCGGCTTATGCTTTGATTAGAAGCATTAGTGTACACAATTTATTTGCCATATTATTGGCATTTGAAGTGTGCCTTCATTAGTTGTTCATTATTGTGTTAAATGAGCTTCCTAATGCATTGGGTCAATATGCTATGGTGGTGGTCTTTTAGTTTGGAACAATGATAGAAAATTGGAATTGCTACATTTCATCTTATGTTATGGTCACACTTACAGCTTATATGTATGTTTCCTTTACAGACGGTAGAAGGGAAAAGTCTCTTGGACTTCTTACACAGAATTTTGTCAGGCTTTTTGTCTCCTCTAATGTGAGTGAAATCTTGAGATTGGTTATTCTTTTAAAATTGTCAATTACTTGTTATGTAAGTGTTACTTTGTGTTCGTGTTTCTTTGCAGGTGGATATGATCACCCTAGATGAAGTAGCCAAGTTATTGCTTGGGGATGCCCACAATACATCTGTAATGAGAAGTAATTGAATTCTCAATTTCCTGTTTTAATTGTAGTCTCTGTAAATAGGAGTTAAAAACTCTTGTGACTGATGTTCTCTTAAATATATCTGCAGCAAAAGTAAGACGGTTGTATGACATTGCTAATGTCTTGTCTTCCATGAACCTCATTGAGAAGGTAAATGAAATATCATCCCAAAGGCTATAAAGGATATAATCTCAAAATTAAGTTTTCATATTTATTTAGAATTTTGCTGAACTTAATGACATATGGTCATGATTATATTGTCCTCTGATATTTTGATTTTTTACCTTGCAGACCCATACTGCAGACAACAGGAAGCCAGCATTCAGGTGGTTAGGGGTAAACAGGTTGGAGATTGGATTAACTGATTCTTTGAATCTTGATGAATCACGGAAGAGGACATTTGGAACCGATGTTACAAACATCAGTTTCAAAAGGAAAAGAATGGATACTTCAATTAGTGGGGATATAAGCCAAAGCATTAAAACGGAAAAGCAAATGAAAGTTGACGATTTGGTAAGGGTAGTTGATAGAAGTAATTCAGAAAATTATGCAAATCAGGGCCAAAGGAGTTACCAATTTGGTCCTTTTGCTCCTGAAAGTGTGCCTGAAGTCAATACCTCGAAGAATAATGTGAAAGAGGCACATGATTGGGAAAGTCTTACTTCAAAGTATCGTCCTCAATATCACAATCAAGGTATAATTTAAATATCTAATTCATCAATATTCTATGATTGCTAACTGTTTTGACTATGCTATTAATAAGTTTGTCTCATAAAGTTCATCAGCAAGATCAGAATTAGAAAATCTATATTTGGTCAGCCTTTTTATTCATTTCTTCTTCACTCGCTTCTTACTGGATAAAGAGCTCGCCCAGTAAATACTGTTCTTTTTCCATAAAACAGCATACTTATGAGCAGTGACAAGACTGGCACTCCATGAATATGCTTGTGTATCTAACTTTTTTTTTTCAAATAACCTTACTCAAATCTCTCCTAAAAAATAATAATAATAACCATACTCAAAATAATTATGTTGGCCGGTTAAGATTTTGCTTCTGTGGCCATGTTCATGTCCAAAATGGGGAATTTAACTTGTTTGGTATGTCAGCTGGCTGTCCATCCATATTGTACTCCATATATATATATATATATATATATGTATGTATGACAGATGATACACAGATGATACTGACATTTTGTTGGTTCTGTGAATAAATGTTTCAGCTCTCCGAGACCTTTTTTCTCATTACATGGAAGCCTGGCAATCATGGTATACTGAAGTTGCTGGGAAGACAATACGACAAATTTCCTGATCTTTCAATTCAATGACGTTCCTAATGAACTCCAAATAATTCATCACTGGCAGCGCATTGAGATCATTGTTTCTCAAAGAAGAGATGGCCACACAGTGGAAGCATGCTCTCTTTGTTCCTACTTGGAATGACCATAATCTGTATTTATGTAATGCTAGCCAACACTTGTACACACTTATCCGGTGTGTTAATTCATTGGATTGTTTCTGTGCTGCTAATTGTTGTATACTTGTATCTTGTTCTGGCAACTGATTTCCAAGCAGACACTGGATACGCAGCATCGTGCCACATTTTTTTTTCTCTTAATTTATAACAAGTGTTACTAGGTTAAGAATGACTAACAATATTTGCCATATAGCTACAAGTATACGGCCTTTTTTTTTTTCATAAATAAAAATGGATGTTACATTTCATAGATTAAAATTAAAAGATAACATTATAATTAAACGATAACACTCTAAGCGAGTACGATGTTAGGTTTAAGTATAACATATAAGATAATCTCTAAGATTTAAGCTTAAGTTAGGGAGTATCTAACCACAAAATAATTAAAACTATAAGTTTCTAAAAATTGGAAGGAGATTAAATGGTTATGCAGACTAATTTGATGAAATACTAGAGGAATTGTACAGCATTGGCCTAATCTATCAATCTCAACTATTACATGTGAAAACCACGTGCAATCAAAATAATGACAAAATTGCAAACATCAGGTGTAGATATTTATATTTTTTTAAATGTGAATATATTTTTAAATCACGTGGTTTTAAAGAATTATTTTTGAATGAATTATAAAATCATACAATTTAAGAGAATTAAAAATTAACTCTCTTAATTCTCATAATTTTAAAGTGTGTCTACATAAAAAAAAAAAAGATACCCACACTAAAAAAAAATTATATATATATATATATATATATATATATATATATATATATATATATATATATATATATATATATATATATATTATATAATCATCCTCAAAACCATTCACCAACTATCTCTATTTGGGAGCTCTCGCTCAAGGTCATTAGAATCTCAATGCATCACTTGATATATTGTTTGATTAAATATTTTATTGATGAAGCAAAAGTACAAAAGGATCAAATGATGATATTGTATGTAATATTTAATTTATTTGTTCATTAAATTCAAACTCATTTAGGGTGCATTTTGCAGCTTGCATTATACTATATTCCACTGTAATAAAACAATATTCTTATGCTAACACATTTGGTCGTAATTTTTTAGTTGTATTGCATTGAATTAAGAAAGTGGCTAAAATAATGAAAGGCACAAAACTTGAATCTATGGAAAGTAGGGTTTAATTGTATTGCATTAAAACGTATTTCATATTTTAATTACAATCATTTAACTTTTATTATTCATAAATTATAATAAATTTAATTTTCTTAAACATTATTTTATATATAATAAATTTATATTTATTAAATTTGTAAGATATAAATTTATATTTATATTTAAATATAAATTTAATTTAAATAACAATATAAAATATTAATAAACCTAAAATTTACTAAATAAATGATAATACATTATTTTACTTTCTTTGGATAAAGATATTTTAATTATTTTACTTTAAATATTTAGAAAGTATTCTAATTTTATTTAGTCATTTATTGTCTGCTAAAATACTAAATTTAAATTAAACAACTATATTCGACATTAATAAATAAAAATAAATTTATAATCTAATATTATAATGTTAAATTATATTATATAATTTTTAATTATACTATATTATAATAACTAATATATAGAACTAAATTATATTAAAATATTATATTATACTTTATGAATAATATTTATAGTATTTTATATTTAATAATAGTATATTATTAATCATTTTATATTATAAAATATAGTTAATTTCAAAAATTTAATAATAAAAACCGTTAAGAAAATTTTAATTTATTTCTAATAATAATAATAAAATAATAATATTTCATATAATACCGTCCATACTACATTAGACATAAATTAAAGTACAATTTAATATAATGTATCCTAATAAATATGTCATTATGCAATATATTTAATATAGTGTAATATAATACAGTACGTGAAACGCACCTTAAACGACTATTTGATCTGGCATTTTATATGGGCAATCATTTCATGTATAAACTTATTCGCTCATTTGTAATTTGATCGATGTTATTTTTATATATAGTTCAGCTATGTGACACGAATATGTGAAATATGAGGTGCCATTATTATCTGTAAATTATTATTATATTAATAGTAAAAAAAAATTAATATAAAAATATTGTTGAAATTTTGTACGCGTGACTGATAACTGATTTTGTTGGAAAAAAAAAAAAAAAAAGGCAGGAGGAGCTTTTGAAAGAGGTGGGACTAGTCAAGTGGCCAAAAAAGTGAGCTCAAATGTTCAATCTGCTTCGAAAGCCTCTAAGTCACTTACACTTCTTCCGTATTTGCCGAGATATTTCACCTCTCACCACCACCTCTCCGCCACTTTTATCACCGGCGGCTGCCGACCCCGACGCCTTAGCCAGCCTCATCCTGAGCTCCTCCGACCCCCGTACCCTCACCCAGACCCTCCACTGCCCCAGTCTCCATTGGACCCCACAACTCGTCGACCAAATCATCAAACGCCTCTGGAACCATGCCCTCAAAGCCCTCCACTTCTTCAATATCCTCTCCCACCACCCAACTTACACTCACTCCCTCTCCTCCTTTGACCACGCCATTGACCTCGCCGCCCGCCTGCGCGACTATAGGACCGTATGGACCCTCGTGCACCGTATGAAATCCCTCCGCCTTGGCCCCACCCAGAAAACTTTCGCAATCATCGCCGAAAGGTATGTCTCTGCTGGGAAAGCTGATAGAGCTGTCAAGATTTTCTTGTCAATGCATGAACATGGTTGTCGGCAAAGCTTGAATTCTTTTAATACCATTCTTGATCTGTTGTGTAAAGAGAAAAAAGTCGAAAAGGCTTATAATTTGTTTAAGATTTTTAGGGGGAAATTTAAGGCCGATGTTGTTAGTTATAATGTGATTGCAAATGGGTGGTGTTTAGTTAAGAGGACTAACAAGGCTTTGGAGGTTTTGAAGGAGATGGTTGATAGAGGATTGAAACCGAATTTGACGACGTATAATATAGTGCTTAAAGGGTATTTTAGAGCTGGTCAAATTGAGGAAGCTTGGCGGTTCTTTTTGGAGATGAAGAAGAGGAAATGTGAAATTGATGTTGTTACATATACTACAATTGTTCATGGGTTTGGAGTTGTGGGTGAGATTAAGAGAGCTCGAAATGTTTTTGATGGGATGGTCAATGAAGGTGTGCTTCCATCAGTTGCAACTTATAACGCTATGATTCAGGTTTTGTGTAAGAAGGACTCTGTGGAGAATGCTATATTGGTTTTTGAGGAGATGGTGAGGAAGGGTTATATGCCCAACTCAATAACTTATAATGTGATTATAAGAGGGTTGTGTCATGCAGGTGAAATGGAAAGAGCCTTGGAATTTGTGGGAAGAATGAAGGATGATGAGTGTGAGCCAAATGTGCAGACTCACAATATTTTGATTCGTTATTTTTGTGATGCGGGAGAGATTGAAAGGGGTCTGGAGTTGTTTGAGAAGATGGGTACTGGGGTTTGCTTGCCAAATTTAGATACGTACAATATTTTAATTAGCTCAATGTTTGTGAGGAAGAAATCAGATGATTTGCTGGTGGCTGGGAAGTTGTTGATTGAAATGGTCGATAGAGGATTCATGCCAAGGAAGTTCACTTTCAATCGGGTTTTGGATGGGCTTCTACTAACGGGTAATCAAGGTCTAGCCAAAGAGATTATGAGATTGCAGAGCAGATGTGGCCGTCTTCCTCGCCAATTCAAACTGTGAGGTCCATCAATATTAACATTTGCTCATGAACCAAGTCTGTTTGGGGTTCTGTGGTGTTCCGAGGACTGCTTGCTCCCATCCTATTTAAATTTGCTGTGATGTGATGGTTCGGTAGGCACTTGAGTGTTGAGTTTTACTGTTTACTTCTCAAAGTAGTTGAGAGAATGAATATTATTACGCGGGTAGTGATAGAGGGGATTTTGAAAGTCTGAAGACTCTTCATACTCCGGTGGAGGCATCACATCATCTTGCAATGGTTTTGGGAAAAACAGAGTACCATTCTGTGTGGAAGTACTGGATATTGAGCGACGTTGAGGACATGGTTTCAATCATGTCATGAGGTTTGCCTGCATTCTTCCTTCTTTGCCATTTCGTGTGGCTATGATTATCACCACCAATTTGAAACATGACATCTGCATCATTTGGTATTAGAACTGTGGGTTATTGTCACTCTTTTTTCCTCTGTGTGTGTGTCTGGAATCTACATTACTGTAATACTTGAGTATGATCATAACATCTTTCAAATTTAATGTACTGAATTGCAGTCATAGTCAGTTTGCATTATCTTCTTTGGATAACGGGTGCTTTTACATAATTCTTGATGAGTATCAAAACTTCAGATTCAACTTTTTATAATTGTTGTTCATATAAACAACATTAGACATGTTCCTGATGAGACAAGGCATATGTGGCCCGTGATAGTGGCTGCTGGTTTTTCGGCAAGCTAAACAATGCTATTAAGTTGTCTTTTAAATGTATGTGGTACTGGTCCGCCAATTGTTGATTTTCCAATTTAACTTAGATTCTAAATTTTGCACACATTCTAATGGAATGGTTTGGTGTGCCTTTGCTATGCAGTGGTTATTGCCTTGATCCTTCGAGGGAGGGCACTAAAGGCTACCAAATGCATCATTTGATACCTCACCTCGCTTATCTCTATATCCTTGGAACATGCACATGGAAGCATGCGACAGTAGAAGCGGACGCTGACAACCCACCTCGATATGAAATGAGGTAGTGTGGGTGTGTGTATATATGTATGTACGTATGTATCTATGCAGATAATACATCCTCCTTCGTTGTGTCTGTTATCATGTAATAAACTCAAATTATATATATTGCTTTCAATTAGATTAAGCAATTGTATTATGTTGACATAGTTCCTTTTTTCAATCCTCTGACCAATTGCATGTTCTGTGGTCTAAGACGGACATTTATCTCTAGTATCACCTATTTGTTTTTATTAGCATCCTGAGTCATTACCGTCCTAAAGTGCGTTACTGATGTCATACAAGACCCTGTAAATAGTGATTTCAGAGTGGTGTTTAAAAAAATCTATATGATGCCAGCAAGATCTCTGCATTAATCTTTACTTTAAAGATTAAGCTAAAACATTGAAGTTTCAAAGAGGTACTGTTCACAGAATTCGTTGTAACCCATCGTCTTAAAATTATTCTTTCGACTTTTGCAACGCTCCTGGCTAGAAAACTCTTTCCAGATTTCACAAAAGTAGCCAATAGTAAAAAAATTTTATTCCAACAGCCAAATCTCAATTTACAAATGGGTGCTGAACTAGTTTAAATTTAAATGTTGGTGTCGCTACTTGAAATTTGGAAAACAGTAAAAAGAGAAATCATGACAATAAATGAATAATAAAGGGAAATAGACGGAAAGCCCAAAAGTAACCTTTGGTGTGGGATATGTGAAGCTCTACTGAGTATCAATATATCATAGAATAATTTCCTGATGAACACTAACATTGAGTGTCTTGTTTGGAAGGACAATGCTGTTAGTCACAACCACTTCGTCTTCAACACCCACAGCCTCACCTAGATCATGTATTTATAATAAAAGTCAGATTGGAAAGAACTTTATACTTCAAATCAGAAAATTGAAAAGTTGAGGGAAGAAGGTTGAGAATGCATCAAGAAGGTACCAAGGATTGTGATCCCGAGTTTAGCATTGAAATCTCCTTCAGCCTGTAATCCATTGATCAAACACATAAAATGATTTTAGCACATTCAGCAGAACTTAGGATAAATAAACGGGGAAAAAGTGAAAAGAAAACAAAAGTGCTCCCTTTTCCTTGCACCACTAGGGACAGAAAGAGGAACTTTCAGAAAACACCTCCTTATGCAAACTCACCATCAATACATCTACATTTTCTCATTATTTGATAAGCTCATAAATCAAAAGCACATTAAGTAATTGTATTTAGAACTTGCCTGAACACGGGACCATCTACCAATAGAAGACTTCCACCCAACAATTGCATTAGTAACAACTGCATTTTCCTGAGAAAGGGATATACACATGTCAAGCTTAACATAAAGAGAGTCGAATTTATGGGTTTGGATAGGGTAGGGTTTCAAATCATAGAACTTGCTTAAATACCATGATCTCAACTCCGTCTAGTATGATGCAACAAATGAGCCTTACGCCTGCTCCTATACGAGCATTGGCAGAAATTGAGACATTGGGACCAATCTGTTTTTCATGCATTGCAGAAAAGTCAGTTCTATAGTTAAGGTAAAGATGAAAAATGAAGGAAAACAAAGGAAAACGTGTAAAATGGAAGAAGGTGGTTCTCAATTCTCTATTCGGCTCAGTGCAGTAATAAAGTAATAATTTGGAGACTAGGAAGGCAGATGGACAAGGGCAGAAAAGAAGAGGAAAATGAGAACTGTGATATGTATAGTTTTGCTGCCTAGATACCATTTCCAGGCAATATTTTAGGGGTGTATGCCACAAGAAAGTTATTTCCATTAGTATTCAAACTGATGCTTGTCTAGTAAAGCACCGTCCAGCAATGCTTTACCACACGTGCATAACTTAACCCAAGCAGTTGCATAACTTAACCCAGGAAGTAAGGAAGCAAGATACCTTAGCAGTTGGATGTACTTTTGCTGATGGATGAACATAAACATCACCAATTATTGTGGCATTCTTGGTACCGTCTCCACTAGCCAAAAGACTGGGAGAGGTAAGCCGGAATTGGGCAAGATACAAGCCAGAGCACTTCAGAGACATGCTGCATGTACAAATAAAAAGATTAGATCCTACTTAAGAGCAAAAGATCTTTATTCTCTGTTCTAATTTTCATTCTCTTTTGCTAGTTTTCTTCATTCAATTTGGTTTGTTTAACATGCTTTATTTGGCAAGGGATTTGTTAAGGGTTGATTATGTTAAATGATATGCTCACCCAGGAGTTTTAATTTGTTCCCAGAAATCCATGGTTTCATATGTGTATAACTGTTTCTTTCCTGCAAGAGGTGACAGGATATCTTGATCCAACCTTATGAAATCGGTAGTATAACTCCTGTTGAATGACCTCATGTTATCATGGATAGAGAGAAAAAGAAATCCATTTATGACAAAAAAAGCAAGCAATATCAAGCTAAGAATTAGCAGGGATGAATAACCTAGTAGCTGACTGAAGCGCTTCAAAGCTGGGTATATGTCTCAGATTTTCTGCAAATGACAAGAAAGAACTTGGTTTTTAACATGATAAAATCAATACCATATATAAAATGAGAGAAAACGAAAGAGTAACAGAGTATATTTAATATGGAAAACCTATGAAATATCAAATTTTAATAGCCTGAAGTTCTTGAACAGCACAAATTTAGATATATTAACTCCTTGTTTATAATTAAGTAGGGTGATGAAAGGCTATGCCTGTGCATTAAAGCCTGCAAAACTCACAAAACCATCGTTTGGGGAATGTTTAACTTAATCACTCTCCAGCATCCTACCAAAAGAATCCTGTATTACTGACCTCTGTCTTTCCGCTGTGAAGAAACACCCTGGATGGCGGTAAAGATATCTGGCGTAAATATGTACACACCACAATTTATTCGGTCACTTACCTGCATTACAACATAACTATTATAACACTTGAGATAAAATAGGTAGAGTCAAAAGTATAGGAGAGCAGGGCAGGAAACTGTTTGAAAATTTATCGATCATTCCAAGCAATATCAAAGGAAATTAACATGTTAAACAGCAGGTAGATCTCTGAGCTTGTACATACAAAAGTTTCAGGTTTCTCCGTGTAATGCAACAACTCATTGGTATCTGGATCAGCTACCAATTCACCGAACTGGCTGGCTGACTCAGCAGAAACCTGTATAATAAGATAAAAAAGAATGCAAAATGAAGATAAAAGAAAAGTTAACAACTATATAAACATCTTATGCGTGTCCTGACTAACCTTAATAACGAGTATAGTTCCCATCCCACCATAATTTCTGTGAGCATCTGAAATATTACAGAGAAAAGGCAGATAAGTCTTCCAGAGGACATATATAAGTCTTGTCCGGTTTTAAAATTAGTGGCTTCTTGCTTGCTCATACAAAACATTCAAGAAAAACGTAGGAATTGGAAATTTTGAAATTTGAACAAAGAATGTGAAGAAAATCAAGTCTAAGAATAGAGAATATATTACCGAGCATCTCTGGAAGTGGAAAACTGCAGCAGACATCACAATTCAGCAAGAAGATATGAGACTGAAGCAAAATAAACACACATTACCAATGACATTACAATAAAAAAATAATAAGACAACTGTTATATACTAAATGCATTAGAATCTATATATGCATTTCACATACTTAATATTAAAGGGACAGGAGGTAGGAATGGAAATGTTTATGAAGTAAGAAAAATTTAGACAAAAGAGCATGCCTATGCAAAATTAAAAGGCAAAGGTAGTAACCGGGTTGTCTTCCATGATCAGATCTCTGAAGTTGTAAAGCGCTCCAGCTGAACCATGAGGCTTGTCCTCCCTCAAGTATCTAACAATAACATTTCATCAAGAACCAGAGTGAGCACCAAGACTGAACAGTCCAAATGGAAATAGGGCAGAAAACTGAAACTAAGAGGGAATTACCTGACAGGGATTTTAAGATCATTGGAGATTGAGGAGACATACAATGCAAATTCACGCTCCTCATAGAATCCAACAAGATAGATCTGTGCCAGGTTTGGAATCTACAAAGAGAACAAGCAAATATCAATTATCAAGCACTCCTCAAATTTGAAAGTAACAATTAGTTAAGGAAGGATCCAAGAATATACATACTCTTTTACAGGCAGAAATTGGGTGATGAACCATTGGCTGTCCACCTAAAGGGAAGAGAGGCTTTGGAATATTCAGTGACAATGGCCGGAATCGAGTGCCTATTGCATCAAAATCAAAATTTGCAACACCAATCAAGCTATCAATCAAACATCAATTAAAGCGAAAAAAAAGAAAAGCATCCCATAATTTGTTGTAAATGAAACAGAACAAACAAACAAATTGCATTTACCTTTAGTGGGGCCGCCCACCATGATCACAGCAACCGCCTTATCATCCTCCGAGCTCCCCATCTCCAATCAACACAAGCCCAGATCTCTCAAAATCCGTAACAATTCAACTCAAATCTTCAAAAACAACGACAATGTGAGTTCAGCGTCAGAAGCAAAAGATTGAGAAATCTATCCGACTCTTCCTCGACTGGGACCACTTTAGCACAGCACAACCCAAAGATATCGCTACTTATTATAGCGAAGTATAAAGAGAATGTTGTTGTTGTTGTATTTAATAGTTATCTTTGCTTTTGTAGTTAGTTATTACAAGGATCGTGAACACTGAAGCGGAAGGTGGTTCAACAAAATAAATAAGTGTCGGCAAAGACACTGTTAAGGAAAAAAAAAAAAAAAAGGAGAGAGAGACCCAACCCAAAGGTGGTACGAATACGATTAGTTACAGTTTGGTTTCCGACAAGTACGCAAGACAACCAGCGAAGTTTCCACTTGAGTTTCCTCACACAGACATTTGGTGGTGGGGCCCATCTTAATCTCGTCTGTTACGTAGGCCTTCTTTTTACTACTAGACGACGGTGACAATTTTTGTTTGTTATCTGAAAAATAATTACAAAAGAAATATTGAGCGATGCCATGCCGCCATCAGTACTCAGTAGTAGCAGTCCATTTCCATTACGTTCGTTAATCAGAGTTTCATTCCATCTCCATGTAACATTATTATATATGGTTGGTCCTCGCCAACACTTTAATAAAGAGAATTGAGTGACACGTCCACCAATGCCCCGTGCCCAAGGATCGTTAACATTCGTTATCTTTGGTGAAAAGAGCCGGAAAAAAGAAGAATATCCTCAGGATTCAGCAACATAACACCTCTCATTCTCAGACTCCGACTTTGGTTCGGATCCTGAATCCATCGTAGATTCTTCAATATTTCCTAAGCTGCGCACATGATCAAACAACTGTTTTGCTGGGGAGGTTTAGCTTCGGCCCATCAGTCACCCACCCAACTCATTTCGAGTTGGCAAGCCAGTAAGCACGGAGCATTTCAGGAACCTTTGCTTCCGGTTTAAGAAGCTAAAAAGGTTATTTCAAAAAAATAAAAAAGAAGAAGCTAAAAAGGTTACTGTAAACGCCGAGAAAGATTGATGATGCCCCCCCTTAACCACGTGAACAAGTACATCATGGCCTTAATTGTTACTAAAAAGGGGAAAAGTTTGCTGCTTAAGGTAAACCGGACCAAAATGAACTGTTGACTTGGGTTTTCTCTGCGATGGTTAACTTTTTCATCATTTACTCACTAATGGAAATGCGAAATAAGATCATCAAAATCTCACGAAAACCAAGAATCTAATTCCAGGTTAAGAGCCTGAAACCATGATTAAACCCCAAGTATGTCTGGGAATATGGTTTATACAACATGGCCCAGAGAATGAACTTTTCTGAACTGTTTCAGTCATTTCACATCACATATCATTGCATAGTCTTAGCACATAGCTTCAGTACGGCACAGTACATCTCTCACACATTATTATCTGTGTTTTGCTTCATCCGCAATTTCTTATTTTCATCTCACAGCTTTGAAGGAGACTTGTACCATCCCCATGGCTCATCGGATACATACTGAGTGACCTGCTTCACGCTCAAGTAAGCATCAAGTCCCCTGTTCAGAAGGCAGCCAAATAGAATAACACAAAATCAGTATCAGCAGGCAACCAAATGCTAATTTGACATATCTTAAACAACTATAGATTCAAAATACTTGTATTTTGAGACATTTTCTTTTATATTGCATACATGAGAAATATAAATTCTTCGTAATTACTGGATAGGTCCAGATTATTTATTATTATTATTTGGTGGGAAAACAGGCCATACCATTCCCCTAATTCACGGCCAAAACCACTATGTTTTTTGCCTCCCCATGGAGCTTGAGAGAAGCATGGCTGTGAGCAGTTGATCCATACAATCCCGGCTTGGAAAGCCTGCAGAAGGGCAACCAACCAATGAAAACAGTTAAAATATTCATTCTATAAACTGATTCATGACAATGATTATTTGCATGTGCAAATGTCACTCCAGACAAGTCTCACCTTGCTTACACGATCACACCTTTCCAAATCCTTGGAAATCACAGCAGCAGCCAAGCCATAACTGTGTACAATCAATAGATTGTCAGAGCAGAACCGTGAAAACAAAAGGACAGAGAAAAGAGCCAATTTATCTTTTAATTTATCATTTTCCAGATAATTGAATCAACTTACCGGGTGTCATTTGCCAATTCAATGGCTTCATCTTCGGTGGAAAATGCCTTGACAGACAAAACAGGTCCAAAAACTTCTTCCCTCCAAATTTGCATTGATGTAGCTATGTCAGTTATGACAGTTGGTTCTACAAAAAATCCCTTCTTCAGATGCTGCCAATCATTTAAGGAATGGCTCAGTATCATGACTTATGAGAAAGACCAGAGTGCCAACAGTGACAGGTTGTGGACAATACCTCAGGACGACCGCCACCACACAAAATGGTTGCACCTTCGCTCTTGGCATTTGAAATGAACTTCAATACTTTCTCATACTGCAGCAGATTAAGTATATATTAGAAAGCTCATTCTTTATTCAAATTAACAGACAAGAATTTAAATCAAATTTGTTATTAAAATTACAACAAAAAATGCAACAGCCCAATCATGGACCCATTCCAAGTAGGGGTGGGCATCGATTTAGTTCGGTTTCGGAATAAATTTTCGGTTTCGGATCGGTTAGGTTTCAAAAATTAAAAAACCATAAGGTTTTTTTTTAAAAAAAAAAAAAAAACCGAACTGAAACTAATAGGTCGGTTTTGGTTCGGTTTCGGTTCTCTTAACGGTTTTATTTACGCCATTGACTTTCGGTTAAGGACCATTTTGAAAACTTTACAAACAAATTAGGCCACAACAGAATTCTTATACGCAAACATTTCCTAAATATTGGGCTGTAATAACATTTTATAAAATAGAGGGATCTACATGATAATATCCCTCCATCATCTTCAACATTTCGTCTCTCTCTCTCTCCGGTCAACTCCCCAGCAAGCAGCAGCACAATATCAAAAATAAAAATAATCCAAGAAAATTATAGTAGCATACACACATCCAAATAGGCATAATAAATCTAAATATTATTAACAATTTAATGAAATAATAATAAAAAAGACAAACATGAAATAACAAAAAAACGAAAGCAAATGACACAGATCTAGTTTCCAAAAAAAAAAAAAAAAAAAGAATAGCAATGCTGGATGGCTGGCGATGGAGCGGTGGAAGGAACGACAGCGGTAGGTCGGCAGCAAGGGTGAGGTAGTTCCGGCCACCGGTAGTCATTAGGGGCTTAGGGCTTGACGGCTTGTTATTTCAATTTGATTATTTGAAGGAGAGAGAAGCAGAGAGCCAGAGAGGGAAGAGACCGAGAGAGATCGGGAGAAAACCAGAAAAGGAAATGTGTGATTTGTGAGTTTTTGTATATATATGTTGTATGAAATTACAAAAATGCCTAAATAACGGTTCGGTTCAGTTTTTATAATTTTTATCCGAAAACCGAACCGAACCAGTTTTTTCCCGTTCCGGTTCGGATTTTGCCCACCCCTAATTCCAAGCAAAGAGAAAGCATTCACATATTGTTATGGAAAATGAGTGCTAGTGCAGATTATGTTAAGATATATTTATTTCGCAAAAAACATAAACAAAAAAAAATAAAAAAAAAAATAAAAAAAAAACCAAATCTGAGATAAATGGCCGAAAGAAACATTAAGGAGAATATTTTCTCTACAGTGTTCCTGTTCAAAATTGCAACCTTACCTGCCCTCCGCTAACAACAGGACCAAGTCTGCAACCTTCTTCCAGTGGATCCGAAATTTTAATGTTTTTGATCCACTTCACAAGCCTCTCTAAAAATTCTGCTGCAATGCTTTCCTGCAACATTATAAGCAGTAAGTACCGCTCTACAAGTTACAAAGTGTTTTTAAGGGAAAAAGAAATACAACGAAGATACAGAATCATTTTACTGTTGCTTGGTTCTGCAGTATAAGCTTTCAGCTGGCAGGGTTACTGTCACCTCAGGCATAAATTTATTTATCTAAAGTTAGAAGGCTAGAAGTGTGGTGTTTTGATAATTCCACTTCTGCTTACTTTATCTAGAAGCAGAACAGAAATGGAGGTATAGATTCCTAGGTTTATATATAACAGTGAAGCGGGGAAATAGTAGAGAAGGTGTTTTGTCTTGACGTTTGCAGTTGCTGTAGATGTCGTAAATAGGGATATGACAGAAGTTGTGAGTAGCTGTTTCTGTGATGTCTGCTTCATTTGATTTACTTGCATGAGTTTCAAGTTTGGAATGTTAATCTAGATCAGTAGGACTTGAACACGTATGTTAGACATTTTTATCTGCTTTAATTGTCTGTTTTCTCTCTATGTTGCTGCAACATGTAAACATGTGATCTGGCTTGTCGTCTGTGGTAATAGTTCTACATGTGATCTAACACTATACCTGCTGATTTTAGGTTATAAATCTGAGAAGCAACTGCTGGTTGGGTTACTTCTGGTTGAGGCCGGTCAAGACACAGAGACAAAGAGAGGGGGATGGATGGAGTAGACTAATTTTGATGAAATTGATAAATTAAAAAGGACAACTAACAGACAACTATCTACTTACATGCACAAGAAGGCGAGATGTTGCACTACAGATCTGACCATTTGTCCAAAAGCAACCAAAGATAGCCCACTCAACCGCTGTTTAAATCATGGAGTAAATTGATATCAGTATCAACAATTGCGATGATAGTTTTATTATACAATTGTTTTCAGAAGCCTGAAATTCTCTTGGCAGCTATTTTCTTGCAAAGGGAATTCAACAATATGAGAAGCATGGAAAATCCCAATGCTTTATAATTTCCAAAAACACTAACCTTTATCTAGATCAACATCCTCAAACACAATGATTGGACTTTTTCCTCCCAGCTCCAAACTAACAGGCTGCAAATAAATCATAAACAATTTTGTTTTTCAAAAAACGGAGACAATAAATTGAAAAGGGCAAAAGAAGGAATTCACACAGAAAGAAGATGCCACACAAAAAATTTTACTGTCTTAAACCCCTAGAGGTATCAAAAAAGGCTTTACAAAAGAGTAATCATATGAAGATATAATATAGATGATATGTCGCATGCATGTGAATTACGCATGGATCAACAAAGAAGCACAAATGCCAGGAAAGGCTAGCAATAATTCGATTATAGTACTTTGACATACCTTGACCATCGGAGCTGCAGCTGCCATTATCCTGCTCCCTGTTGCATTGCTTCCAGTAAATGCAATCTGTTATGGATGGTAAATTTCCAACCCAAAATTCAGGCCATTGTAAAATCTAAGGGATTTATATAAAGATTCAAATTCGTAGAAAATGCAATGAAAAAAATGATGAAGACAATTGAACCTTGTCGACTTTGGGATGAGATACCAAAGGAGCCCCAGCTTCAGGACCCAATCCGGTGACAATATTAAGAACACCGGGAGGAAGACCCACCTCTCTACACACTTCAGCAAGCTCCAAACAGGTCCTGAAATAATTAATATAATTACATGCATACAACATGACAAACCAACATCCAAGCTGAACCTAGCTAATAAAACTTGAGAACATACACAGACGCCAATTCGGATGGCTTTAATATTGCAGTGCATCCTGCTGCCAATGCAGGAGCCACTTTCCATGTGGCCATCAATAGAGGATAATTCCTTCAACATGAAAAACAAGCAATTGTTAGTTTATTGAACATCAGGAATCTTGATGGCATAGAAGGATTGCTATACAACCTGCATTACATAAATAGTATATCTCTCAGTCATGTTTACTGTACAGACCTACAATAATCAATCAGCATGAACAATTTAGGTAAATATGTTTCAGTGTTTACGCAGAAACACACAGGGATACAGGCTGATAAAGTAGTTAATAAAGGAGCACAACAGTTACGGAGATTAAAAGTACAAGGGCAAAAATACCAGAAGTTATCGTCATAAAAAACATGTGATGTACCCAGAAGCGTGTGCTTAAAATATTTGGAGTCCACATAAATTGCTATACATCAGAAGGGAAAAACTAATCGAACCCATGACTCACCTAAGCTTAAGCAAATTTCAAAGCACAATCTATCAAGAAATTTCCTTTTTAAGCTTCCATAGTCGTGAAAGAAATGGCAAGAAAGCAAGATTTATGGTCACTAATTCTAAATACACACAGCAGCATAAAATTGCAAGGAAAAGGACCAACGATATATTTTGTAGACTTAAAACAAAAAATCAGTAAACACAAAGAAGAAGCATATACCATGGAGTAATCAATCCAACAACACCAATGGGTTCCTTAAGTACATAGCTCTTGAAATTCTGCACAGGAAGAGAGATGGGAGCCTTTTGTTTGGCATCTAAGCCTTCAGCAAGGTCTGCATAGTACTCGAAACACCCAGCAACATCATCCTGGACAACATGAAGAGTCATAAAAAGGAAATACGCAAAATACTCAACTTCAAATATTTTTCAATAGTGTCACAGCCATACAATGTCCCAAGCAGCTTCTTCCAGTGGCTTGCCACAATCAATCGTTTCAAGTTTTACCAGTTCAGCCTTCCTCTCCGTTATCTGCACATCAATATATATATATATATATATCAACAAAAAATGGGAAAAACTCTTTGTATGGAGACTTGTTATAAGACAAACAAAATTACTCTCAAAGCCCAATACAAAAAGTTAAATAATCAATTGATTTCAGCAAATGATATGTTTCCTCTTTCAGAAACTGATGTTCAAGGTCTAGATTTTAGTAAAATGCGGAGGCCTACACCTCAGAATGATCAAAATAAGAATACTGATAATGGATGGATAAAACTAGTAACCTTAGCAGCAATAGCACGCAAGTACTTAGCACGAAAAGCCCCCGATGCAGAGGACCAATCATTCCCTTTGTTTCTAGAAAGCGCTCGACGAGCAGCATCAACAGCCAGCTCAACATCTTCAGCAGTAGCTGCTGGAATATCACCTAAGCAAATAAACATTCCCCAACACATCAAACACTAAATCAGAGCTTATCAAATTCAATTTAGACATCCCTCAAGTGATCAGTAGAGTTAAAGCTCTCGCCAAAACGATAATAAACGTAATTTTGCGACTAAATCAAAACTAAGTAACAAGGAGAGTGGAGTGGCTGACCGATGATCTCTTCAGTGGTGGGATTAACGATGGGGATGCGTTTCTTGAGAACGGGCTCTCTCCATTCACCGTTGATGAACAGCTGACGACTTGGGATTGGGATCGCCATTTTTCCTTTTCTCTCGATTTTTTTTTTCTCTTTTTTCTGTTTAATCTCAGTGTCGGTTTTTGAGGATTAGTAGCTTGCTAAGCTACTTTCGCTTTTATGGCTGATGATTTTGCTCATTACTGGTTTGGACAAGGGATTACGTGCCATACAAAATAAGTTATTTTTGTTGCGTAAATAAAATAAGTCACTAATTAAAAATGTTATTGTATTTGGAAAAATGTGTCGTTGCTTTTACTGTTAATTTAAAAAATAAAATACATACATTTAATTAATTTTTTTTTCAGTGACAATACAGCTATAAATTTTTATATAAATTAATTTGACATTAATTTATTAATTGAATGTAAATATAAAATAATAAAAATAATAGATATAAATTTAAATTATCTTTTATTTATATATTAGGGTTCATAGAAAAATAAAAATATAGTTATTATTTTGTTAAAATTTAAAGTTATAATAAAAACTTTAAAAATTGTGTGATGATTTATTTGATAAGTTGTTTATAAAAAAAAAAAAACTTTTATCTATTTTGAACTCTTTAGATGAATAAACTTTTTTCAAAAAAAAATTACCAAATATTATTTTATTTCAAAATTTATGAAATAAATTGTTTATAACATTTGAACTTTAATTTCAAATAAAACCACACATTTTAGTATTTAAGCAATCTTTCCCTCCAATTTGATTTTTAGTTTCTTTTCAAAAGAAAAAAAGGAAAAAAAAAAGAGCATACAAAATCAAAATTTAAAATTATAATAAGAATTTTAAAAGTGTGTGATGATACATTTAATAGGTTGTTTATAAAAAATAATGCTTACTTATTTCTAAGATCGTTAAATTTTTTTTAAATATATCCAATATTATTTTTTTTCCAAATTTATGAAATAAATCACTTACAACGTTTCAACCTCAATTCAATTCTAAACGAAGCTACGCATTTTAGAAATTCATTCGCATGTGAGCAAAAGGAAAATGGACCATATAAACTGATTACACGCTAGGCGCCATATACATGTAATTCAGGGATGATTGCTTTGCATCGGCCATTCTCACCTAACAAGGGTCAAAAAACACATGGTTGTGATTATGAAATTTATCGTCTCCAAATTTAATGTTAAAAAATTATTAATATTCTTTTTTCGAACAAAAATTTAAGGATATTCAAACAAAGAAACAGGCATGCTAACGTCCACACTCCACACAGCTGATCACGACAAATTTGATTTGGTTGATTGATGTTGAATTTGGATTTGGACTTGGACTTGCACTTCAAGGAGGCAAGGTGGGCTAAGCACAAAGGCAAAAAGTTGCGTAAAAGAACATCATAGCATCCAAAATGGTTAAAACAGACGAGTCCCAAAACTTTTGTCGTTGAATGTACCAATCAACATACAACTCCCAACGTTTTAGAATTAAACAAAAACAGCTTTTCAATTTTTATTTCTTGCTTCAATTGCGTCTCGTCCTACAAAATGTAAATTCATCGGGACAGGCCATTTTTCTAAAGAAGTGGTAAGATTCCATGTGACGAAATTAGCTGGCGTGTCAGCGGATCAGATGATGTATTGCATCCCATATTCCCAAAATCTTTTTATTTATTATCTAATTTAACACGATACGAATTTGAAATACGATTGCCTCACTTATAAATAAGCCTCTAGAATGAGCAACCATCATCTATAAATAGGGCATGACACTTAGCATTTAGCTATCACCCACCAACAAGCAAACTTGTAAAGCTCTCTTGTAAAAAAACTCTCTCTTGAGTAGTAAAACTTTTCTTTGGTCATATTGCTTTCTTTTCTCACTAGTTTTCTCTTAAGCTTTTGCCACTTAGCTAGGTTGAGAAATCTTTAAGGCTTACTTAGCGACTTTGTATTATAAAGTTGCTTAAATACTGCACGGGTTACTGCGTATTAAACTCATTCCGTGACATTAGGCTTAGATGTGAAACATCGGCCATTGGAGCGCGCCGCGTAACGACAATAGAAGTATGAAGGCGTCCGCATAAACCGAAAATTGGCAAATTGACGTTCCACGCATGAGCGATATACAAATAATGACATTAACACAAATTATTTTTTGTCCACGTCTGAATTTTAGAAATTTAAAAAACATAAGAAACATACAAGACTAAAAAAAGCCAAAAAAAAGAAAGAAAAAAAAAAGGTAGAGGTATTCGCATCTTTTTCTTCACAGCATTTTGAGTAGTGTGAAATTTTGAGGTATTTGCTTCCATAAGTTGCTTCATGTGTTGTTGTCGCATGGGAAGCTTGCTGTGGCCTTGGATCTAGTCATGGATTTGGCCCGTGTAGGACTTCAGCGTAGGACCAGTGGCAAATTCCAAATGACTCTCATGTGGATCAAACTTCATATTGGGCTTTGAATAAGGCGGCCAGGGCGCGTGGGGCTTTCCATTTCAAAAAATTTGGTGGCCAGCGGATTAAGTCACTTCAAACTCGGGAACAGTCGGTTTAAAGTTTATCAAAATTTTTGGGCCAACCCATTGGATTTTGTTTTGTTTAGGTCTAAAATCAGTTAGTTTGATTGACTTAATTCTTTCAGCCAATTAATAATAGGCGTAGAAGCCATGATTCATGAAGAACTGACGTAGAGCCAGCTTCCAATTAACCATTTCATTTGATTTTGATCCAACACGTTATATCAAGATGAACAAACAGAGAAAAGCAAATATTTTTATAAATACAAAAGAAAACAAAAGGATCAAAACACATATACACGAATCATGCTAGTTTCATAATTTACATACATAAATGAAATAAATAATCAATACTGCAAAGAAACCAAAAACGAATTAAACCAGAAATGATACATGATCACGATCCTAATAAGCACAAGAAACAGAACCGGTTTAGTAGTACTAGCGTTTCTGGGTGGTTTTGTGATACTTGGATTTGATCCAGTGGAGGCCAACGGAGGTACCTTCTTTGACTTTCTTCATGCCAGTTGAAGCCACAGCCTTGGTCTTGTCAAAGCCTTCTCCCACCTTCTGCTTGTACTTCGCCGCTCCTGTTCCATTATTACTGCTCCTCTTTTTCTGAGGCACCGCCGATATTGGGTCCGGCCCGTCGTCCCATTGATCCGCCCATGACGTTCCATACGAGTTGTTCACTCCTTCCATTTTCTTTCGCAAACGATGTGTTGCAATTCTTTCAGCAGATGCAGATCTTTGAATTTATTTATTCCTTTTTTTTTTCTCTGTTAGACAAGCAACTTGGGAATCTGTTGCGCTTTATTGTTGAGATGGGAGATCTGCGCGTGGGGTTTGCCATTTTTATAGTTTCGTCTAAGCAAGATACGTGGCTAAATTGAAAGTCAACACGTCTGCTCTTCTTTTTCTTATTGGACAAGTATGCCCCTCTTCCTTCCCGGCACTTTCCTTCCAAATCCTGAAATCCATTTTTAATATGGGTTTTTAATTTTAGCATCACGTGGAATTTTTTTTTAAATGGTAATATCACGTATGATGATTAATTATGGATAAAGAAATTACTGATCACATTGAATTAGTCCTAAAATTGTATTATATTAATTAGATGACATAATTTCCACAAAAAGAAAAATTCAATAACATATTTAATTAAGATAGATGAATCATTTTGTTGGTAAATAATTATTAATGATATCATAATTAAATAATTTTTAAATAATTTTTTATTTTCTTTCACTAGCCACCTGGATTCGAATCCTGTTGGATGTACGGGACTAACAGAAAAAAAAAATATCCATTCCCCGATAATTAACTTCCACTTGATAATATTTATGCGTTTGTGCTTGAAGGGCACTGCAGTAAATTCAGAGAACCGTGCCCCTTGAGCGGTGCATTCTTGAATCAACTAGAAACTTTTGACCAAAATTTGTGTTTCGTGTCTACATCATCAATGGCGGGATGGAGCCGGTGATCAAATATTCGGCGGCTGCAAGTCCAAAGACCACACAACTTTAACTTCAGTAGAAGCTTCTTGCCCAATGGTGTTTCCATACAATCATACTTTTTCAAATAACGTTATTATATGAGAAATTGAAAATAATTATTACTAAGCTACCCCTGAAATTAGTGGATCCTACGTACTGGATACAGTTATTACCAAATGATTCTATTCAGATTAGGTGTTGATGAGCTGTTTTTTGTCATCGCTTTGACCGTCATTGTATATTAATTATATTACATAACAACTAGTCAGAGAGGGTTGGCTAGCTTACTTATCTTGGGAGAGATATGTACACAACAATATATTAATCAGAAAAAAGAAATTCTGGAAGGAAGTTGACTGGATTAAATTGGTAAACAAGAGGCGGCATTAAACTGTAATAAGATAATTCATTTTCCAGAATTATCAACTATTCTTTACTGAACACGTCAAAATATTTATTTATATAATGTTTATTTATTAAAGTAAAAATAAAAAGTGTGTAATTTTTTTATTCAAGTATTTACTTATTTATTTAAAAGAGAGAGTGAGAATTTCACGTAAGTCCAATCCACTTTTAAAGTGTGGAGTTAAATTCTCACTTCCATAAGATAAGGGGAGGTGGGAGTGAAACTCTTCTTTTTTTATATAATTTATATTTATTAAAAGTAAAATAATATTACATTTATTTAAAAATAATAATATTATATTTATTTAAAAATAATAATATTATATATACTTAAATAATACTATTATATTTATTTAAATAATATTATTATATTATTTAATAATATTAAACTTATTAATAAAATGTTATTATATTCATAAATAATTAATAATATACTATATACTATCTTTATTTAAAAATATAATATTATTATATTTATTTAATTTAATAATATTATATTTATGTACTATTAATAATTAATAATAATAAATAGTTTATTCAAAAAATATTAATTTTTTATTATATTATTAATAATAATATTTCATTTGCATTGTTCTTATCAATAATTTTTAATTTATATAATTACAATTAAAATTAATAAAAAATTATGATTTACATAACTAAAAATATTAATAATTATCATTAAGTTATATAATTAAAATTAATAATAAAATCAATAGTTTATTTTAAAAATATATTTTTTATTAAAATATATTTTTCATCAACATGATAATTAAAAATTATAATTTGAAATTATTAACTCCCAATTCAAGATAATGTAAATACATAAATATGCTTTTGAGTTTTATTTCATACATTCATTTCAATATAAGTAAACAATCTACTCTCACTTCTACTCTCACTCCACACTCCTAGAATTCTCATTTCTCAAAATTCTTAATTCAATCCGAAAATTTATCAAAATTCTTAATTCAATCCGAAAAGTATACTCTTCCTTAATTTGGGATTATGGCAGCTTCCATCAGTGATCAAATGCGCCGGTTCCTTGCAAGTACTTGTTATAGAGCCATTGTGATGTGATCAAATCATCACCGCTACTCTCCACCGGGTATATGTTTCTGCCGCTCTGCCAATCATTTGTAAGCTTTATCCATTCCCTTCTCCAGTCCTTCAAACGGAAACCATCGCCACTCTCCAATGATTCTAACATATATTTGAAGTATATAGCTGCTCGGGGCCGATAGTAATCTCGTAAAAGTCCACTCCAATACTTGTTTCCTAAAACAAACAAAACAAAACAATCTTGTTTCCTAAAACAACAATCATATATTTGTGCTACAACCAAAGATTTGCACGGGTTTTCTCATTAACTCCCCAGTTGTCTTGTTGTAAAATTCTGATGACAAATTTGGGTAAAAACAATATTAAGTCATCACCATCCACGTACCATAATCACGAAGCAGACTTGCTTCCTCCTCTGTGTTGTCGAACCACATAGTTATTTGAGTTCTTGCATTCCATTCGTACTGTATTTTCCCAAACCAAATACAATTAATCAATAATATCATGTCATTTATTGGCCAAGGTAAGGGCACCTAACCTGTTTTTCTTGTTCTTCATTTTGGGCAAGTTGTTTAGCACTTTCTAACCAAGGTCCTAGAAGAAACCCATCATGGCATGCTAGGAGACCGTCCATATCTTCCACAAGTTCTAAAAACCTCCTACTCAACTGGAAAACTCCATGAGCATCATTTAGCTGATAGGCTTTTACGATATTCAAGAACAGTTCGTTCGCATATTTTGCTAAAGCTTGCCTGGTCAGGTCAATTAAGTCATACCTACAGATGCAGTGGAAGCGCCAGAGAAAAATTAATATGACAAAACCCAAAAATTGAACAAGAATATGATAGAAGGAACAAGAAGGAGAGTATAACTAGTAGTCAGATGTCCTGGAACTAAATCATGCCAACCTGTATGTGTTACTTGCTGATAGCTCGTCACCACTTGCGATAAAAAGTTCTAATGCTCTGATTACTTCTGAAGTTGAATACCATAAATGTGGATGATCATATGAACTTGTTTCGCTCTTCAGGACTGCTTTTTTTGATACTGGCTTTCCATACTTTTGATACTTTCCTTGAGTTATTGAAATTATGGATGGATCAACATCTGGGAATGCTACAATTACATCCCTATTTTTGTCCTGTTTCAAATTTTAGAACACATGATACAGATACTCTTACATTGTAGTCAAGATGGGAAGTTGGGAACTCCTTGTTTCAACATAAATAACCGATTACCCTATTGCAAAACATGGCTTGAACAAGCAAGGGAACTTACAGTGGCACCATCAGTACAATTGTAGACTGTGTGATATAAAACATTCCAGGCATCTTGTATTGATGGAACTGATCTACCGTAACGTCTAACTGAATAGTGATTAATCCACGCCTGAGTGAAAAATGATTGACTTATTATTTTATTATTATTACTTGTAAAGAACAAGGCTAACAAGAAAAAGAAGAAGAAAAATTGGGATTTAATCAGAACCTAAAAAGAAGATAGTTGAATACAATGATAAAGTGGGAAATGAAATACATAACAACTCTGACAAGTGTAGAGAAACCGCCCTGAATAACTGGATAAATAAACTATCTGACTCATGAAAGTTCTAATTAAATGCAAATATTATCTATAATCTAGCGTAGTTAACTCTCTATTGACTTTGTTCTGCTTATTGATTCAAACAACACAGAATTGGGTACAGAACTTGTCCAGGAAGGCAAGGATCAAATCTCCAAGACATAACCAACAACTTTGGCACAATTTATTTGTGTGACATGAGGTGTTACTAGATCCCAAAGTCAAATTTGTAACTAACTTTAAGCTTGATTGGTACTGACTAGAAAAGGACAGCTTAGAAGCCAATGGGATAATCCATGAGATGGCTTATCTAATAACGAGCAGCAAAATTTTGTTATTAGATGCTTTTCCTATGTATAATTTAATCATATTTGTTTGCATTTTAACTTCGAAAGAGCATAACAAAGAGTTAAAGATGGATAAGCATGCAACATCTTAGGAACTTGAGAAAGTCAGATATTACCTTTACATCAACTTTTTCGTGCCGAAATGCCATTTCAGACATGAGATCATAAACAACAGGATTTTGTTCTATGCCTTCCATCGACATCCCAATGCCAACCTTCAAACATGTTAGATAATGAAGTAAGATACATAATTTACTAGGGTTTCAGGACAAAAACAGATTTAGAAAGCAATTCATGATATTGTGCAATGATAAACATTGAACAAACTTGCCATTGTTGTGTTTTCACTTGTACGAGCTTCAACTGGTCCAAAAGCTATTGAATCTAAAATCCCATACATCTCAATGTTTCCAGCAAAGTTATGCAGCATACACCTGATAAAGCAGAACATTGGCAACTCATAATGATTAAATTGAAAGAGAATAAAAAAAGAAACATAATAACTTCCTTAATTCATATCTTTAGTTTTATGCTTTGTAACAGTCAAAATCCACCAATTGACATGATTTTACTTTTCATTAAGAACTTAATATGGTATTCTTGATTAGGTAAGCACCCTAAATGTCAATGATACTTATTTAAAAAGTTACCAGATGTAAGGAACACCATAAAATTGCTCTGATGTGCTCCAAATGGGTTTAACTTCGGCAAATAGATCAAGGACGACCAATTTCCCTAATGGAACAGAATGTAAAAGTGCCTGGAATAAAAACTTAAATTATTGCCAATTAAAAGTGCAAAATGTGTATGTAGGCAAGCTAACAGCTCATGTTTTTCTAATTAACAAAATATTGCATAGATGTAAATAGCCAAACAATAAGCATACTATGGCTTGTTTGAGCACATAGACACGATGATACACTTGGGCAGGTATATGTACAAGAAAACTTAACAGTGGGCAGTGCAGTGCATTTCTCAACATCTCCAATAGACATGGCCACTCAAGCTTGTATACATATTAAAACTGACTAGTCCATTTATTATCACATATGTTACTCAAGTATATGTTAGGTGAAGCCATGGCTGACCATCATTTCTTTCAAATTATTTTTCCTATGCTTCACAACCTCCAGGTAAAAAGATGAAATTCCTCAAATTTAACAGTTTCATATGGTGCTCAAACTTTGGTCAGCTTAACTATTATCTTCACCATACTTGACTGAGGATACAAATTATTTGATATTAGCAAATCAAATCATACATAGATAAGATCAAATGCAGATGCATTTTGAATATCGAAAAGCATAGAACAACCAGAAAAGTCAAACAATTGAAAATGATATACAGAGAACCTTCATTTGTGGAGGCCTCCAGAATGGATCATATGAGAACAACCATCCCTACAGAATATTCAGAAACAATACAAAAAAACAGTTAGTACTGATACAAGAATTTTACTCTAAAGAGACTAAATTTGGAAAGTCAGGGTCTTAGTGGCTAAGTGGATCAGGATTCAGAGAGAACTGAGAACATAAATAAAACCGAGATGCACAAACTTGGTTTGATTAAGATAGCTGTAACCTGATGGATACTAAAGCAAATAGATTTTTTTTTTCACCTGCATTAGCCAAACAGCATCACTGTCACCACTTTGCATTCCACTATAGATTGCTGCACCTAATGAAGAGATGTACTCCGGACTATCTACAGGTGGGGTATTCTCGTCAAATGTGTCACTGCAAAAAATTAAATAAATTACGACATGATAACTTAAAAATTTAATACAAAAATATGTAACAGAAAACTAATAGATATTATTTATGATTATAAAGAATCACTTCAGGAAATTGGTTGAGCATTAGAAAAAAAAAAAAAAATACAAACAAGCAAAGACCAATAAAGATCACTTGGCCGCAGTCAATTATTATCCGAGAAAATTCACGTATAAGTGAAATGAACAACAATAAAGATTGTCAAACATATGAAAAATGAAAAAGATTTCTGAACAGCAGTAAAATTGTATGAGTAGTAACTTACCAGTTGTATACGTGGCTAGTCCTTCCATACTCTGACCAAAAAGTCAAGTGGAAGAATCATAAAGATTTAGAAAACTTGTACTTGCATACTTACTTAGCACAAATAATGTAACTCCAACAAATTCATGTGCATGAAAACCTAAATCAAAGAGAGGAACAAGGGATTCAGACTAGATCACCTCTCAATTGTTGCTCAATAAACGCTCTTCCAATCTCAATGAACAAGGGATCAGATGCATCAAGAAGATGAGTGCAACACCATCTAGGATCACTCTTCACAGAAAACCTGAAGCAAATGGAAGAAACAATGATGTCAAGTAAATGAATCCTTTTACATCATTTTACACTAAGTCCTTTGAGAGTCGTATCCTTTCCTAACATCTCATGGTCTCCCCTTTTCAAGTTGGGTGGTCAAAGACGAGGAACAAAAAAATATACCATTTGCATCAATACTTCTGGGTCATATGTCAGAGGAAAAATCAAGGATTAAGAGACACTATGTAGTATATATGCATGAAAGAATATTCTGAGAAGTATTGATAACTGTTTTAACGTTTTTTACTTCTTTAGTCTAGACAGAAAATAATCATTGCCAAATTTAAGAGATGCGCCTCCAATGCAGTTTACCAAATCTTATTTTAGGAAATGAAGAACAGAAGTTCTGGAGAAAACCTTGACCAACTGAGAATTCAAATTTCAAATAACACATAGCATTGCTTACCAATTTCCTAATTGTGTTATCTTTGCTGAAGGAAATACATTCTGCAGCGCTGCAGGGACATTGCCAGAAAAACCTGGAAGTACTGCAAAATCAGCTAGAAGCATTAGAGTCTTACATCAATAAGAGGAAAAAGGAGTTAAAATATTCCTTTTTTAAATTAGGATCTCTCTCACACATTTATTTTCCTTCAGATAAATAGCTTTCTTCTGGCTAACAAGACAAATTCCCTTTAAGAGTAGTTATCTTACCCACGAATTTGTACACTCAATGGTTGGTAGGAATACCAAATAATGCTTTTGAAAATTCATAATAACAAAATAAAATTCAAAAACTGTAAGCATTCAATTTTTCATCAATGAAAATGCAAGTTATAAGAAAACTACTAGTGTAATCACCCCTTTTTGTGGGAACTACACAAATAAAAACTTTTTGCAATATGTTAAATAAAAGATAATGAGCACATCTTGGTAAACATGAATCAGTGTGTTTATAGCTCCTTATCAGGCTCAGGATGTCATGAGTCCACCAAACTATTAAAATGAGCCAATCAATATAACAGAGCAAGCAACCGTGAGGCCTCTGAGGCTAAAAATCATTAGGAAATGAGCCAGTCAAGATATTATTCTAGCAACAACAAACAAACTAATTACATCTCAATCTACAGGTTTCCAGTCAAGCGGTATTTGTCTTTCAAACTGGAAATAGTTTAATAGAACTCAGTGCTGAAAGTGGATGAAAAACATGCACCTGGATTCATTCCGAGTTCATACATTCTGACAAGAATTTTCTTCTGGAGAACTAATTGTTGGTCTAACCAACTTTGAGGTAGAGGTCCACCCCATCTGTGGAAAAAATATGGTGCATCAAAGTGCCATATACCAAGTTTCTATTTATGATATGGAAAGCCATCAGAAGAATGTCCCTGTCAAAGCATCAGATATGATGTTAAATGTGTAACTTTAAGGTTCCGTGAGCAATTTATTTCCACAATCATGGTTTGAGTGACAAAGTTCTTGCCTGAAGCATCAAAAGAACCAGTATATTCATGTGACTGAAAGTTTCAACTTTGTGAAATATGAGACATTAGTCGTTTGAAAAATTTAGTAAAATAACGACAACGTTAGTAAAATACCTTTCCATATGTTCAATGAACGACAACATTTGGGAAATAGTCAGGCTGATTTTGTCATTTCCAAAACAAGACCAGTTTCAAAAAATAAACCATGATCTGCAAGCTTACCCATGCAAATTTGACATACGAGACCACGCCAGAAATCCGGGACCTCCAAAAAAGTTGTCCAAATCTGAACTGCCTATGTTAAATTTCTGATTGAGGGTGAAATGTAAATTAGTACAAGAGAAATATACAGCTGCCAACCCAATAAAAGACAAACTCCACAAAATTGCTGACTTTTGGAAATCCTGATTCAAAGTGACAAGGAAGCAATCCAGAAGTATATTAAGGTGATATGATAACTCTGATTTCTGATAGTTACTTCACTTGTTGAGTTGGATCCAACATTGGCTCGTTAAAGTGAGTCACTTAGGTTTATAAGTAGTATAGGTCCTTCCACCTAATAGGATAGTCTTTTGAGTTGGATACCTAGAAATTTTAGGTTTGACCCCTCAACAATTGATAGCCAGGATGTGGTAGTAGAACAACTCCATGTGTCAGACAAAAGAACCGGGGTTTGGAGGTGGTTTCGTCCGAGGGGGATAGTTTAGTTGTGTTCCACATTGGCTAGTTCAAGGAAGTCAGTTGAGCTTATAAGTAGGATAGGTCCCTACACCCAATAAATTAGTCTTTTGGGTTAGATACTTAGAAATCTTAGGCCCAGCACCCCAACATCATGATAAAAAATTCTGTCCACAAGGAAGAGAAATGAGCAGAAAGCTACCTGGAAAACCTTTTGCCAAATAGCTTCTTGTCCTGTAAATGCCAGGGGCAAGTTGATACCTTGGAGAGCCATCCAATCAATTTCTTTTTCCCATCTTTTCCAGTCCCACCAAGCAAAAGTATCTTAAGTCATGAAAAAAGCATGATTATAGTCACCACACAACAACTATAAAAGATTCGCGGTCATAACACTGAAAAAATAGTTCAAAAGATAAAGGACAGTTTCGAAGAAGAAGCTTACAACTGGATGTAACAGCATTCTGGTAGTAATTCAAAGGAATGGGTCTCTTAACCAAGACACCAGTATCTTGAACACGGGGAAAAGAGCCTAATTTAGGCATTGAAGCTACTTGTACACCACCTGTTTTGTCCCAAGATACATGTGAACCGCACCAATGCCTGAGGTACCAATGCAGACCAGCCAGAACTTCCACTCCAGTGACCCCACTTATTCTGCACCAAACCAATCAAAATTTCCATGATTCACCAATAAAGCATGAAGAAAAAGGAAATGAAGAAACATTAACATACACAATCTCTGGAGTGCCGCGTATGTAAGAAGAAGGATGATTCCTTAAAATAAAGCAGTATTCTCCACCACATTGCTTCTGAGATCAAAACAGACAATAATTATTATTATTATTAAAAATTTTAGCAAGGACAATGAAATTTGACCTAATTTAACAGTAATAATTAATTAAAATTTGAGTGAATAAAAGACCTTAGAAATAATTCGAAATTGGAAGGCGGAATAGTGAGAAGGAAGGAGCCGTTGGAGAACGGCGTAAGCGGCGGCTAATTGGACGGAAGGAGGAGCACGCTCGCGGTCCTGGATATCGAGAAGGCGCGAGATGTACTGGACTCCGATTGTTGACGATTGAGCTACTGCGAGATTGGACAGCGTGATTGTGATGATGAAGAATAAGATGAGAGAAACGGAGCGAAACGGAGAGTCCATGTGAAAGTGATAGAATTGAAACTCAAAGCAGTAGGTGAGGGAGATAAAAGAACTCGCATTGTGGAAGATGAGAAGAAGAGATTCTTCGAAGCGTATGAGACAAATTCATGGGCGGCTACGCGCTGCAGTACAGCCTACAGAGAGGAGAGAAATGAGTGGACATTTGTTTTTGTTTTGTTTGCTTCCGCTTCCACAATTTCGTCAGTTTAAATTTTGGAGCGAACTCCGTTAAAGCTGCGGGCTCATGCATCCAAACGGTAACGTTGTGTTTGTGTTGGGCCTTGTTTAATTTCGGATCGGAATTTCCTGGGCCAAAATAACAACTTGCACACAAGTTTTTTTTTTCTTTTCTTTTCTTTTCTTTTTTTTTCGTTAAATGAGAAAATTAAAGCTAAAACAGCTGAAAGTAAACGAAACTTAATTAATGGTGAGGAAAAAAATGTAGATTTGAGAGAAAGAGAAGAATCATGAATGAATGGACCCAAGAAAGAAGAAGAGGAAAAGCATCAATGGTGTCCACGTAGAGATCCAAAAAAGCAATCGAAAAGTGACTTATCATATTTGTTTCATAAGTTCTAATTTTACACGATGGGATTTGCCAACCTTGATTATCCTTATAAATGTTTTAGATGATACTTGAGGTTTGCCAAGCATATGGATTTACTTAGATGTTCTTTTTTATTAGGAATAGCATAAATTCCTACAATGACAGGGATGTTTGGGGATTTTTCCTATTCGAAGAAGATATGAGGACGATTTTTTACCCAAATTTTATTGGGGGAAGAGACGAGAATGAGCTAGAATCCTCATCATCTCCTATTTCCCCATTTCCTCATTTTAATTTTTTATTTAAATTTATTTTTAGAATTATTAATAAATAAATTATAAAATTTAAATTATAAAATACTAAATATTAGTATAAATAACAACTATCAAAATATTTATATAAACATATTATAAAAATTTCAAGCTTAGTTAACTAGTAGTGGTCCTGAATTACTATTCGACCAGACTTTATTTTAAAGGTCTTGGCTCAAAACCGTTTTAGATTATGAGTTACAATGTTTATATCATTTTAATTATTTTATATTTGAAACTCGATGCATTTACCACATTCCTCGAGGAATAATAGAAGGAGCAGGAGGTGCAAGAGAAAATGCTTTTATTGAAAACATTAATTTCAGTATCTATACCCATTTCATTTAATTCATTATTGATAAAAAGTAATTTCTTTTTCTTTTTATTATAGGATTATGAAGATTGACAAAGATAATTATTCTGATTATTTTTATTTTAAAGTATGATTTTTGTAATGGATTAATGTTAATATACGATATATTGTCAAACCTTACTTTAGTTTAAGTTTTTTATTTTAATATGATTAAATCAAGTTTAACAATTAAAAATGTATTGGTTATTCGGGGATCGAGAACCCTTTAGAGATCTTCTGTTATTACTCAGGAAGGGGATGGAGATCCCTTCAAGCAATTTTGATTGGGACGGGGAAGGGACAAAGATATATGCAGAATATCAGAAATAGGTACATGGATGTCGGTCCCCTCCCCTCCCCATTGTCATCCCTATTTTTTATGTAAGCTCTTCCTCCTTTTTAAAAAAATAATATTTCGCTTAATAATTTATTTAAACATCATTATTTACATGAAATGCTGAACATAAATTAATAATAATGAAGAAGTTAATTTGTTCATGACGATCGCAAATTGGGTAGGTTCAAAGTGAAAGTTGTTTGTTTGAGAGTAATAAGTTTGACAATGTCCTTCTGCTTTAAAACCGAACGCATTGGCTGCTTTTTGAAAGATAAGAAATGGATGGTTGATCCATGGCATCAGTCACATGCATTGTAATAATGTTACGATCTCTTCATCGTGGCAGCTCTAGGAAACTGGAACAGCCTCTAGCTTCTAGGTAGAATCAGGGTTACAAATTTTAATTAAACAAATAATCTTGCAACAGTGAGAGGATGCACATATTGATTCAACCATGAAATCATCAAGTTTGCTGAACAAATTGTCGTTGTCGGTTCGGTGACCAACAGACAATATAAAAGATAATGTTTTGCAAGTTGTGCTAATGGTATATTATTGGAAATGAAAATCGGTGCTTGTATCTTATGACCCCATTAATTTTCGTCACGATGTATGAAACAGGAAACCCTAAAAAGAAAGAAATTTGTCTATTGAATATAAGTATCGATAAGTAATTAGGCTTTCGTTTCCATATAAATGATCTCTGGCCGTCAACGGCCCCCAAAAGCTATTTTATATAATATTTTATAGTAATTAGGTTTCAACGAAGTATTGTTGTTGATTTGTATAACAAAAACTTTTAATGAGTTCAATTATAAGTGGGCATGTGTGACTTAACTTACACTAATCTTCAAAAAAGAATATAAAGGAAGTTTTTATTGTATATGAGTAGTGTGTGAAAATTGAATATTGTAACTAGCATGTGTATTTTATTTATACGGGAAGTGTGTGTTGTACGTACGATGCTCTAAATTCTTCGTTGAAAACTCTAAATTTTTTATTGTAGATCCCGAACTTTTCATGCTTTGTACAATGTATATATTATAGCTTGAAGGTCAAAAACCGTGTAAAGGAAAATATGAGCAATTTTTTTTTTGACTTTCAACCGATAATGTGGAGGAATGAACCTACAAGAGTGATTATATTGTAATCTTTTTTACTTGAATCAATATTGAATCCAAGTTCCATTAAAGTAACTTATGTCAAATTAAGTGAAGGTATGACATAGGCAATGATGAAAACATAGGAAGATAAACTTAACATCTAACAGAGGAAAAGAGAAAAAATGGTTCTTCTACTTAGCTATAGACTGCGATTAATCCGCATGAAAGTAAAAAATATGAACTAATGATAGAAAAATTGTCATGCCCAAATTGGACTAACACAAAAGAAAAGTATCCCAATACATCACTCTAATTAAAAAGACTGATTACCAACCAATTTCCTGATCAATTACAAGAAATTGAAGAAACCTGATAAATAGTATAAATACATTAGCGTTCATGGCATGCGCAATAATCCAGCAGTGTATCGTAATTTGCCTGCTCATGGTATAAGATGAATCAGCATGCAGCAGGACTGGCTATTGATATGGCATTATATTAAGGGCTTCAAAATTTTCAAGCACTGCATCATTTTGAGTTCGATCTTGGGACCTCTGATCAGTAAGTTTAATGTTGAACAACCTCTCAAGTCGCAATCAAGAAATGGATCCCATGATGTTGAGATAATGGGAAATGGACACGTAACAAGCAGTACTTGCAGTTGCAAGAAGCCATCGTCACGATCGGGTCCTACAACATTATTCCAGTTCCAATTTTTGATGTCTTTAAGAGGAGAAATGAAAAGTTCAAAGCCTGTGAGGTCGCGTTTGGCAAATTTGGAAAACATGAACTAGAGAAATGAAAAGGACTAATCGGCTATTGTGAGAAAAAGAACAAAAGCCGATTTCACAATCACATGGGTCTCATTCTGACCTGAAATATGATTCCACCTAATCTTGAAGCCTATGAACCCTTTCTCTATCTCTTATCATCTGACCAATAGATTCAACCAAACAGCACGAGTACAATCATCAAAATAGTTTGAACGTGGAGGAGAGAGCCAAGTGTCTCAGTTAAGCACGGTGCATGTGGACAATTTATTTCGTATTCAGGGTGATGTATTGTATATTCCTCTCCTGTCTCCAATAGTATTTCAACTCTTCTCTCTGAAGCACACGAGACTCTCAAATGAGCAAAACTCGTTTCTATTGTAACTTGTTAATTAATTATCTTCATGTTTGTATTAAAAGAATACATTAGAAAATATCTATCAATATGTGGCTTAAAGATTCATCAAGCTTTTAGATATAGATTCTCGTAAAAAGAATCAAAAGTTAGATAATTGTCATAAAATTAATGTGAACTACCATGTGCCCATTATGACTTGTCTTTAATCAAGGCCAAACTAGAATATTTTAAATTAATTCGTCCTGCCATTAGTAAAAGGGCATAAAATATATGGACGATGAGTCAATTAAGAAGTTTTGATGCAATTCATACTCAAATCGAGGGAGCATGGAATCGTCATCCACTGCTTATGTAACAGAAATAAAGAAAGATTCATCAAATCAAATGTCTTTTTATACTAATGCTTTGAGTTTTCACAATCCTGACAGGTGCCAAGAAGTAGGCCATTGAGATATGAACAAATAAAAGTCCACTGGCCAACCTATGAGTTGAGTCATGCTTCTCAAATTTGGAGTCCTTCCATTATCCATAAAACAAATCAGTCCTAGTCAATGATTTAGCCCTGCATATTTCTTAAATCAACTTGGCTATATGTATATATGTTTTACACTGATTTAAAATTTCTGCATGATCATATAATTACAGAGTTGCTGTCCTGCACTCCCAGCATGCAGTAGAACGCAAAATAACCACGTGATGAGTCAAAATTTCCCAGCTACTAATGAAGGCCCAAACATTGCAATATTTCCAACCTAAATTATAGCAGTCCCATATATGGAATTATCTAATTAATTTAATTTCTGTTCCCTGAAGAGGAGTTCCATCCAGCCATTAATTAGAATAGTGCACCATGGGGCCAACCTTTTCCTCCTTGATCACTCTATAATTTTCCTAAAGCACCCTTTACTCTCAGTGCCAGCTTCTCAGTCTCTATACTTTAATTCACTTCCCTTTCATTCACTCTCACTCATATGATACGTTGCTCGTGTGTTCACTCACTCTATCACCATGCCTTGCCACACAAATTCTGATTTCCAAGGATCCTGTCATAGCTTTCAATCACAGGTATCGTCGCTTGGTTCCCAGCCAAGCCTTGCATCGGTTCCTTCACTCACCTCACACTCATCACTATCCCATCGGCAGCAACACAATCTTTCAAACATAGGCCACCACTGCCTCACCACTCTCAAGGGCCATAACTCTTACGTATCATCCCTCGCCCTCGCCGGCAAAGTCCTATACACGGGCTCCTCTGACAACGAAGTTCGCTCATGGGATTGCAACACTTTAAGCTCAGAACTTGATCAAGAATTTCAATGTAACAATAATATTGTAGCCGTGGGCAAGGGGGCGGTCAAGTCCCTAGTTGTGTTAGCAGACAAGCTCTTTAGTGCTCATCAAGATCACAAAATCCGCGTATGGAAAATCAATAACCAAGAGCCTGATCATCAGAAATATACCCGTTTAGCCACGTTGCCAACCCTTAGTGACCGTGCTGCCAAGCTTCTGATGCCTAAGAACCACGTACAAATTCGCAGGCACAAGACATGCACTTGGGTCCATCATGTGGACGCCGTCTCAGCGCTTGCCTTGACAAAAGATGAAACCCTTCTCTACTCAGTGTCATGGGACAGGACGATCAAGATTTGGCGAACAAGTGACTTCAAGTGTTTGGAATCAATAACGAACGCGCATGATGATGCAATAAATGCAGTGGCATTATCCGATGATGGGGATGTTTACACAGGATCGGCTGACAAGAAAATCAAAGTGTGGAGGAGGAGTCCTGGAGACAAGAAACATTCTTTAGTTGATACACTGGAGAGACACAACTCTGGGATCAATGCTTTGGCGCTAAGCTGTGACGGGTCTGTTTTGTATTCAGGGGCGTGTGACAGATCGATAATTGTGTGGGAGAAGGAAGAAGATGAAGGCAACATACAGGTGGTCGGTGCCCTTAGGGGCCACACAAAGTCAATATTGTGCATTGCTGTGGTGTCTGATTTGGTGTGCAGTGGCTCTGCTGATAAAACTATTAGAATTTGGAGAGGAGTCGATAGAAATTACTCTTGTTTGGCGGTTTTGGAAGGGCACAGGGGCCCCGTCAAATGCTTGGCTGTGGCAATTGACGATGATCGCTGTGATTCACCTGATACTAGTTACCTTGTTTACAGTGGAAGTTTAGACTGTGACATCAAAGTGTGGCAGATTTTCTTCCCTCTTCTTCAGTGAACTTTTCTTCTAGCGATATGTACATAATGCAAGCAGATTTCGTGTTCCTTTTTCTTTTCTTTGTAGTGCTTTTGTTTGATTAATTTACATGGTGATCTTTTCATAAAATAGAAAGCTTCATTATTATTGAACAACTGTACTGTGCTTTGGCCTAATTATTTTAAGATAACATTTTCACTTTTCGCCATTGGCCATTGCTTTTGTTCAGCAATCGGAACTGTTTCTCCCCCCCTTCCCCGGAAATTGTTTAATGGATTAATTTATTTTGATGTTTGAAAATGATACCCAGGCGTGGTGATGGTTTTGTTTAATCATCGCAGCTAAGTCTTTTATTATTATTAAATTTTTTTTTTTACACAATTACCTGAACTGCATGATTTCAAAGCGACAGCCGGCGGTTAAAGTCACCAAATTGTACCTGAAAATATAGATTAGTGATGACTACATTATTGATCCTTAACTCCATGATAGCTCGCTTTGTATATTTGCTTTTAAACTTTTAATAACTTTATTAAGTTGGATTTCTAAGATTGTACTGAAATGTACTGAGCATTTATCAGAGATCAGACTTGAGAAAGACAAGTCTCCCTTTCTTAACGAGTTTCTTCCAGAAAAGCAGAAGGGGAAAAGCAAAAACTTCATCAAATGAAAACATAAATTTTTATCATTAAAATGAACAAATAATTAAAGCCATGCGGTAAAATTCCCAAAAATGGTGAAAAATAATCAATTCGAGTTGCACTGTATAGACAGTAGGAAAAATAAAATAACCACATGCTAATATCAGTGGTGTTGTGCACAGCGTATCAGATGGGTGTCCAAATTCCAGAGCTTACCAGTACACAAATATTGAAAGTTTAATACACAAATAAATTATGCTCACAGACTCACCGATGTTCTGACAAGTGCCGGAATTCTACCAAACTAAGAGAAGAAAACTTGATAAAATAAAATATCGCTTACGATTAACCTGAAGGCATTTTCCACAAGAAGAATTCGGCAAAACAAATGGAAATTAATGAATTTATATATCAGGCAACTCCCCACCACTTACCATCTTTTGATCCTGGAGAAAGTCATTACCTTTTAAATAATAAGTGGGCCTGAGACAAGATAATGCATTCCCGGAAAAAGAGCATTAACACTTTGAAACAAATAATGCTCCGCCAGACTACTTTATTTGTGAATCAAGCCAATCATACAGAAAATGCAATAAAAAATGTCCAAAAAAAAAAATTAAACACTAATTTCAAATCGGTTCTTTCTTTAACACAACTAGCGATTAACAATATGCTGATGCAGAAGTCTGATGTCATGGCGATCTGCCCCAAATATCTTTTGCTTAATCTATTAGGATTATTGACACTTTGACTTGCTAATCTAATCACAAGTGGATGCAAGTAGGTAAAAGTCATTTTTCTTATGGAACCATTCTTCTAACCTTATTCATTTTTCTCCATCCGAAACTAAAACCCAATCCTCTAGATTATGCAAAGGACATTGAGTTGACCTGTAAAGACAACTAGTTAACATTCAATTATTACTGCTCAAGAATAACAATAACATAATCATTTTACGTCACCTCCTTGTACAAGCTATGCACACTTGTCCACACCATGTTAAAAAAATATATTAAAAAAAAAGCTTGCTTTAACATTTTCGACCTATTTATAATTTCCATTCCAGGCAGCAATATAACATCCTATTTTAATTTAAAGAAATAAAACGCTGTGTCTATTTTCTACTTTGCTTTGTTGATCTTCAGGTGTATTAGATGAATCTTGCACCTGTTTGGCTCTCAAGGTCAGCTCTATATTCTTTGCATACACAGATGTCAAGTACCATGGTGACTATAAGCAATGCAAATATACTTATGAGTCCACGTGTATACACCGCTAGAAGTTGACAAGCTAACAAATGGTAGTTGAACATATTCCTAACAAGCAAGCAAATTTGACGCAAATTTCCAGAAAATTTTATTGAACAGCTCAAAACCATAACTATATATTTTCATAAAATGGATAGATTACCGCAAGTACAGAAGAATCAAAGATTAAGTTTCTTTCTTACTACCAATATTCTTAATTGTAGGTAATCAAAATCAGAGTACAGAACAGTGGTGGGGTGCAGGAAGCAGAACAAAATAATACAAATGGCAGAGATGGTATCCAATTCGGTCATAGTGGCACTTTTGCTGGTGTCCCTGGATCACGGGGATACCTTTTTGGGGTACGGCGACTTTTTAAACAGACAACAGCAGTTCGTTGACCAAATGGGCTCTGAGATTCCACTATAAACATAAAGGAGTATCAAACATTTGAAAAGTATATGAACAGATTAACAAATGCAAGCTCAGTCTTATTTTTGAAATTTAAAGCTTAGTCTCAGTTAATACAGAAAAAATATATATACACTAGAGCGGTTTTAGATTGGGGACCACTCTAACAAGGTGAAATAGGGAATATCAATATTATAATGAATGATGGTAGTCATCAGTACAGAGCAGGTTCATTGGATGTATGTGTATTATCAAATAAATGATAGATGTATAGTTCAAAACTGAAAGTAAGAAACAAACCAGAACACAGTTGCAATAAGGAAGCACCCATCAATTGAACTGCTCTTTCTGAATTTTTGACTTCTTCCTGTCAATGCAAATACAAAATGTATAAGTTAGTTCAGGTTGCCATTTGTTGATCCCCCCCCCCCCCCCCCCCCCACACACACACACAAAAAGGAAAGAATGGTCAATGACTCAATTCTTTGTGTTATTCGAGGCAGTTAAAAAGCATCACACAACTCCTTGCAGCATTTGCACATTCCACTTCAGTTATCTTTTTGATAACATGAAACAAGTATACAAAATATGAAAGCAAAAGAATACCTTTTGGATTCACAAAAAATACTGTAATTCACTTCTCACAACTGAAGTTATATTTACCTGAGGATCATGACCCTTTGCAGCGACAAACAAGCCTCCAACACGAACCAGAGGAAGACAATACTCAGCTGGAAATCAAAAGTAACAATAAACACCAACTTAGTACTAATGAAATACTCAAAGTTACAGAAGGCTTCTTAAAAAGAGCTAAACATAATTACCTAAAATTCTCATTTCTGCTACTGCTCTGGCAACCGCTACATCAAATTGTTCTCTGAAGTATAGATCCTGCCCCAAAGTCTGTCCTATAACAAGATTCAGAAATTATTTTAGCCACTACAATGTAAATGGAGCCATACATTGAACAATGTAAAAGATACAAAAGAGGCGCAAAAGTGAAAATAAGAATAACAATACCTCAGCTCTTCCCCTTACAATTTGAACATTTAACAACCGTGTAAGACTAACAGCATGCTCCAAGAAAACACATCGCTTGTTCATCGACTCTATAAGAGTTACGCTCCAATCTGTCCAATATAAATTATCATTATACAAATTTTAGAAACAGACAAAATTGATAAATTTATAAGCAAACTAATTAGAAGTACATTTTTTAATGTTGACCAAAATAACCTGGACAAGCAATAGCTAAAACCAAACCAGGAAGCCCCGGGCCGGTTCCAACATCAACAAGCTTGAGATTGCTATTGCATGAAGCATCGCAATGTGAAGAGTATGAGTTTTTTATAGGAGGTATAATTGCAAGTGAATCCTCAATATGCCTTTCCATTACTTCATTCACCTCTTTAACAGCCGTTAGATTCATTTTCTGCAAATTTTGTTTTTGTTTTTTTTTTTTTTTTGAAATAGAAATTTAATAATTTTTATTTTAAGAAAAAGGGAGAAACATAAATAAAAATACAGAAAAGGGATACCTGGTTCCATTGAAGAAGGGCATCGACGTAGAGATGAATCTGCTCTTGTTGGCGGGAACTTAGGGTTTCAAAATGAGAAGAGTTGAGAATTCTGGAGGTAGTTAGGGTTTTTGCGAGGGTTCCGTGACAGAACGTGTTTTGGTTCGAAGACGGAAGGTGTTTGATTAAAGTCCTCGCCGAGAATGGCAAGGTGAAGACGATGGGAACAGAAACCCTGCAGCGCCACGTCAACATTTTCGCGCTCGAGCAGTTGCTTGGCTGTTTCTCAGAATAAAGCGTTGTCGTCTTATTTATATTTTTTATTTATTCTTATTCTGAAGAAACGATTATTACTAGGCTAAATTCGATAAATCTTTATTTTTCAAGCGAAAAAAGATTTTTTGACTTCACATTTTAATTGAGAGTAATTGCACGAGCACATATCATTATTGTCTCTACCAAAATAACAAACCGAAATGATAAAATAAGGCAATGAAAGCCTCATGGGCTGCCGCCCATTGTTAACCTGGACTCCATTCAGCCGAGGCCAAGTTCATGGGCTCAGCCACATGCACATGCCATTGGCCATGAGGGTAACATGGACTCCATTCAGCCCAGGCCTAGTTCATGGCTCAGCCATATGTACATGCCGACATGCCTAAGTACTTACAGAAAATTAGAGTGCCAAATGCCACCGGCTTCGGAAAATGCAAAGGACTTTCTTTGCTGCGTATATATTTGACTCCTTAAATTATTTCACCAGCCTTATTTTTTACTTTATTTTATTACTTTCAATAATTACCTTATTAAGAGAGAATCAAATATATATATATATATATTTTTTTTGATTCTCTCTCCCCCACCCCCTCGCTAGCATAATCATCAGTACCACCACCAATCGTCATAAAAAATAAATTAATCATCATTATCACCACCACCACCACTATCTATGTTCTTCACCATCAATCCATCAACTCCACCAACAAATGATGAGGGGTTTCAATGTTCAATTTTGTTTAATTTCATGAACAAGTGGTTGGTTTTTTTGTTATTGACGATATTAGTGTTGATAATCAACGATTTTGTATAATTTCAATTTAGAATTTGATTAAAAGTTAATTTTTGATTTAAATTGTGAATCAATTAAAAAAATTAGAGAGATGAGAAATTAATCTATTGAAGAAGAAATATATTTATTTTTTTATTTTTCAAGAAGGCCAATTATGAAATAAATAATTTTAATTGAAAAATCGGGTGGTGAGATAAATTGAGAGGTTCAAATATCACCACAAATTTTGGTAAATGTGAAGATGTCCAACAGGCCATGCTATCTTGGCATTTAAAAAAAAAAAAAAACTCTTTTGGGTTTGATTCAATTAAAATAATTGAATTTTGACAAGTGGCACCCCATTCGTAAATACCTTTATTTTATGTATTAAACTAATAAGTTTAATGTAGATATGAATTTAAATACTATTTAAATGAATAATTTTCAAATTAATGATCCATGACCATATTAAATTTATGAACAAGTTAAAAGATACAAAAACATAGATTTCAGATAGTGTATGTTGTTTTGTAGTATATTGAAATATATATTTTTTAGTCTTCTACTTTATTCCTAATTTTAATATGATCAGAGATCCCTAATTGGGAGCTCATTCCTATTGGAACTTCAAACATGGAAATTTTTATGAAATATTTATTATAATTAAATAAAATTGGACAAATTATAATATTTTTAAACTGGCTCTTTTAAAAATAAATTAATTCATTGAATTGAATTATATAAAAATCTTTTACATTTGCATATAACAAATAACACTAATAATAATAAGAATATACTTTACAAACAATATTGCACTAATTCTAAATGATAATACTAATTGAATTCAAATTTGATTAATAACTTCAAATTAATTTATTATTTAAAATAACATAATATGAACTAATATAACAATTCAATTAAATGAAAATAGAGCAAAACATTATTAAATTTAATGTTGTTCATTTCAACTTCATTTATTTAAATAAGATATAGTAGTGTAATTTAATTAAAACTAAGACATAAAAATTTGAAGCGTGTTTTTTGCGCCTGTTACATGATATGCGCTGATTTGCCTCCAATGGCCCGGCGCTTTTACAGCCTATATGCCCAAACATCTAAGCTTAGCCCGGCCCACATGCCTCCCGTACACTACCACGTGCTTGTGCCTTACCCGTGCCGCATCTCGTGTATCTCAACTCGTCGGACATCTCTAGCCATACGTGTTTGTAAAACAAGAAGAAGAAGGAAAAATCACAAGAGAGAGGTGGTGTCAACCCACTTTGTTAATGTAATGATTATAAGCAGATTTTTGGAACCAAACATGCGAGGCCACAGTACTCGGACACTTTTCCCCTTGCTGGTCCCAAGCGGCCACACTACCTGCTTGAACATTCTCGCTGCTCGAATAATAATCACAAAAGCAGTGGGGCTCCCAAGGGCGTGGTCGTCGTATTGATAACAGCATGAAGTTTATAGTAGTTAAGCATGAAGTTTGTAGCAGTTGATCATTCGAATTCGTATTGATAACAGCATGAAGTTTATAGTAGTTAAGCATGAAGTTTGTAGCAGTTGATCATTCGAATTCAAACTTTGGAGAAGATAAAGAAAAAATAAAAATTATTTGAATTTGTTCCACTCCCTTATCTTTAAAAAAAAAAAATCGCAAAAGCAGTGGGTCCAAACTTCAGTAGCAAGGAGCAGAAACCAGTTGCTACGTATACGAACATTATGTCAATAAATTTGGTTTTATATCTCTTTCATGTCGTATATTAAATTCACTCCTCGCAATCCTTATTATGTTTCATATACCGACCATTTGTGTAAGTGTGACTTGATGTTGCATGTCATAGAAAAACGCTAAAGGTTAAAAAATGAGCGCATATATAGATGCCCAGTTTATAGTCATCTATATAGCTAACGAGCAATATCCATAAAGATTAGCAGACATGAAATACTGTGACCTTTTGATCTTTGGGTTTGATTTTTGTTTTGGTGCCAAAAAGATTTGAACCTCTTTATCAAAATATTTTTTACTTTGTTCTAGAGTTTCACTTTTGCCTCAAACTAGCTACTTTGGTTTGCCCCACACACATACATATATATACATTTGTTTGGTTTTCCATTTCATAAGAGGAGAAAGTGGGAACCAAAGGCTGGTTCATGAATGGATGACTTTATCAGAGTCAAAATATAAAGTCATTGATTAAAAGTTTATGTGGGTGATTTTTTTAACCCATAACGCAACCATTTTGCCTTCTATTCAAGAAACAAAAGCACTTTCAACTTAGCAAAAGGGTCTGTTATTAATTAAAAGTGAATAATCTATAAGCAGCTAGTTAATGAAAGTTGAGGCATGCCTTGTTTAAAGCTATCCAAACGGTGCCTTAAACCTATCGCCGAGTTCAAACTGTTCAGTGCTGTTAATGAAAGGTCGTCTTCAAAAAAAAAAAAAAATTAAAAAAAAGAAGTGCAAACAGTAGAGCGCTTTTTCAAATTGAGAAGTTCCAGCTCAAATAATTAACAGCCAGCTTCAATTTTTTAATACCACTTCCTAAAACAGATGATTTATTGGGTAGTGTTCAAAGGTTCTAAAAGCATTGAAGTTTTCAACCAAAATGTTTGAGATAAGGAATACAGAAGAATGTTTTTGACTCTAAATATAAGATGGCAAATGCATCGAGTATGAAGAAAATATTCAGCCCAGGTACAGTATATGATCATGACCCATTTCAAAATATGCTTATCTGGGAATCTTTTCTTTTTCACTGCAAAAAATAATAATAACAATAGTAAAGTAACAATGATAAAAAAGAGGGGTAGCTAAGCCGCAAGGAATTTTTTATATACAGTAAAGATAAATGGTTTGAGGAACAGCAGCTAACATTTTTGTCTCCACTGCTGCTAAATGGTAATATTCACCAGAGTGCTTTTGCAGGAAGCACAAAATATTCTCTCTCAGTGTACCACATGTTTATCTCTTTTCCCTCTTCGATTATCTAACTCTGTCATTCTTGATTCTATGATTCCTCTGTCAATTTTTATTTGTTCAATATTGCTCACTAGTTATATCAATATTATACGTGTATGCCCTGCCAAATTCCCCTCTTTAACTAAACCCAATAAAGCTTAAGCATATTTCATCTACTTCATCATATACAGTCACAAACAGCCTTTTACTACTGTAGCTTAATAAAATATCATTACTATAACGTATACAAAAGTGAATGAGTTCTGGTGCAGCACTACTTATAATATTGTGGCCAAAGCCCAAAACTCGATCCCAGTCATAATTCAGAGATGATTTAGCAATTAATTAGCATAAAAGTCACCACATCATTTCCCTCTAAATATACTTTTACACAAAGCTAAAGTTAAAACCACGCCAACAAAGTGAATCTGAAAAATACACTTGTTAGTTTTCACTCTTGTCAACGTAGCTATGTAATTTAAACTTTAATTACATTGAATAAATATTATTGCACCGATGTGTTTTTAAAGAATGTTCATAGTATAGCACACGCTGCTTGGTACAGATCTTCCATCTCCATTCTACATGAAAAAATCTCTTGAGTTTTTGTTCTTGCTTTCTGACTTATGATGATGTATTATTGTATTAAGTGTACTAGCTATTGTCAAATTTAGAATACCTTTAGCAACAGAAATTAATATAAAATGAATCTATTGTACCAAACTGTGGTGGGATATATATACGCGCGCGCGCGCGCACATGTGATTGGAGACTAGAAGGCAAGGCAGGTAAATTGTGTTGCATCTGATAATTCTCTCCATATGAAAATAAAAATAGGGCATAAAATTTCCATTTCTTTACAGAACAAGAGCTGGGGTATGAAAAAGCTAGCACCGTGGGTTTGGTGATAATTCTCTCACTAACAAGAGAGAGAGAGAGTTATAATTAGCTAGACAGCAATCTCTATCTCTATGCCTATATCTTTTTATATATCTCAACATTCTCTCTCTATAAGCAATTGGATTTTTCTTCAACGTTTCAACGCCATCACCCAACAGCAATCATCATGCCTTCCTCCTCCTTTCCTCTGACTTACCACCACCATCATCATCATTACCCCCTCACCACCACCACCACCACTCAATACCTTTCAACCCTTTTCAGTATTCACATCCCAAAACCAAAACAACAGCAACAACAACGAAACCCACAAATACAAGCACAAGAAGAACAAGAACAAGGAAAAAAGACAAAGAGGAAGAAGAAGAAGAAGAAGAAGAAGAGAAAGAAAAAAGAGAAAAAAGGAGGTTTTGTTTGTATGTTTAATTATGAACAACAACAAACCCTAGCTAACTTTCAAACTTAATGAGTGAAAGGGTCTGTTTGGTGTAAAGGATCCAACAACTCCTCTGGGGAATCAAGCGTCTCGGTCCGATTTATTTGCTAGATCGTCGTCAAGCAAATCATGCGAGTTGATCAGTTACAAGTTTTGTGATCTACAACATATATGTGTGCTTCTGCTATAGCTAGTACTTGCTGCTTAGGTAATTAATATTTTTGTGTGGTGCTGAGATCACTTATTTAAGAAGTAATTTTTTAATATTATTATTGTATGTGGAAATGGGTTTTTGTGACTCAAGCAAAGCATTTTGATTTTCAATTATCTCTTTCTGATCTCATTCAATTTTTCTTGCATCATATGTTTATATGTATTTGGGACTTTGGGTTGTGTCGGATTTTTGTTTGTATACACGCTGTTCTTACAGGCGCACCTAGCGATGTTTGAGGTTTCATATATATATATATATATATATTATATATACAGTGCAACTTTATAATTACCTCGCTGCACGCCGCAAGCTGCAAGCTGATGATCATGATGAGGTACATTCATTATAGAAACTAGGGTTTGCTCTTTTTTACGGCTTTTAAGCCCTTGTTTCGCTGCCTTCATAAAGAATTTACATAAGTCATAGATTTATTAATATAATATTTGAGAACTCACATAAGAGATTATTTAGATGTTTCGAACTTGTTTAATTGTATCAACGTTCGATGGAGAAGGATTGCACTGTAATTCTGAAAATATATACGTGTTGAGGATGATGGCTTGCATGTGCCCCATTCCAGTTGATGCAATCTCTGAGGATGGTGTTCTGGCAAAAGTAAGTCGAAATATTAGATCCTGAAATGATATTTTCTCTAATAATATATATGGAATTTAATGAAGAAAATTATTCTCCTTTGTTAGTTTCTTTTAATTTCAATCCAGTACTCTATATATAGTTTGAATTTTGAATAGATGAGTATTCTTTTCTCTTTAACTCATTTGGAAAATGAATTTCTTGAGATCATTTCCACGAGCATTTTCTTTCGTTTCACACATATGTTAGTGGGAAGAAAAATTGGAAGGCTCCGCACGCTTCAACAGACAACAATATATAAGCTAGTCAAATTCTGATCTTCAAGTACTGGGCGTTTCACGCTTTATGTCCCCAAAGTCCATCATCTGATGGAATCTGCCAGCTAATTAAGGCTAGCCTGTTAATTGCATCATAGATTTTCTCCAAGACCGAGTCTATCATAGACATTCCCTTTTTAAACCACACCTCATAGCCGGTGTATCGTTATATAGTAAAAAATTTAATAAAAGTCGATAAAATCTCATTATATATGTGACGGTCTTCAAGTTCTTTTCTAACGAGGACATGCTTAATTTGTTAAAGTGCGGATGTTATTAAAATATAAAAATAATTTTTTTTTTATTTTTTTACTGGTATCATTATTTTAAAATAATGATGCATTTACTTTAATAAAATGAGTATGCTCTCACTACAAAATGACAATATCTTAGTTATTTCTCTATCCGCACGGAACTAAAACATAAAATTTACCTTGATTGCTGATCCGATGCATCTAAGGTTAATTTGGCAAAAAGAGAGAGGGAAAACAAAAAAAAAAAAAGGGGGGGGGGAAAAATGTGCACGTCCAATTTGAATATTTGGGAATCTTAGGGAGATTTAGTACGATTACGAAGCGCACTTTACAAATTCTTGAGAGTGAATTCTATCTATTTATTGACATTTATCCTGCTGTTCGCACGATTTTATGTTGGTTTCACATATACCATTCCCAATTGCCTTGAACATTTTACGCTACAATGAAGCTTGAATTTTGTTATGAATTATCAAAAATATTTCGAAACAATTTTTATGATAAAACATAATGGTAACACTGTACAGTCAAATCAATGCACGTTTGTCCACCAAGTCTCTATGGTTTTCATTCCTGCGTTAAATGTTGAGATGGAGTAATAAGTAAATTTATAATATGAGACATTGATTATTTAATAAATGAATGCAATATTAGGATTTGGGATGAAAATATTGAAATACTACACTTAGGTTAATTAGAGCCTCAGGGGTGTGGTACGGTGCCAAATTCGTTAGCACGCACAGGAAGCTCCTTCAAAATCCAAACCGCGGACCGACATCGTTCGTGGGCCTCAACCGAATTAGCTGGTCCATAAACCTCAGTTGGGCCTAAACTACTGGCTTGCTTCAGCCTAATCTCTCTCAAACGACTGCTCACACTTGTCTTAATCCCAAAAAAAGGAAATGTAAATTTATTTTATTGTGGGGGTATTATTAAATACTCCCCTGATATTTTTTTTTGCTTATCATTTTACTATTAAGATTTTCAAATAATTATATTTTATCACTTGATATTTCAAATTGTTATATTTTACCACCAAATCGTCAAAGTAACAATATATTTAACAAAATGTCAAAACTATTTTACCCCTTGAACTATTTATATGTGTAGAAAAATCAAATTGTCCTCTAAAATTGAAAAAAAAAAAATAGAAGTAACTGAACCTGAAGTCTCTATGTAAAGGAATGGGAGAACATTTTTTGGTCGAATTTTTGCGACAAAAATTAGGGTTTCAAAGTCATTTGGTTCGATTCAGACCTAAACGAAACGAACCAAATTGTATTATGGTTTAGAAATCTCTAAACTAATTGGTTCTTGTCCACCGAATCAAATGGTTCACAATACGAAGAATTAAAAATAAAATTTATAAAAATAAAAATTTTAAAATTGAAAAAACCCTAACCTAAACAAGATCAATGTAGAAGTTTTTCGACTCATGACATGGTTGAAGAATTCATATTGACATAAAATTCGTTACTTCCCTTTTCTTGGATACCTTAATCAATTAGTTGAAGAAAATGAATTTACGAATCAACATTCATAAGGTATATTTTATAAATTTTAAATTAAAGTTTATTTTAAGTAAATTACACAATTTTGATTTGTTTAACTTTCATTCATGTGGTTCAACATGATGAACATTTAGGCAATGGAGCTGATACTTTTATTTATTAATTAATAGATGTGATTATCAATGTGATATCATGCACTCTCTTTTTTTTTTTTTTAATTGTTGATGCTTGGCTAATAGCTTGCTTTGAAAGATAATATAAGTATTGTAGATGTGGAAGTTGTTATTGGGAGAGTGATCAAGAAGTTATTATCAGGAGAGTGCTCAATAGTAAAAGAACTTTAAAATTTATTTTGTAATTTGCAGTGAATTTTTAGATAATTATTTGACTTTATTATGTTATTTACTGCTTGTAAATTTAAAGACTCGAGATTATTGTTGTAGTAATAGTATTATCATATCATTTTCCATAAAATATAAAAGGTAAAATTACTCAAAACAAATAAAATCAGATCAAATCGAACCAAAATAAATCGTAGAACTGAATCGAACTAAACTCAATTAATTTAGTTTGATTCGGTTTGATTTTAATATTTGATTTGTATTTAGTTCATAAAATCATGAACCAAATAATTTGGGTTTGGTTCGCTTCTGTAACTAAACCGAGTCAAGCCAGATAGTGCCCACCCTAATAAACAATTGAAAAGCTGTCAGCTTGATAATGTTGCATTTTCATTTTTATCCCCTTTTGGGCAGGTAAGAACATTGACATTTTTACATTATATGGTTAATTGAAAATGAGAATGTGAGTCAATTCAAACATGTGGACCAAAATAACCAAATCATTGGTGGAAACCAAGTGGAATCTCCGGATTATGTTAAAGAATTAAAGCGTCACGCCCTTGTGATTCAGCGCATTAAATATTAAGAACACTTAGGGCTTGTACCTCAAACGTATGAAATCAGAAATTTTATTAATTTTAAACATTTTTTTAATATTTATTTATTCTTTTATAACTTATGTCTAATTTTTACATATTTATATCCTAAATAGAAAAAGTCTAAATTATAAATAAATATTATATCTAAAAAATATCTCTATCTAATATGCTTATTTCCTAAACTATAAAACCTAATTTTTTTTTTCTCATATAAGAACATAAATATCAAATATTTAATGTGATTAAGCACATCAAATATTAAGAGCATTTAGGGCTTGTATGTTAAACTCTGAAATAAAAAAATTTATTAATTCAAATATTTTTTTTAATATTTGCTTGTTTATTTTTTCTATAACTTACGAATGATTTTTAAAAATTACATTTAAATTAGAAAAAATAAATTTTTACGACTTTTATCTGAATGATAAGTAAATATTACATCTCAAAAATATCTCTATTTAATATATTTTTTTCACAAAACTATAAAACCTAATCTTTTTTTTTTCTCTTACAATAACATAAGTATCAAATAACTATATTTGATATATTTTTTATTTATAAAAACAAATAAGACACCACAAAAATTCTAACACATTTAGTCTTCATAAAAATTTAAATATATTTAAAATTTCTGACAGAAAAAACAAACGCTACCCTAGACTTTTTGAACACCTTTGCTTACACGAATACGACCACCAGAATGTTGTTGCTGATGTAAGCTTGCTAGCGTAAGATCGAGCAGGTAATTTCTCGAGGAACGAGGGCAGATCAGTTGGGTTGGCGAATATTGAAACTGAAATTTCTTAATTCGTGGGATGCATAATGCCGTCTGTAACATTCTCCCTTCCTCCAAATTAATCTCACAACAAGACTATTACACAATTATGTGCTTGCAAATTGCCACATAAACCACATAAACAAATGTTGTCTCAACTGCTCACTGGTTTTTATTTATTACGAAGAGGACTGAAATTAATTCTGAAGTTGTCTCAGAAAGGAATAATTTTATCCGAATTGTAAACTTATTTTGAAAAGTCCAAGCAACGTCGACGTAAAAAAAAAAAAAAGGTTATATTTTTCAACAAACGAAGGGAACGGCAGATTAGATGAACATATACAATTCGAAGGTCAGAAGGAGAGCAATACTTGTGTGAGTTGAGGAGGAGGATAAGTTGATGCAATGGATTCTATTGAATTCCCTCTCGAAGTTGATCATTATTTGTTCGCCGCAGATTTATGTAAATATTGTACATCAAAATGACGGCATTGCTTGAGGCTTCCTTCAGTCCCCATCTCTCATTTGTTAAGTATTTGGCCACACATATTACTTCACATAAGGCCCCCATCCAATTTCTTATTAGAATAAAGTGACGTTCGTTTTCCAAGTTTCATGGTATAGAATAACATTATAATTGTTTTTTTTTTTTTTTTTTAATTATATTTTTTTTAATTTTATTTAAATTATTATTTAAAGTTGTATTTAATACATATTATTAATTTTTATTTTATAATTATAAATTTTTTATAATAAATATACAACACCCGTAAGACGACTTTTGCCCAGTGTGCTTTACATTTTGTAATGACCACTCAAAATGGTTTGACTCGAATAATAAAACAAACGAAAGAACCCATGGCATTTTCAGTAAATATCTCCCAACACCAGGTCAAACTCTCGACTGATAACCTCAATCAAAAAAGGACTCAGACTGAGTCTAATCGTCCTCTCATAAAACCTAACAAATTTGATCAATTATTTATTTCACTTCATTTCACTTTTGGTTTTTGCTGCTTCAGCTTTATTAAACTGCAAAGCCATGGGCGGTAATGGCAAGCACCACCGTTGGAAAATTTCATTTTTTCATCGCTCTAATTCAAACCCCAAACAGCCCCCTAACGAATTCCTTTGCCCAGTTTCCGGGTCATTGATGTTCGACCCGGTTGTCGTCTCCACGGGGCAAACATTTGACCGGGTGTCTGTTCAAGTCTGCCGTGACCTAGGTTTCCTGCCCGATTTAGAAAACGGCTTCAAACCCGATTTTTCAACCGTGATTCCGAATTTGGCCATGAAGCAAACGATTCTCAACTGGTGCGACACTTCCGCCGTCGAGCATCCGGTGATGCCAGATTACGGTTCGATTGAGAACGCTGTACGAACGAAAATGAGATCGGAGAGGCCGGAGTCCTCGTCGACTCCCGATATCAGGTTTTCAGAGAAGGAGTTGTTGGAAGGCGTGGCGGAGAATCCACCGGTGATATTCTCTCACGCGGCGACCGAGTTGAATCACAGAGTCAACCATTTCTACTCGAGCTCATCGGAGGAATCTGTCGTCGTCGTCCCGCCGAGTCCACTCACTCCGTTGCCTCTGGCGACTCGGCCCGCCTGCTACTCTTCTTCTTCAACGTCGTCGCATTCCTCCACCGAAATCACCGACGCCGAAACCCTAACGCCGCAAATGGCCAACATGACGCCGTTGTCGCCAGAGGAAGAAGAGCTGTTGAAGAAGCTAAGAAGCGCCGACATACCGTTGCAAGAGGAAGGAGCAATCACGCTACGAAAGTTGACTCGAACAAACGAAGAACTCAGGGTTACCATTTGCACGCCCAATTTGCTATCAGCCCTTCGGAATTTGGTGGTTTCGAGATATTCGATTGTTCAAACAAACGCCGTCGCTTCGTTGGTGAATCTTTCACTAGAGAAGAAGAATAAGGTCTTGATCGTACGGTCAGGATTCGTTCCGTTGCTCATTGACGTTTTAAAATCAGGATCTGACGAGTCGCAGGAGCACGCGGCGGGCGCGTTGTTTAGTTTGGCATTAGAGGACGACAACAAGATGGCTATTGGCGTCCTAGGGGCGTTGCAGCCGTTAATGCACGCGCTCCGAGCGGAGAGTGAGCGGACTCGTCACGACTCGGCCTTGGCGTTGTATCATCTGACTCTGATTCAGAGCAACCGAGTGAAACTGGTCAGACTCAACGCAGTGGCGACGTTGTTAACGATGGTGAAATCGGGCGAGTCGACGAGTAGAGTGTTGCTGATTTTGTGCAACTTGGCGGCGAGCAACGAGGGGAGGTCTGCGATTTTGGATGCGAATGGGGTTTCGATTTTGGTGGGTATGTTGAGGGAGAGTGGGTTGGACTCGGAGGCGACGCGGGAGAATTGCGTGGCGGCTTTGTTTGCTTTGGGTCATGGGAACTTGAGGTTCAAAGGGCTGGCTAAAGAGGCTAGAGCCGCTGAGGTTTTGAGAGAGGTTGAAGAGAGGGGAAGCCAGAGGGCTAAAGAGAAAGCTAAGAGGATTTTGCAGATGCTGAAAGGGCGAGAGGACGACGATGAGGATGTTGACTGGGAAGGGGTTTTGGATTCGGGTGGGCTGACTCGGACTCGGTACCGAGTTGGGATGAATGGGTATGGTTCCAACTCTACTAATTTTTGATATAAACATACGGGGGTGAAAAAAAGAGGCCCGAGCCGAGGAGAGAGTTGGTGAGGGGGGAGGAAGAAATCAAGAATCAACTATCAAGAGAGCATTTCATGTTGGGTATGGGCTTGTTTGTAAATTATTGGTGGGGGCCGTGTTTATGACTTGTTTTTTTAAATTTTAAGTTAATTGCTTTGTTAGTTGCAATTGGGTTTGAGGTTATGCGTAAGAATTTGGATTTGGGAATGTGTACAGATACTGGAGGTGATAGTTTTGTTTGGTTTTTTCTCTTCGTTTGTAATTGACGAAATATGTTAATGAGCAACATTTGAATGAAGCACACTTGCTTTTACAATGAACGACTGCCTCTGCCCACCGTTACTATATTTATTCTATTTGTAGTTGTAGTATTGTGGTGTGGGGGCTCTCGAAATGTGCTGAGATATTAGATAAGAGAATCCATCGGGACACCATCTATTAGGCAAAACAACAATTAACACAAGTTTCTTGTGTTGAGTACATTAAACTGTTTGGTGTGCTGTTGCCTGGCGACAAAGTCCACGGCCTCGAGTTGTTGGCTTCTTGCGCGTACATTGTAGAATATGCATTTCATTCGGATGGTCATGCGCGCTAGTGCTAATCAGTAATCAGTTACGTGATGGCTAACAAGTCCAGGTTTCTAACCCTAGAATGGGCTCGCTAGATCTACCTCCCACAACACTAATTTTTTTTTTTCTAAAAAAAATAAATAAAGTAAACCGATAAATATTTTGTTCGAAAAAGTAAAACAAATAAGTTGAGAAGTATAATGAAAAATATGTAATTAGTGAGAAAAAAAAAGTTGCTTAAATTGTAACATACGGTTGTTGTAAGGTATTAGAATTGATGACTGTAACTAGTTGTGTGATAGAAAACAATTAAAATTCCTGACACACCCATGGGTATTAGAATTCATAAACCAACCACCGTAGTATAACAATAATAATATAATCCTGTGGAAACCATGGAATCAAACGACTGTCGTTTTTTTTTCCTCAATTTGTTGGCTTTTAAATTTTAATTGACCGATCTCATTCGCATCACCGGCCGCTCGCAATTTTTGCATACCAATAATACCCATCACCCAAAGTGATTGATGTGAAAAAGAATGCAGAAATCTCGGAAAAGAAAGCAAGTGGAGGTCACCGAGACCAGACAGGACCCGTACCCGACCCACAGTCGGCCCACCGCAGAAGAATGCCGAGGCATAAGAGACGAGCTCTTGGCTCTTCATGGGTTCCCTCCCGAATTCGTCAAATACCGCAATCGGCGGCTGAAGCATAAAAATAATATGACCCTTGACAATAATAGCATGCCGTTGGATATGAATGAAGACGACGATGGAGAAGAGGAGAGTGTCTTAGATGGTTTGGTCAAAACAGTGCTATCCCAGAACACTATTGAAGCTAATTCTCTCAAAGCTTTTGCGTCTCTCAAGTCCACGTTTCCCACCTGGGAACATGTGAGTTTCCCGATTCATGTGCCTTTGCATTTTTTCTTTCTTTTTTTTTTTTTTTTGGGTTTGCATTGGTTTGGAACTGTGAATTTCGTAATTATAGTACTACGATGTGTTTGACTTAAGGTTCTAGCTGCTGAACAAAATTGCATAGAGAATGCTATAAGATGTGGAGGTTTAGCCCCGACCAAGGCTGCCTGTATCAAGAATATTTTAAAATGCTTGCTCGAGAGTAAAGGCAAATTGTGCTTGGAATACTTGCGACATTTATCGATTGACGAAATTAAGGCTGAGCTCTCTCGTTTTAGAGGAATTGGTCCCAAAACGGTATTCTTTTTCACAGTCCCTTTCGATTTTAATTATCTTCGTTTCACCCTCACAAATTTAATATCTTTGTTTCGCTTGAATCATTGTTAAAAACAAAGAATATGATTAAACAGATCAGATAATGGTCAGAGCTGAAGGTTCCACTCATGATGCTTTGCTGCCAACAAATTACTTGTGGTTTTAGATATTTCTGTCTTTAGTAATGTGATTCTCCGAAATCTTGCTTTCTGTATTAATTATGCCATGTCTTCACCATATATGAAGCTTTACCAATGTCTTGGAAGCTTGATTGTTGTGAACGCTTGGCAGGTGGCTTGTGTTTTAATGTTCCATCTTCAGCAAGACGATTTTCCAGTTGACACACATGTAAGTATTATCTTGTTCAAACCGGTTTCAAATTTCACTTCATGATTTTACTAACATCAAATGTCTATGGTCTATCAGGTGTTTGAGATTTCAAAGGCCATTGGTTGGGTCCCAACTGCAGCAGATAGGAATAGGACATACCTTCATCTTAACCAACGGATCCCAAAGGAACTTAAATTCGATCTGAATTGTCTTCTCTACACACATGGTAAGCTCTGTCGTAATTGCATCAAGAAAGGGGGTAACCAGCAAAGAAAAGAATCTGCTGGTAGTCCGTGTCCACTGCTTAATTACTGTGAGAACTGAACTGACATAGTAAACTGATGGACCTCAATCTCACTGCCTCTGTTTTTTTTTGTTCTGTATTTTTCCTTTTCGAACCTTAGTGGTGAATTTCTTTTTGTCTTTCCCTTGTACAATTACCAGGGAGATTTTAGACACGTGAATTGGATTGAGGATCTTTTAAGACTGGTTAATCATGCATATAGAATATCATTTTTATTGAGCTGTAGCCAATTTTAAACAACGAACCATGCTAGCACCTTCTAGTACGTCTTCCTGTGCATTTTGCATGAGATTTGACATTTGCAATTTCAGAGAGTTAAGTGCTTGAACATGCCCGGTAATAGAGCTAATTTTGGCACCATAGAGGATAGTTTCCATATGTAATAAAAACTTCAAACCATAATGTCCAGTAGTCTGAGAAAACTTCATCAAGCTGTTGCTATTCACTAACATAACTGTAAATAGATGCTTATGAGTATAAAACATTACGTTAGCATGGTCGAAAAAGATATACTGGGGTCTTCTCTGTATTCCATTATTAGAAGACATGCTTAATCATCATTTCATATGCTATTCCTTTGCTTCTTTTAGCAATTTCTGCTACTTTTAATAGCTTGAGGCTGAAGGAAGTGTTATGAGATAGTTTAAGTAGGAGAAAGGTGCAGTTCTAAAGAAGCATTATAATAAAGTGTGTGCACGCTTCTGCATGGTGGCGGATTAGTTACAAAGTAGTGCTGTCCTGGCTACTAACCCCATCTCTTTTTGACTTTTGGGGTTGCCTTACATTTTTATCCCTGGAATCATCTTTGATTATCGTATATGCAACTTAAGATGCTCCAATGTTACAAGTACCAAGTTGCCTATAAACATAGATTTTAGAAGTAAAATATATTGAAATCTTTTTTGATTTCCATAGTTTTATGCATATCCTTAGAAATAAGTTGAAAGCCTAGGATTCTTTACGGCTCGTTGCTCCAATCGTCTTCCTTCTTTTCCTTTCGTTGACTCTACGTGCACCCTTTGGCTGTTTATGTCTAAAAATACATTATCCAATTTGTTCACCTGTGTCATTTAATCGATTCTGTGATATATGAATAGAGAAGAAACTAAATATTAAGGAGATATCCTAGAGTACTACTTGTTTGAGAGAATTGTAACAAATGTTGAACTAGATTACTAGACTGCCTTCTTGTCTCGTCCACATGGAGGAGAAACAACTGGTATTTTTTGGATTTGGAGTAACATTTTGCCAAGGGCCAAGGAAGGGAACGTAAAGCGAAAAGTCTTCAAATGTGTGCCGACGATGGAGAGAACGGTTAAACAGAAATGTTCTAGAAGTAAACCGGAGCAAAACTGTGCAAGAAGTATGAAGGCTGGTTCTGTCTAAAGGAGTTTATTTTGGGGGTTCACCAGAATGCCCTTAAGAAGGGGGCTGAAAAAGAGAAAATTGCAATTTAAAGAAAAGGGCACTTGCTGTACTAGCCTCAATTATTTTTTCTTACGCCGTAGAACTTTGGTAAATTAGTAACCTGATAAGTTGGTAATTTCAATTAAATAATAGTTTTAGTCCTTCTCAACTTGGGACCAATCTTGTATTACACCATACACAAGATGGTACTAATTATAATCTAATCACATCATATCTTACCATATTATTTTCAATCCAAAACAATCTTATTCCGCATACCAAACACCCTAATTAAATTGGACATCATTAAAGTACTGAAAATTATATAAAAACAATTATACATTTAAAACATAAAACCTGCAGTTCTAGATATATATTTTTGCAGTTCTAGATATATATTTTTTAAAAAAAAGGAAAGAAAAAACCCTCCAAGGAATCAAAAAAAATCCGGGGAAAAGAAAATCTCTCTGGAACTTTTAAAATCTTAAGAAAGCGAGAGCGGAAAAGAAAATTTGGGATTGGATTTTGGTGTTTCAGGATGCATTTCTTATTTATAATTTCATATAAAATAGATAACAATCGGGATAAGCTCAACCTCGAACTTTATTCCCATTTTATTGTTAAGAGATCAAGGGAGAAGAAAAGAAAAAGGGAGAAAAAGAATATGCACTTATAAAGAGGATGATTCATTGCAAGTCTTCACACTAATTTATCCTTTTTGTTCATGAAAGAGTAGCGCGATAGCCAATCAAGTAGCAAACTAGCATTGGAATTTCACGAGCATGAGTCCAAGTGAAAATGATAAGGATGAAGGCGGCTTTCATCGCACTCGATGCGTAACTATTTTAATGAATTACTGATATACTGTTCGTCGTATGCTACAAAACAAAAATCATGTATTATATATAAAATACCCCCCGCAAGTTTGTTTGCTTATATTGATGGGACAATTTTATCAACAACGATCCTCGTGACAGTATATATCAGAAAAGAGAGCGTGAAGTAATAAAATCATCATATCGCCCTACGGAATTATAAAAGAAAAAGAAGCAAGAAAATTCAACAAAAAGCGGCAGCTAGGGGGAGGCAAAATGATGAAACAAATCAAATGCAATCCATTCATTCAGTCTGGGCAGGAGGGGTGCATGCATAGGATTAGCAGGAGAATTAATAATTAAGCATCGTTGAAAGCATCGCAGCGGCGTCTGACGTTTCCATCCTTGGGATCAGTCTTGACTCCGAGAAGACTAAGTTTCTCCATAGCAACAGCGAAATCAGCGAAGAATTTAACCTCGTTGCTAGCATACTGCTCCACCAGGGGCTTGGTCCTAGGATCCTTGACCAGCATATGATCGACTCTCAACAGCCCCAAGCCTCTGGGCAAACCCCTGAAATAAGAATTATCAAACTTGCCAGGTGACATCACATCGTTGAAAGCAGTCATCGTGACGTTTTGTTCGTGATTTTTGCAGGCGACTTTCAAAGCCTCGGCATACTTTGGGTTCAATTCAGGGTCTGTTGGTTGATTCGGGGCGAAATTAAAGAGCCTGTCAGAAAACTCCTTGCAGTGGGCGAAACCTATGGTGTGGGCACCCATCAATGCAACAAAATCCTGAATGGAGAATCCCTTGTTCGCAAACAACTTGAGAAATTCGTCCATTGTCATGTTATTGGTTGGTAAGTTCCCTGGGATCCTAGCTGCTTGAGAGACAAGCCCATCTTTGCGCCCGAAAGACACATTGAAACGAGGTCCCCCTGCCATAACGACCAGGTTGCGAGTGGAGGCGGTTAAGATGTCAGCGCATGACACCACGCCGGGGCAGGCATCCTCAAGGGCATTCTTTATCTTGATGACAACGTCAAACGCGTCGCCGGGTAGGGAAAGATTGATGTCACTGTCCCGCTCTGCCACGTTGAATGCGTTCGACGAGATGAGGACGGACCCATCGCAGCCATCCACAAAGCAGTCGTGCATGAAGACCCGGAGGGCACCCGCGGCTGTACTGGGGCTCTGTGTTTGCTTCTGGTGCACGTACTCACGGACTATCTTTTCAAAGTCTGGGCATGTCGTCTTATAGTAGTCCAGGCGGAGGCCCGGATTAGCAGAAGGCATGGGACTAGCGGTAGGACTTGGGTTAGGACTGGCGGTAGGACTTGGAGCGGGAGCAGCATTGGGAGAATTAGGATTGGCAATTGAGAATGGAATGGAGATAAATGCAAGGAAGATAACGGAGATAGGAAGCACGGCCATTATTGGTTTAATTTTTTTTTTAATATAATTATTGGTGAAGGAAGAAAAATTATAAATGGGGTGGGGGGAGAGGGCAAAGAGACCTGCTTCCTTGCCAGGCTTCTTTGCCACACAGTTAAGTGATGATTGAGACATGGGAGCGTGGAGCATATATATGAAGAAGAAGAAGCTGTGCGCGGTTGTGGATGGGAGAGAATGTAGGAGCCTTATTCTTTGATTTTGTGGGAATTTTGTTTACGTGCTAATTTTTGCATGGTCTTTGTCTCTTGTGGATTAATGTGATTTGTTTCAATGTTTTTCGTTTCTATTTTTGGGTGATGGCATTGGCACTTTGTTATCGGAGTTTTCCCATTTTTCTTAACTTTTGACCTGTTCTCTCTCTCTCTCTCTCTCTCTCTCTCTCTTTCTCGTTAGAACGAGAAATTAGAAATATATATTAATTTTATAAACATAAATGCACCCGATACATTTCCCTTAAAAAAAAAAAAATGACGGCACCCATATATTTAATTTTAGACATGTATAAAACACAGCTTCATATCCCATTACACCCCTGTCGGACCCAAAATACATAGTCACTTATACCACGCCACTTGTTAATAAATATGTAGAGAAAGAGTTTTAGGTATATTCAACTTTGTTTTCATAAATTCTATAGAGTACAAATTATTGAAGTGTTTTTACACTTTCAATCCCTATAGATATGAAGTTTATACAGGCCCATAATTGATTTGGATGATCCAAATTCGTTAGGGTAAATCTGTCCAATTGGGCAAAAATTTGAGAAAGAGGGACTGTTAAGGCATTTCATATACAAACTATAAGGATGTAATAAGGGTATGTGTAAGAGCTTTTACCCTCCAAAATTTTATATACTTTGGCGTGCTACTATTTTTTTGTCTAATAATTGTAATCTCCTTGCTCCTTAGCTTATCATTGAAGTAGAGGGGGTTTAAGTCTCTATGTATATTTATTAATAAATATACTTGACCAATGACAAAACACAAAACGACATTTTTATCTATTTTGGGGTAAAGTCTTAAACACCGAATGGCAAATTCACGCCCGCGAATCAAATTTTTCAATCCTCACAATCCAGTCGTGAGAGAGAGGGAGCGAGAGAGGAATTTTCCCTTTCACGTGATTGGTGGATAAGCAATTGAACCACGTCATATTTATACCTTAACGAGATCTGATTGGTGACTAACAAGCCATAAGAAGACTAATAGGCCGTCTGGGTATTGCCAACTGCTTAATTGCTTAATTGCTAACCGCTGAGCTTCAACTTCAACTGGATTCCTCCATTACTCTTATCACCGGATCTATTCTATTCTCACCCACCTCGTGCTCGAAGCACTTGTCTTTCTCAATTGCTCCTTAACACAGAACCATAACTCCAACATAAGTTTTACTTAAACCATGTTACCGCGTCAAGTTGTAAAATGGATTCTCGTCTTCCTCGTGATCTCTCCTTCGTTGTTCCCAGTTTCTGTGTCTCAAGTTGATTCCTCGTATTGGTCGGCTAAGAAGAGGCACATGAAGAAGAAAGTCCACGACATGTAAGTTTTAGTACTTTTCTTGATGACCCTGTCGGTTAAAATTGCTAAATTTCATTTATTTTTCTTTATTTATTTGCATTTTAGTTTGATTGTAAATGCTTGTGCTCTTGGGCTTGTTTTGATTATCTTTGTTTAGGAATCAGGAATATGATGTGACTAGTGAACCTTGTGTTTGATATAAATGGACAAATTAGTTTGTAGGACTAGGATTCATATCTCGACCATCTGTTTAGTTGTTGTCGAGTTTAGGAAGACACTTAAAAGAAACTATACTAGGTAGACAATTGGTTTTTTGTCACCGAAATGTATCTACATATTCACTTCATGGAGGTTACTGTAGCTACTTTCGATCGGTAAGAATTTTTTTTTTCCCTCTCTAACATAATGGAGTTTCCAACCGGATTCCATGTCATTTGTTTAGAATAGAGAGCTAATAAATCACTTTATTTGTTTTACTTTCTTTTGCAGGTTCTACCACGCGTACGAAAACTACTTGACACACGCATTCCCGGTCAGTTCACATTCTTCATTGATCACATTAGAACAGTATGTATTTTAGACAAAAATAGTACATGATGCTGAATTCCAGTCTACTCTTTTGCAGCATGATGAGCTAAAGCCTCTTTCCAAAAGTTTCACAGACTCTCTAAGTGAGCTTGGAAATTTGAAGGTGATTATCTGTTAGTTGAGAGAAATATTTATCACGCGGAAGAAAAGTAATATCTTATTGTCTAATTTACAGCTTGAACACTTGCCGCAAGACTACAATGGATCTGCGCTCACTCTCATTGAATCTTTGTCCACGTATAGTTCAATAGTTTATCAAGAAGTTTATGTTCTATAAATTTTGCATGTTTGTAATCGCTTAATTATCATTTCTGCTATATGTATGGATATCTCTGATGTAAAGGTTCTGTCCCTTGCAGCCTTGTTATCATGGGTAACAACACAGAATTTGGAAGGGCAGTTCTTTGGCTTTCAGAAAATTTGAATTTTGATGTTGATGCAAGGATAAATCTTTTCGAGGTACTTAGTTTAATCATTTAACTATAAGCTTCAATTTGTAAAGTTTAGTTGGTTTTATGCTAAGGTTGAGCTTTGTTTGATTTTTGTGTAACATGCTGTAATTATGCTTATAACTTAACAAGGCTGAGGGTTTTGGATACGAGGAGAGATACTGCCAATCAACTTACTGTTGAAGTTTTCTGGTGATTTTCATTTCTAATTAACTTCTGTAATGCAGTGCAACATAAGAGTCCTTGGAGGACTTGTTTCTGCACATATTCTTGCAACTGATTCAGCAAACAGGTTGGTACAAGGATCTTACAAGAATCAGTTGCTGACCCTCGCTCAAGATTTAGGACGACGTTTTCTACCTGCATTTGATACACCAACTGGATTACCATATGCATGGATTAACTTAAAGGTACCGCGTGAAATTTGCTTAATACCAAGCATGGCATGATGCATCTGAAGTGTCTAATTTTATTGTCGATTTTCTGAAATTTAAATCTATTGAATGAAAGAAAAATGGGCACTTGCCCATTTTCCATTAGCACCATGAAGTACATGGAAAAACACTACATTTTGCACTAATACTGTTGTAAGTGTTTGTTTCGATGTAAGCATGGAGTTATGATTTCAACAAACACAGTGATTGATTATGGCTAAGCTTTCCCACAGAATACCCTTTTAGACTTGGACATGGAACCTAGTTGTCATATTTCACAATTGGGTTTCTTTTAGAAAGAACAATAGTGAACGATCTGTATTGATGGTTACATTTCAGAAACTAAAATGCCACAGCTAACCAACCTCTAATGGCAAAATGTTCAGGAAAAGCTGAGAATTCACGCATGGACATCCTTCTGTATCTATGTTGCAATTAAGTTGTGACTGAGATTTGCTTACTTTCATTTCACACAATCATTTTGATAAGAGTTTCGTTACTATTATTGTGAAGTATGAGTATATCTGCTGGTTTTGTTGTAAGAAGGATATATGATTGCATCAATGCGAAATTCTGTGGACAGTATGGAGTTATGGAGAATGAGACTACCGAGACAAGCACCTCGGGGTGTGGTAAGGAGCTTATCATTCACGGTTTAAGATGGGGTCATCTCAGAATGTCTTCTTCCTGAAATTTGTTGATTTCTGTATTTGGATTCAGGTTCACTGATTCTTGAAATGGGAGCATTATCTCGATTAACAGGTGATCCCATTTATGAATCAGCAGCTTTACGAGCTCTTCGTAGGTTGTGGAGCATGCGGAGTTCTTTGAATCTACTAGGAACAACACTTGATGTGACAACTGGGGAATGGATTGAGTACTCATCCGGTATCGGGGCTGGTATGTTTCTCTGGCCTTTAATATGCTTCATTTAGTTTACCTAGTCTTGTTTACTGAATTGTCCAAATTTCCTCTCTGCCCCCAAATTATATATGACATTTAATCATCTTGATGTTTCTGATGCTGGATTCCACTTTCATTCTTGAAGGGGTTGATTCATTCTATGAGTATTTATTCAAGGCTCACATTCTTTTTGGGAAGGAGGACTTCTGGAGAATGTTTCATTCTGCATATCTTGCTGTACAGAAATATTTCAGACATGGCCCATGGTACTTGCTGAGTATATATCTTCTAGTTGAGATGAGCGTACCCCTTGAAGTTTAGATAGGCTCTTTTTGCACCCACGTTTATTGGTCCAATAACTGACTTACATTTTCCCTTCGTGGGCCTGGGATCTTTTCATACATTATTATCAATCTAAATCTCATCAGCATCCGGGTTTCCTATAATTTCTCAAATTGGATCAATGATATTCTGTCTGAGCAGAATTTTCAGATTAATTGCTGTAATATGTGGCTGAATAATATGAAACATCAAAGATGAATTTTGAATTATTACGGGGAAAAAAGATAGTTAACTTTAATGGTGAAATCACTTTGGAGGGTTCTTCATGTCTGATACGAATATGATGCATGTCACTGTTATCTAGGTACCATGAAGCTGATATGAGGACTGGAAAAGCAACTTACTGGCAGCTGACAAGTCTTCAGGCATTTTGGCCTGGTCTGCAGGTAAGCTTCTGAAGGCTGTTTACATGTTTCTGGAATGGAGATGAATTCCTTGACCTCTGTATTTGAATTCTTGCATTAGGTTCTTGTTGGGGATATTGCTGCTGCTAATTCATCACATCGTGAATTTTTTCATGTTTGGAAAAAGTTTGGAGTACTACCAGAAAGGTATGAGGCTTCATGAGTGCAAAACTTGCATTTTTGTTACAGTTTCTGAGCTGGCTCATGAATCCAGTTCTACATGTGTTATCTTAATAAAGTTAATCTGAGCAAACCTTTTAGGTATTTGCTGGACCATCTAATGTTACATCCTACTGAGAAGTATTATCCTTTGCGCCCTGAGTTGGCAGAATCTACTTTCTACCTATATCAAGCAACAAAAGGTATGGTAATTTTTCCATTCTATTGTTCTAATTTCTTGTCGATTTTTCAGACTTGTTATTGAAAGTAATTTCTTTTGAATGAGTGAAATTTTTGCTTTTAAATCCATGCTAGTACAGAGACACCTCGTATTAGAATGCGATCTGTTAATTTAAACTGTTAGCCAGTCAGGTTGTTTGACCCCTTTTTTGGCTATAATGTGGTTAAAGAAGCATTGGCTCTTCACCTAAGTTTAGCTTCGGTTTTACCTTCTTGTCTTCTCAGCATTTACATCTTTTTTTTTTTTTTTTGCCCCTTTCTGTTGCCATGACATGTTTTCAGATCCTTGGTACTTGGAAGTGGGTGAATCAATTGTCAATTCTCTTAATTCATACACTAAAGTGGATGGGGGATTTGCAAGCATTAGAGATGTAACTACAATGCAACTGGAAGATCATCAGCATAGTTTCTTTCTAGCTGAAACGTAAGATAATTTTTCTTAAGTAGACAAGAAATAGAATTTTGATTTTGAATTGTCAGTTGTATTTGAAAGGCTGTCTGTTTTTGGCAGGTGCAAGTACTTATACCTTCTCTTTGATGATTCCTTTTTGCTTGATCGAAATTATGTATTCACAACCGAAGGTCATCTGCTTCCAGTTTTGAGTTCTTGGCACGATAGGCTTCCAGAGGCCTATATCCCAAGTAACTGGACTTTTCTCACGGTAGTCCTACTTATCTCATTATGTTTCGTGATTCATTTGGATATCCTTTCCATTTCAGTTGGTAAAAGGGGGCACAAAGTAAATGAAACTTATAACCCTGCAGTGCGAAAAGCAGACAAGAAGAGCAAGTGCAATGACTTTGCAAGTCTGTCCTGCAACGAGTTTGGATTGCGGACACGGGTGCCAACAGGTCGAGAGTGCTTGCCACATCCCTGATGCTCGCTCCGACCACAGGTGTTTTGGTGATGAAGAATGTGGAGTTGACGCAACCACATGTAGAAGAAGAACATGTAGCATGGCTGGTTATTGCGGGTTGTGGTTGTTCATATGATTTGCCACTGCAATATAACCTCAATTCTTTTTACAGGGCGGGAATTTACGAAATTCTTTCTGTTTTCTTCATGTATGTAAACAAGCAAAACACCCCAAAAAAAATAGAAATAAACAGAAAAATGAGAGAGACTTGGCAGGAATACTGAAATTCTACGTAATAATATCGTCTTATGTTTTGAGTGATCCTTAACGCAAGAATCAATGTAATGTTATCAAATTCCAGGTTTCTCTCCCTTTTCGAAAAGTGACATGAATGGGACTGTTGCTTTCTTGCTTTATTTACTTATTTATTTATTTTGTTAATACGAACATGGTTATTTCAATGCATAGAAGTTGAAAATCATTGTCCAATAATAATTATTATTGTTATTATTATTATCATTATTAGGGAAGGAAATTGTCTCCAATTATTCATTGAAAAATGTGAAAAATATTTGGTGGAGGGAAAATTGAAAGAAAAATAAGAAAAATAATAAAAAAATAAATTAAAAAAAAGTGAATAAAAAAAAAATAATAATTAAATTTTTACATTCTTCTCTCATCTTTTTTCTTTCCCTAACATTACTCTTATCCATTACGAGAGATAGAAAGTCCTATCCATTGAGCCTCGAAAGAGCCCACAATGATGAGGAGTTTCGGGTTATGGAAGACAGTGGTATTCATCACAACAACTCCAGCTGGACCGCTCATCAGTGTTCGCATAATGGGTTCAAAAACCGTGACGTCAGAGAGGCAACACAGTGTACGATCAAGCTATAAAGCTAGTAACAAAACAGCTCATCGCCAGCTAAAGTTTGCCTTACATCATGACTGGCCCCCATATGCCTATCTTTACCTACAAATAATATTTTACTAGATCATAATAATATTATAATATTAACAATGTTATTATTTTGTGTGTTAACATAATAACGTAGTATAAGCAAAATCCTCATTTTTCATCTTAATAACATCTCAATGATATTCAAATACTTTATTTTCATTTTACGTTACGCGGAAAGGGAGGAGCATTACCACATTAGGTACGGTGATAGTAACCGTACAATACTCACGGATTCGCTGCCTCGTGTTTTTCACTTCTGGCCAGTACAGAACCTAATTAATCTGTTGTTTCGCTATTGGTTACAAGAACCGTACGGCGCAGTGCTGAGTGGTTTACAGCTGTCACCCAGCTGTATGCAGCCAACCAAGGCATTCCGTTTGATCTGATCCTGGTCCTCTCCTCTGTCCAACAACCGAAGCCCATACGTTATTCCAGGCCTCGGGCGTATACCATGCGTGGGTTCAACGTGGGTTCAACTGCGTTGCAATCCGTTACGGTATAATATTTTTTAATAATTACACGATTAAAATTATAATATATTTTTTATTATTTATTATTTTATATATAAATTATAATTTGTATTCTGCTTTAAAGTAACTCTAAAATAATCAAAGCTTTTATGTTAACACATCACCCAACTTCATAATTTATCCAGTACTCACAACTAATGTATTTACGGAGAGTTTAATTTTATTTTTTAATTGTTTATATAAATATATAAAATGCATAAAATTTGCATTTACTTTTATTTTTTAAAAAAGATATCAGTTAAAAATAACTACTTATAAATATTCAAACATTTAAAGAAAACTATAATTTTATATTTATTAAATTTAGATATTTAGTTACGATATTTATTAATGTCACAAATTATTTAATGTCATGTTTATGATATTAATTGAATTTTATCATTATTTATTATTTTATTATTTTTATAATCCACTAAATAAATGACACATGTAATATAATAATTATTAAACATCTCTATTAAATATTTGAAATGAGAAAGCATAACATCATCTAAACAAAAAGTGTTATAAGAAAAGTTTCATATTATAGATCCGGCTACGTTGAAATTGTTTTAAGATAAAAAATTATTTTATGATTATATAATTAAAATTATAATATATTTTTTTTATTTATTATTTTATATGTGTTATTGTGATTCGTACTCTATTTAAGATAGCCATGGCCACTTGTTATTTATGCGAAAATTAAAGGGAATGAAATTTAACACTTAACTGTTCAGGATACAATGGTGGTACATTATAGACGGAAAAGTACTGTTTGCGTAGCAACCCATGCATGGAATTTGAATTTTGAGAGAGAACAAAATTAATAAGAGGCATTTCTTTTCGGCCGCCTAATTGCGACCCCACATGCAGCTCTTTGAATTAAAAAAAAAGCAGTCCAGTCCAATCACTTTAAATCGTCCACTATAAATTGCACTTCGCAGTTAGCTAGGAATTAAGATAGCAAGTAGTAGCAGCAGCAGCAGCAGCCATGGCAGTACGCGTGCTTCTTCTGTTGGGGATTTTGCTCTTCTGTGTTGCAGTTGCAGAGGTACGTATATTACATATAGCTAGTGAACTACTTAACTTTCGCTTTCGTTTTCACACATGGGTTTCGTCACATATGTATTGCTTTATTTAATGGCCAATGGCTATGTACCATGCTTCTTGCTTCGTGCATGCAGGTTTCATCTAATCTCGAGAAAGAACGTGATGGAGATGGAGTCCAACATGTTGGTGTTGGCCAGGCACATGTACATACATACATCACATTTTTTAAACTCTTCAGTTTCAGTTGTTGAACATATTGAAGTGTTCGCATATTCTTGTTTCATAGCTTGTATCAACTAAATTAAGTAACACGCCGGTTTGTTTTTCTTTTCTTTATTTTTTTTTTCAATTTCTCTGGTTGCTGCTGCCGTTGTTTATCAGCTTCTTGTGAGAGGTGTGACCAGAAGGCTTATGCAAGAAATAGGTGGGTTAAGCTCTTCATATTCTGTCTCGATCCATTTTGCCATAAACAAAAGTTCCTGAGCTTTTTACTTTTTGTCCCGAGTCTCACTGCATTCTGAACTTGTTCTGTTTTTTCGTATCTTGCCTCTTGGGTTTGGGCTATATAGACTGTGGAGGGTTGTGCAAACAGAGGTGCAGTCTTCACTCAAGGCCAAACCTGTGCAACAGAGCATGCGGCACGTGTTGTGTAAGATGCAAGTGCGTGCCACCTGGCACCTCGGGTAACAGGGATCATTGTGGGAGTTGCTATACTGACATGACTACCCATGGCAACAAGACTAAGTGCCCATAGGCCCATGGGCTTCTGACTCCAGACCCAACTGGGTTGTATTCTCTTTTCTTCTGTAACTTTTGTAAGTTAAGTGCTAGTGTTTAAAAGTGGGCTATGTGTTACCTAATAATAATTATAACTTGTGTGCACGCAAAGTCCATCTCATGCCATAAAGCTGTTCTACACCCAAGCCATCGCGGAAGTAAGCTCCATTATAATTCTTAACTTGCTCAATCAAACCACAAATAGTTAAGGACTTCAGATAATCTTAGCTATGTTAACATGACAATGATGCCTTCAGGGACGAATTATGAGAAAATAGGGTGTTAAAAAATTGATTGAGCTTAATCTGTCCGTTCATCTTCCTTTACATCGGCTGCATAATCATTTTGCATATTTTACCCTTTTCTACTCCATAAATCCAAGAACTTTACCCATTGTAGTTTTACTAAAAACTTGAAACAGCTTGCCCGTTGGTGCATGGATTAGATTAGTTTGAGGGTATGGGTTCGATTCTCAGCATATATTGAAACTCTATTCTTTTTTTTATTTTAAAATTGGTAAGATTAGTCATCCCTTTGCAAATGTAGCGTAGATGTGGAGATTTTTCTTCAATATTTAATGGTGAGAGTAAAAGTTTATACTGTATTATAACAGACTTGACCTGATTTATCCCAATAAATATTTTAGTTAAGTTATTTCAATAAATTTTTTTATTATAAATATTGATAAGAGTTCCGATTGTGATAGGCAGTGTTAAAAAAAAATCAAAATATATATTTAAATTTTTACTAATTAAATATATAAAATTAATATTCTTATAAGAACTTGATCGAGTGATATTTGATCATCTTTATTGAATGGTCATTCAAGTTTAAATATCAAGGGAGGTAGAAAATTAAAATATCAATTTGATAAAAATAAATAAATAAATGATAAATAAAAAGTACATAAAATTTATTTGATTATAGATATAGAATGAGGATTAATTCCTGCCGTAGTACGTAGTCACTGTCCGCTGTTTATTTGAAGAAACACCGTGACACAACTTGCTGTATCATTAGTACAATCTGGCATTGATCAAGTGACATTTGCCATGTCGGATACGAGATGGTCATATGTCTGCTCTTGGGTCCCACCAGCTGTTTAGATATTATCGGACATCACACGGCTGTTTGGTAAATCATGTACCGCCTTTGTTTTGATCCATAACCAACCATACACGTGATGCTTGTAAGACAAATGGGCCCTCACCAGCCCATCAATATGGTGCCCACAACAACAGCCTCTGGGCTCCCAGCTTAGAAATGCAAATTGCCTTGCACTGCACGCAATCGACACTCGTCAGTCGTCACATCGTCTCGCCACTCGTCACATCGTCTCGCGTCTAACATACTATTTTTTTCCGTACATAGTTTAGGTTGATAAAGTTTACGGTATGTTTACTAAACCGAAATGAGAATCGAAATAGAGAAGTTGAATTAAAAAATGTATTTATTTATTAAATTGAAGTTTAAAATTGGAATGAGAATAGTGTTGGACCCATAAATTTAAAAATTATTATTAGAGTTCTGATTTTTAAGGAGGCATTGGGAATCAGAACTCCATTCTTATGATTGACTTTTTTACCACCTAAACTAGTAATTATTATCCTTAACGATGATAATGATGATAATATTTTAAATAAATGATAATATTATTATTTATTAATGTCATTGTTATTATTAATTATTAATTGTTACTATTATTTACTTATAGTTTTTTATTATTATTATTACCCACTGACAATAATTAACAAAGAGTATTTTAATAATTTATAATAGTTTATTCCGATTTCAAGATAAGGTAAATACATCAACTAGAGATGAATTTCATTCTGATTTCGGTTCTTACAACTCAAGTAAATAACTTATTACGACTTTCATTCCTGATTTTGATTGCAGCCCATTTTAATTCCAGCTCATTCTGATTCCAGTACATTTTGGTTATTGATTAGTAAACACATCATTAAATTCACCCTGCTTAAAATGAAAATCTTCAATTTATTTCTTAAAACTATAAAAGTATTCATTTATCTCTATTTACTGTTATGAAGAAAAAAAATAAAATTTATCAATGCACCTTCAATTTACCCTTATCTTTTGAAAAAAGAAATGGGATAAATTGAGATTTTTCATATTTTTATAGGAGTAGATTGTGAATTATCGTTATATGTTAGGAATAAATTGAAGTTTACCGTATTTATGAAAATTTACGAAAGAAAAAAAAACTCAATAACAGATGTCTTAATAGATTTTTTAAAATAAAATTTCTATTTAAAAGGTTGAGGAATAGATAAAATCCAAATTGAGAATGGAGGTGTCAGGTGACTAATTAAATAAAATTGCTTGAAAAAATATTTTAATAAATGAAAATGAGTATTTTATGATTTTAGACATAATATCTCTCGATAATCTATTGTGCTAGATATACAATTAACTTATATATCTCCTATCAACTGATCATAAATTAAGCATTTGATGTGTTGATCATTTATCTAGCATGGTAGATCGGGTAATGGGTGAGCAGCAACTCTCAAATCTCTTAAGAAATTCATGTGTTATCTCTAAAAACAAAATTTAAGTAGAGGTAATATGTGGGTGAAATAAATATCTTCCCATATTTAAAGGTTAGAGATTTGGACTGCGCTATTATAATAAATTTAGTTGGTTGAAGTAGATATCTAATATAAATATTAATAAATCTCCGATTATATATATATATATAACAATTGAGATATTTTAAACATGATTTTACGCTATTTTTATAATTTTTTCAAAGTCGGATTTTCACAGTCATAAGTCATACTAAGTTGCATAAAGTTTGAGGCCTACAACCCAAAATACAAAAAAAGAAAGGATCCCCTGTTTGTCTTGTAACTATTGTAAGTTATAACAGTTATAAAAATAAATAAATAATACCCATATAAATATTATTTACCTTATTTTTATAACTACCGTAAGTTACACAGCAGCTCTGTAAGGTAGCAATTGCTAAAAGGAAAACGTGAAAAAGAAGTATGTCCTGAAACAATCATTTGCTTTTTGTGAAATAACTTTTCCGTATTTGATTTGACAGAGGAAATCGAAATTACACTTGCTTTCGAAATCCAAATTTCGAATCTCTCGATATGATCCAACCATTACTTATCTTTTCACTTTGGGGCCAACGGGTGGGGCTTATTTTTATTTATGTATTTATTATTAACACACACGCCCATCATCAAAGATTTTAAAAGAATATTTACTCGATACACCTACTTAAATGTCAAATATATCATTGTTAAAACTAATTTTTTTTTATTAAATAAATTACTTAAATAATATGTAACTATTATTTACATGCGCAGAAGTTTCAATTCCATATCTCTAGGAATTAGCAATTGAATTATATTATTAACCTAACATTATTGAACATGAGATGTGGAAAGAATTCCTAAAGGAGTGCAGAGCATAAAATGGCTTTGGCTGCAAACCCTTGTTAAAAGATTTATAAACTTATTCATCGAGCTCCTAGATGTAAGAATAAATGAAGACAAGTTATTAATTTTTGGCCCCATTTTTTGATACATTTTTATTGAAAAAAAAGAACTCATAATTAATATTATCAATAAATTAATATATTTTTACTGCATATTCAAGTTTTTGACTGATATTAAATAAAATAAGTGCTATGAAACCCAAAAAAAAAAAAATATTAACTACAATTTAAGAACATGAAATTAAATAATAAGAAAGCGTATTAATCAAATCATAAGAATAAATCATTTCATAAATGAAATTAACTAGGTCAATAAACCCAGACGCAAAAAATTCAAAATATTATGGACTTATGTGTCAAAATTTTAAATTTTGTAGTAAACATAGTGGATTATAGTCTATGTGTGTGTATATTTATATGGATTTTACTAGCATATAACTGCTGTATGTTACAGTCCGGTCAAAACGAGTGAACAGTAACCACGTGTTGATTACTGTTCACTCATTTTAGTCGGATTGTAACATACAGTAGCTGTATGTTAGAGACTTTCAATATATATATATATATATATATATATATATATAAGGTGGGGAGGGGTACCCTTGTGGTAATGTAGCTGGACCCTCTGTCTTTAATACCAACGTGAAAAACACAGGGAAAATTGTTTATAAAATGACATTACTTTCACTAATTGTTGATCACGCATCTAGTACAACTTTGGATTCTAATGGTGATGCGTTGTTTGATTACACAGAGTGGGAAAGGTTTTGAATTCTGTAGACAAATTGATGGACGAAGGAAGATTCGAGGAAGTGCAGCGATAAAACAAAGAATCTTTACGTGAATCTTTTTTTATTTTGCTATTTGGCATCAGTTCATGTTCATGACGTTTGACAATTGCTTTTGAACCTTTTTTTGTTGTTGTTTTGTTTCCATCTTCATTCCTCATTATTGCAACAAGAAGAGTTTAATGCAAACTTTCTTGAATTTCACGTAGGAGATTAAGCTATTTCATCTTGATTGTTGTGATGTGATCAATGATCATCAACTGCCAAATTGGAGCCCAATGGGTGGATCCCACATGGATCCCAGATAACATTGATAGCAGATTGACTGTATTTCAGCATCATTTATGATTTTTATTTTTTTCTGTTACATGGACTGATGCTCAAGATTTTAACTGATATTATATAAGATTATTTATTGAAATATTTACCGTGAGATGATTATTAAGACTAGAACTTCAATTTTTATCTTCTTAAAGATGAGGGAGATATTTATTTTAATTTTATTTTAAAAAAGAGAAAACTAACTTTACATAATTATTTTCATAATTAAAAAATAATAATTTAGTCCTGCTCTACCACTTGGCCAAAGGCCGAGTATTATCATTTATGATTTCAGTTTGTACAAATTGGCTCCTTTTGAAACCCTGTCATTTTATAATTTATGCCAAGTGGTTGAGAAGATACAAATTGTTAATTAATGATCCTAACAAATAAAGACATTTATAATTGGTCGATTAGATGGGTTAACCCATGCTTAAAAACGACCAAGATCATTTGCGCGGCGTAAGTGGACAACACTTTCATAATTTAGACTTTTGTTAAGTTATATTATTGTAACTTCAATTCAAATTTAATTTTTTTTAGCAGCTACCATAATTTTAAGGTTGGTTACTAAATAATTTGATTAAAGGCCAGTTTGGTAATACTATAATTTTTAAAATAATTGATGTTAGTCATTTTGTAAAAATAATTAATTATGAAGAGAAATAGTTAAGTGTTTGATAAATGTTATTTCTAAAAAAATATTGTGAGTTTTAATATCAATTATATATGTGTTGGTATGTGTTAATTTTAAGTATGAGGCTGTTTGAACCTACTAATTTCTTTTATACATTTTTTTGTAATTAAGAATTTTATTATATAAATAATATTTAATAAATTACTTAATTAACCCCCTTCTTTTTCTTATCTCAATTTCACAAATTCTCATTAATTCATTCAAAGATATTCTTTTAGCTTCAAATAATTGATATCATAAACACACTTTAAAATTGAACATCAACAAAATTTTATTAGGCATGAAAATGAATAAATATTAATAAATTAGTTTTTACCAAATACAAAAGTTAATGAATATTAAGAAAAAAAATTCTTACGCATAGGAAACATGAAATAGAGATCATGATCTACAAAGAAAGACCTGAAAAATGAATTAAAAAGAAAGTAAAATTAAGTGTTTAGTTTACAGAATTTGAGAGTAGAGAGAAAATATGCAATTGGAAGGTAGAGAGAGAAAGAAATTAGTGAAGAGTAATTTTAAGATATTTAAATTTTAAAATTTTAATAAGAAATTTGTTTTTAAAAATAGATGTAGAAAGGATTTTGGTGAGTTTAAATAGCCTCCGCCTAGTTTTAAATTACTATTAGAATATAGATGACTTAAATAGTCATAATTTCAAGTGAAATTTCTTTTAGCATATATATAAACATGTCTGTTTAATATCTTTATTTTGTATATATGACAATCAATAACTAAAAACATAATATTTTTACTTTATTAAATTTTTTTAATCTCAAATCAATTCACTGTAAATAATAATAATAATAATAATAACAACTTCTTCCATCAAATAACACCAATTTTGTGTAATCAAAGTTTAATTCCAGGATTTTAAAGTGCGAGCAAAGTTAAAAAAAAAACTTTAAAAATTTGGGACTTATGATGCTTAAAATTTAAAACACATAAATCGCAGTTTCTCGAATTTTTCCGCACTTTATAATTCCGAATTCAAACATTTTCCTTGCGAATTTTAGAATTCAACCCCGGAACTTATAGAAGTAATAAGCGAAAATAGAGATGAGACTCAACTATACTTAAATTTTACCACGCTTCTCCCTCCCCCCCCCCCCCCCCCCCTTTTTTCTCTTTCCAAAAAAAAAAAAAAACTTAGGTGATTATTGTGAAATAGCAAGTCACAATGCTTTAATTTTAAACGCATTTTAAAATAAAATAATTATAGAGGTACAAACAATTGTAAACAATTGTATAAATAATTGATGCCGCAATGTATAATTAATTGATTAAAATAAAAAAAAATAAAAAAAAATTACGTGATCCTATCATATTTGATTTTTTAATTCAATCTACAATAAATGTACCATATCAATTTATACAAGCATACAACGTTTTGTAAAATAATATTTGTGCATGTGTCGCTAAATAAAGTCGCTTCATCGTTTTTTTATTTTGGTAAAGAAAATCATTAGTAACTTTAGAAAGGAATGAGTTATAAGTAAACAATATTTATTGATATTTATAACAATAAATAAATAAAAAATTCAATTATGTATGAACGAGGATCACAACCAAATAAAAAATAGATTATATTTTAATTCCCTAAATATAATCACACGCATGGCTTTTATGCGATTAGATAAATACAAACAAACAAACTAACTAACAACTTCTAATCGTAAAATAATTATGGTAAAATCAGATTCTCCAATAATTTAAGAATAATAAAATAATAATAATAATAAATTAAACAAATGCCACGAAACGAACGGAGATGGTGGGTTAGTCAAGTTACACGCAAAAAAAAAAAAATGAAAAAAAAAGGGCAAGGCCAAGAATGCGTGTAAAAAGCAGGGGACCCACGGATTCGTAGCCCCGTAACGCGCTTTGAGCGGGCCCCACAGAAAACACTTGGAAGGTTGCACCTCCAGCACCCAAAAACAGCAGAGGTGTGCGTGTTTTTAGCCAAACTGCCAAAAGAGGCCACAAGCAGGTGTAAGATGGGATGAGGTCGAGGTTCAGGCGAAGGAGAAGCATCCCGGACAAGGCCAAATTCACATGTGGGATGTGGATGGCCCAAAACCAATTTGAAAGATTAACCAATTAAATAATACATATACATTTTTTTTAATACAAATTTTGGATTATTCTCGTTCGTTACCGTTTTTTTTTTTCGGGGGTGTGCGTGTATATATGATGTCATGTGGAGAGTTCGAGTAAGTAACGTATTTGCGGCGCATGTTGGTCGGCTTGGATGTTGTTGTCGTTGATGCTGGTTTTGGTGGTGGTGGTGGTGGTGGCGGTCTTAACCAACACCACAGTCGCAGAATAGTGTTGTTTTGCGAGGAGAAATAAAAGAAAAAAATGTCACAGAAGAGGCAGCAAGAAGATGGCAAGGCAAGAGCTGAGAATTGTCCCGAGGACAAGCGTAGAAAAGGGTTTACTTTTAAAAAGTTAGTTGCCTTTTTCTTGTTTCATTTTTTCGCTTATTGACTGTTTTTGGTACTACTCTTAAGTTGATTTCTCTTTTCTTTTATAGTTTAGATTTGAATGAGAGACGAGTTGGGGAAGGCTTATTTACCTGAAGATTGTTGAAAGTTTTAATCTTACAGTGGAAAATTGGTGGAAAGGGAACTGAATTTGCTTGTTGAGTGATAATAAATCAATTTTGATGAATGTGCTTTGCGTGTGTTAATTTTGATTGAAATTACTGAGCCAAAGTTCGGAGTCGAGAGAGAATTATGTATTGTGGAGTTTAGGCAAATGTATACTTACTGCTTTATGCTGAAAGGGGCTATAATTTTTATGTTTTTGAAGTTGGGCAAGAGATGAGTCTGCTGTCCGTTCTGTGTTTATGTAATTAATAAATCAACGGATCAGCTTCTCTTCTCACTTCTATTTAGTTGATGCCTTGATAGTGCCTGTTGAAACATGCTTGTGCCTTTTTCTTCTGGGTTCATTTTCTCTTATTTCAGTCTCTAATTTATTAGTTGACTGTGTTCAGTGTGGTTCAGGAGGTGATGAAGATACAATCGGTACAGCATTTTCTAGAGCCAGTTCTGGAGCCCTTGATTCGCAGGGTGGTATGATTCAATATCATTTTAGTTTGCTTGTGATAAATAATTGAGCTTTGATTATTACAATGCATCTCTCTTTTTGCTTGCTGTTATGTCTAAAAAAATTAAAGCTATATGTTCGTCGGCTTCTTTAAAATGCAATCTCAAGAATGTCAATTTAGCTGTTTCAAGGATTGATGAGATCATAGCATTCATCATAGGGCATGCTGAAGTTCATTAAGTTGATTTCTCAGTCGCACAGAATATAGTCTCATGATTGCTGCACTCAGCTTGCCTGACAGTCTTTTGATCATATGATAGCATACATATCATATATATGCGTACACACACAGAGTTACAAAGATCTTCTTGTCTTCTGTTTGGCCAATGGAGATGCTATCAAACTTAATTTTAGTTTTCCTGATCTACTTGTCATGTTGTTAAAGAATATAGCGTGCATTATATGTTCTTCGTGGGCAGTGGCGGAACCCAGATTTTGGTTTCAGTGGGGCCAAAATGAAAAGACTATCAATTTGACTAGCTATAACATAAAATCTGTAAAATTGAAGAGGCCAATATGGGTTGTTGTGGATAAATCATAAAATTTAATAGGCTGTAACAAAATTATATAGAAACTAAGGGGCCCAAACATAAAATTTATATTAAATAAGTAAATTTTATCTCTATTTATTATTTTTCTGGACTTTTTTTTTCCCAAAAAAAAATATGTGGGTCCACCTCTGTTCGTGGGGTCTGTATACTTCTAAAAATTTGATATGCAAAATGGTGCACACATCTCCTGCATTTGTTGGTAGTGAGATTCCTGTAATCTTTGTTTATGTAATAAATATACTTGCCGTGAACTAAATTACTTATGCTAAGACTAAGAGCCCATTTGGGATTGTTTTTGGAAGGTTCAAAAGTGAATTTGAAAAATCTAAAAGCTGATTTTGGTATTTGGTAAATCTTTTTGGAAATCATTTTTGACAAAATCATCCTATCCTATAGGATTTTGAAAAGTAGGGAAAGAGTAGCTTTTTAAAATCTGATTTGAGAATCAGTTTTATACTTAATACAATCACATATATATACATTACAAAATCCAAAATTATTCTTATTAATTAGGAAATAAAATCATTAACTTTAAAGAGATTATTATTATTATTGCCAATTATATTATGATAACAAAATAAAAATATAAAATATTAATTTTAGTTATCAATTACTATAGATATATAATAAAAAATATTTTATATAAATGTCTATAAAATATTCTTATTAATTAGGAAATAAAATCATTAACTTTAAAGAGATTATTATTATTATTGCCAATTATATTATGATAACAAAATAAAAATATAAAATATTAATTTTAGTTATCAATTACTATAGATATATAATAAAAAATATTTTATATAAATGTCTATAAATATTTTAATAAATTTTATTCAATATTATGTCTAATTCAGTCATTTATATCTTTACAGTAGATAAAAGTAAGATTTACGACTATTTTTAAAACTCACAGTCCTTTTGAAAAAAATTTTATCAAACGTTTAATTGATCCTTTACAACTGATTATTTCTACAGCATAACTTACAATAATTATTTTAAAAGCTACGGCACAACCAAGCTGATCACAATTTGTGTTTCTTGTACAGGTGAAAGAGGAAGTTGAGTTAGCTCTGAAAAAGCATTTGGCCAACATGAAACGGTAAGGATCAACAGTACAGCTATTAATGTTTATTTATTTATTTATTTTTGGTTCAATGGAAGTTGTGAGGAAGAAAAGGTATCAAATATTGAAGCTGGAAGATAATGAAGTTAACCTTGTGGCAGTCAAAATGTTTTGTTAATGTTCTCTATGCATCCTTTTCAGGAATAGTGAGAAAGAGGTACATTTTCCTGAATCAAGAAGCTTACAACTACAGTTCTTAAATAATCTTTCTCTTCCCGTGTTCACTGGGGCTCGAATTGAAGGGGACGATTCCACTATAAAAGTAGCTTTAGTTGATACTCTCACTGGCCAGATTGTTACTTCTGGGCCTGAATCCTCTGCTAAAGTTGAAATAGTTGTTCTTGAGGGCGACTTTGATGGTGATGAGAGTGACAATTGGACTATTGAAGAGTTTAAGAATAACATTGTTAGGGAGAGAGAAGGAAAGAAACCTCTTCTTACTGGGGATGCATTTCTGACTCTTAAAGAAGGTATCGGTTCGGTGGGTGAGATTTCGTTTACAGATAATTCAAGCTGGACAAGGAGCCGTAGATTCAGACTTGGGGCAAGAGTTGTGGATAACACTGATGAAACTAGAGTGCGGGAGGCAAAGACAGACTCCTTTATTGTCAGGGATCACCGTGGAGAATGTGAGTGATTATGTAGATATCTACTTATTGTTAAGTAGTTAGAATATAACTGGTTAATGTTAATCTTTGCATTACGATGTGACTGTTTAATTTTACCATGTCTTTTTCTTCCTTTTAAAGTCTATCATCTCTTTTACGGTATTCAGGATAGAATTAGATTTTATCACTCTGTGCACAGTTGAATCGTTTATAATATTGAAGTGATTTTCAGGACTTTCCTTCATGATCGGTTGCCTTTTAAATAGAAAATTTTAGCATCGGACCAAGCATATTCATTGCCATATGTGACGTTGTTAAAACGAGTCAGTGGATCAAAGAGGTGATAGAAATTTCATTTATTTATTTATTTATTTCTGTTTGCAGTGTATAAGAAACACCACCCTCCAGTCCTGTTTGATGAAGTTTGGAGATTGGAAAAGATTGGCAAAGATGGAGCTTTCCACAAGCGTTTGAGTCGTGAAAGTATCAACACTGTAAAAGATTTCTTGACCCTGCTTGTTCTAGATCCTCCAAGGCTTCGGCATGTAAGACTTTATTCCTTCTTTAGTACTTGGCATTTTACTTGTCTTGAAAATAATCTTGAATACATTTTGTAGAAGATTTTATCCAATTGTGGTCCTTTGGCAACTCTGCTGAATAAGAGCAAGGGAGAATTACATGACTGAGGTTTCATCCTGGCATTAGTATTGGGGCATACTTGCCTTATGGGGAAAACAAAGGGTCATGCCTGGTGAAAACACTCAAATTTTCAAATGGACACCTTGTGTCCACATGTGCACAACCACTACTGCTTTGCTCAGATAGTATCTTGTTCATTACAATTGAGAGTCTAAATTGGTTGAGAAAATGAAGCCTAACTTACAATAACATCAGTGCTTTATCTCGTTCCATTAAAGTTTATCTAGTCTCCCATCAACATCTTCAACAGCTCTGACTGCTTGCTATGCGATGTGAGGGTTTGACAATCTTGGAGTACTAATATGGCAGTATTTGTTTGTTGGTTTGTGTGCAGATCCTTGGTACAGGTATGTCAACTAAGATGTGGGAAGTCACAGTGGAGCATGCTCGGACATGTGTACTTGATAAGAGGGTGTACTTGTACTGTCCACCTGGTACTCAACAGAAATCTGGTGTGGTTTTCAATGTTGTGGGGCAAGTGATGGGACTGCTTTCAGAATGCCAGTATGTTCCCATTGATAAGCTGTCTGAAACCCAAAAGGCACACTTCCCTTATCACATCAGATCATTTTTCTCTTCTTTGTTTATTGTTCAGTTATATAATCTTTCTACTTCGTTTATGACTTTTTATGTTTGACTGTGACATCAGGCTGAAGCTCAGAACTTGGTAATATGTGCCTTTAAACACTGGGAGGAAGTTGTTTCTTTCGAGGATGAAACCTCTTTAACAGGTGGCTCTTCACACTCATCTAATGCTCTTTGCACATCTAGCTTGCCGATAACAGAGATTTCTGATGGGAGCAAGATTCTGGCTTCTCACAAGATGGATGGTGCTGATTATACCCAACTGAATGCGGCTTCTCCAGATATCATTTCCTCCATTTATTCAGTTGGGGGTGTCTCTGGTTTGGATGACTATAACTTGCATTGTATAGAAAACATGGGTCTTAGATATGAACAGGCTTTAGGTTATCCAGGCCAAATCGCCAACTCCCTTATCTGTGACACAGATTCCATCGCTCAAGCATTCTGCGATGAGGATCATCTGCGGTTTTTTGATACAGATCTCCAGGCACAGAATCTCAGTTTGGAATCACCAGCTGATCTGCAAAGTGCTGTTGACGGCTTCCTAATGACCCGCTCCACATCTCTTGCCATGGGAAAAGCTCAGAGGAGGTGGACCAAGCTGTTTAGTGTGCTGAAGTGGTTCTCTATAAGGAAGATTGTGACTTTGAAAAGAATTCATACTCGAGAAATTCAGAGATATCCTACTGGGATGTGAATATTTGGTTTCATCATCATACTAGATATAGAATTTCTGGATGCTGCCTGATTAAATTTTGGGTGCAGTAGTAGATTTCTACAATTTGGAAATTTCATCAGGTGTAGATATAGCTAGTAGTTAAGAAATTTTGCCTCTGCTGGCTGAAGATGGAAATTGTCTTTTTCTCATGTTAAATTGTAAATATTTTTAGATGGTTGCAGTCAGAGAAGTGGGCTGGGTTACTTAGCTATGAACTTGAAAGTTGCTTTGAGGCTCGGATACTTGTGCGAAAGCACAAATGGTAAAACAGTGGCTATCATGTTGGATCTTCATTCTGTAAGTCTACATTCTCAATAATAAAGGCGAGCTTTTATGATTATAATAAATCCTTACCTTAATAGTCTAGTGTTATTTTATTTTTATTTTATTTTTATTTTTATTTTTTGGCCCTCAGCATAGAGGATATCTTATATGGGCAACTTATAATAATGTTCAGAAGAAACCACCCTTAATCCCGGCGGTTTCCCGCAAGCTCTGTTTGGAAAAACCAGAGTAAAAATGTATGTGAAAGTGCCGTCGATACAAGTGTTTTTTCTAATAACAGCATATCTGAAAGTTGTGTCGACATAAGTGTTTTCTAATAAAAGCATATGTGAGGGTCTTCTAGAATGTTTTTCTGAAATGTTTATCATCTAGCAAGTGTTTTACCATAGAAAGTGTTTTTGACAGTGGCGAGAGTAATTTGAAACGGATTACAACAAGTGCACTATTTAGGATTAGTACTGTGTCAATTCAAATAATCACGCTTATCCTTGGCCATTAATTTCAACGGTGAACCCATTTCAATTCTTAGTCGAGGTCGTCCACGGATCACAATTATGATTTGGGCTATTTAGGATTAGGTCAGCTGGGTGTGAAAAATGAACCACACAGTCTAATCTACTGTGTCAATTCAAATAATAGAGCTTATCTTTAGCCATTAGCGTCAACAGAGCGAGCCAATTTTCAATTTTAAATCTAAATTTTCCACAGTAACTGTCTATATAAGTCTATTTATCGTTTAATGTATTCACCAAAAACCAAGCAGACTCCCAAAACAGAGAACTAATGGAGAACCAAAGGGAAAGGGCTCACGTACTTGTGCTCACATATCCTGCCCAAGGCCACATAAACCCACTTCTCCAGTTTGCTAAACGCCTGGCATCCAAGCGAGTCAAGGCCACTTTGGCTACCACCTATTATACTGTCAAGTCAATCCATGCGACAACAGTAGGCGTTGAGCCAATCTCCGATGGTTTTGATGAAGGCGGCTTCAAGCAAGCTCCAAGTGTAAAAGCTTATTTGGAGTCTTTCAAAACAGTTGGTTCAAGAACTTTAGCAGAGATCATACTCAAGTACAAGGACTCAGAATCGCCTGTTAATTGCATAGTATATGATTCATTGCTTACATGGGCTCTTGATGTAGCTAGACAGTTTGGCATTTATGGAGCTGCCATGGTGACTAACTCTGCTTCTGTTTGCTCCCTGTATTGGCAAATAAATCACGGTCTCTTGACCTTGCCTGTTCAAGAAACAGCGCCCTTAACGTTGCCTGGCCTGCCTTCTCTTGCTTCTTCCGACTTGCCGAGCTTTCTAGCGCAACCTGCAAGTAACCCTGCTTATTTGGCAGCAATTTTGGAGCTATTTGGCAGCTTCAACAAAAATGATTGGGTGCTTTGCAATTCCTTTGAGGAGCTGGAAAAAGAGGTATTTGCATCACGATCTATTGTTCAATGCTTTTATAGTAGCTAAGCAAACGACCTAGATTAATTATTGTCTGTGAAGAACAAAGAGATCAATTGAAGGACTAAAAGCACGTTCAACTAAGGGAAAATATCAAATGAATGAAGTCTGGAGTTGGTCCTACCAGAATTTTTATTAATTATTTAATTTGCATTAATTTGTTAATTTGAATTAATTTGACTAACTTTCTCATTTATGAATTGCCTTTTTAACTTTGAAAAGCTACTGAGGGCCATGTTTGGACTCTGGCCACTGGTGATGATTGGACCACTGGTGCCATCAGCTTACTTGGACCAACAAATTGTGGGAGATTCAGCTTATGGAGCTAATCTTTGGGAACCAACCGGTGACCAGTGCATGAGATGGCTAGCCACAAAGCCAGAAAAATCTGTGATATACGTGTCATTTGGAAGCATGGCAGACATTGCGGCTAATCAGGTTGATGAAATTGCACGGGGCTTAAAAGCAAGCAATAAGCCTTTCTTATGGGTAGCAAAGGAGAATGAAAACAAGCTGCCTGTTGAGTTTGTGAACTCAGTTGGTGAAACAGGATTAGTAGTGAGATGGTGCAACCAGTTTAATGTTCTAGCTCACCAAGCTGTTGGTTGCTTCATAACACACTGTGGGTGGAACTCAATTTTAGAAGGGTTGAGCCTCGGTGTGGCAATAGTGGCAGTGCCACAGTTCAGTGACCAGCCGACAAATGCTAAGTTTGTGGAGGAAGTGTGGGAAGTCGGTGTGAGAGCTAAGAAGAATAAAGCTGGGATTGTGACTGGTGAAGAACTGAACAAGTGCATAAATGAAGTTATGGATGGAGAAAGAAGCGAAAAAATAAAGAGGAATGTTTCTAAGTGGAGAGAGTTTGCCAAGAAAGCTGTCAGCGTTGGTGGGAGCTCAGATAAGAATGTTGATGAATTTGTGGTGAGGTTGCTGAAATCAGATGGGAAAAGTTCAAATTGAAGTTCTTGGCTGATAAATTCTATTTCCTCAACAAATTTCACTTTCAAATAAGTTATCTCAAGCATGGAAAAATTAATACTAATTTTGCAATATGGGGCGAGTTGTTACTGTATCGCATGAACACGTGGGTTAATTAAACCTTGAAAAACAGCAAAAACATATATCACAACAGACGAGATGATCTCATCTACATTATATTTTAGAGTATGATATACACTCCAGATCAATTAACATTAGTTCATGGAGCATAACTGAAACACTTACTTGAAGAATATAACTGATATCAATAAACATAAATATATGGTATACAACACTTCAAAATTTTACATTTGTATTCCTGTAACAACCCTAGCCTTTATTTATGGTGGAGGTGTTTAATCCAACATTAACATCGCTCTCCAAATTCAGATTGGAGTTGGAAAAATAAAAGAGAGGAGATAGCATACCTCCTTTTTTGTGGTAAGGTAGGAGCTTTCGGAAATTTACAAAATAAACTATCAAAATCTTGTTCACAAGCAATCAATTGGTGAATTCACATCTCACAAGACTTGTTGTCCCCACAAACTTCACCCTGTAAAGAAACAAATATTGATCATTACCAAACACTTCTACCATTGAAGTTTTAAAGCATTTTTTATGGAGAATTATGGGCATGAAACAGCTTTAGCTGGCATAGTAGTGCAGAATCCTTAACATTCATGCTTTATGTGTTAAAATGATGACTTATAGACTATTGATATATTTCTGTTTCTATATTAAAATTTAACAAGTGATCTTTCACAATGGCTCAACCAAATTTTTGTATTTATGATGAAAATTTTGATGATTGGAGTTGCTCTGAAAATCCATGAATATGATAGGCTAGTCTGCAATTCAGCTGAACTCGTTTTTTTTATTTGGTAGAAGTTTATTAGGTTCTACAAAAATCTTCTCATCAAAGCCATCCAAAGACATTGAAGAAAATATAAAGGCTAACGAATCGAACAATAAAAGCAAAGAGATTTATGCAGTTGCAGAATGTCTACCTTGTTCTTTCTTCGCGCTTCCAAAATTTCTTCTAAAGGAGGTCGACCTAAAACCAAAATAGGCCAGTAGCATAGGGAATTGTAAGAATTTTAACGAAGGCAAGAGAATCAATCCTAGAAACCATAAGTTTAATCAAGAATGAATCAAGATTTTCTGTTGGAGTGTCTCGGACTGGTAACTGGAGAACTCAGGCTGTTAAGATAGGGCAAGCTGAATATTATATGCAGTGGAAACTGAATGATACTGATCCAGTCTATTGAAGGTCAATTGAGGTACAAACTGGTGATGTTTGAATAAACAAGTTATGGAAAGTGATTCACAAAATAACTCATGCTACTGCAGCAAATCAAGGACTCCGCACCCATAGCATCATACTTGGCTGCGCAAGCCAAAGAACATAAAAGCAACTCAGAAACTCTAATGTGAAAATTCCTTATAATGCATGAATTTACCTGTGATTTGAAGACGATACTTAGCCCAAACACTATAAACAAAATCAGCTATTTTGGCAATCTGCAAATGCCATGGTTCCCATTTTAAAAAAAATGAAAAAAAAAAGAAAAAAGAATAAAACGGGATTACCAACAATATCTCTTGGTAAACCCAAGTTTCTGAAACAAAAATACCAATAGAATGGATATGAAGACTTACAGGTTCATATTTAGTAATTGCATAAACCCATCCAAGGCCAACTTGTTCGTATAATCTTCTAAATGCCTGCAGAGTTTTTGTTTGCAACATTTAGATCTATATACAAAAGAACAAGATTATATTACAGCAAACACTCAACCATTAAAACAGCTAAGGCAATCAGATTGAACAAACAATAAGGATAGAGACTTACTTCGACATCAGTGACTACAGTTCCATCAGAAAGGATTGCATGAATTCTTCCCATAACCTGAAAAAAGAACGAAACTTAGACAGTGTAAGAAAAATTAATGCTTAAATAAGCTAGCAAGTAATATGCAACTTGGAATCACGTACAGTTTCGTAGTCTAGGCCTTGATTCTCCTCAGCGGAGTATTCACCTGAACTTATATCGACAAACTTTATAGTCCCATATTGCTTATTCCTCTCCTTTAGCATATTAACCTGTCAATAACATAACAAATATTAACAAATCAAGAAAACAAACATGTAACATTAAATTTCTATAAGCTATAAATAAAATAAAATCCAGACCTCTCGCATGCAGAGAGGGCAATCTCCATCATAAAGCATTTTAATCTTCCAATTCTCTGGTGATGGATCCTTGTCATATTCTTTCTTGGAAGTTAAGGGATCCGCAGTGGCCCCCTGGATTGCGCGAATTTGATTTCTATATCCTACAAATTAAAATTCATGCATGGTACAGTTTAATGAAGTAACCAAGGTTTCATCAAATTCTTAAGCATACAAAGTCCAAAGAAAGAAATATTACCAGAATGGTGATTGGAATGTGATGTGAATCTTTGCAAAGAATGTGAAGGAGAGTGATGAAATTTCATAAAAAAATACTGATTTGCTGATGAGACAAATGGGTTTCTTCCTCTTGTGGTACATGCAATTGCAGCAGCTCCTCTTAAAGCCATTTCTGTTCTTTAGTTTTCATGTAACAGATGAATCATTCCTTTATGAGCCTAGTATAATGATTACACTTCTGTTGCAAAAGGGTCTGCAAACGTGGCAATATGGGCTTCACCCAAAAAGGAAAGAAATAAAAGACTGGGTCCAAGTGAAATTAAATTAAAGTACGGGGATAGCCATGAAAAAATAATAATTTAGTTGTCGCACTTCAGGTCTTCAACTGGGTCTAACATTTTCTTTTGTGCAAAATTATCCCTTCGCTCAAAAAACCGGAAAGACAAGACTGTTGAGCAGCGCCAATCCGATCGTGTTGTGAAGATGGCATTTTTGCTTAAAACCTCTATTGCTTCTCACTTACGATCTCATATTCAGGTAAACTAATGCATCACCAATCGATCTTATTCGTTTTGATTTGATTTAAGTTTCTCAAAGTAGCTTCTTTGTTGCTGAAATTAAAAGCAGAAGACAGAAGATGCACTCTCGCGTCGTGGGTACCACGTCGAACTGGGACCTCGTGAGAAAGCTGTGAGACATTCTTCGCTTTTTTCTTTTGTGGTTTTTTCCTTTTTATTGTTTGTTTGATTTATTTTCCTTTTTTTTTGCTATTTCCTGTTTGTTTTATATTTATTGGACCAGATTAGAATTTAGCCTCTGGGTTTGCCAAATTAGTTGGTGATTAAATGAAGTGAGTAGTAGATAGATTCTTACTTCTTGGAAAGTTAATAGCTGTGGCCTTTGTGTTATGTTTGGTGTTCCTGATGCAAAATCCTTAAAAAGGGTTTACTTTTGCTTTTTTTTGGTATGCATGGTTACTTTTTCTTTTATTTGGTATGCATACAATTTGATGGGTATGTTATGTTTTGTTTTGCTCTCATTTGATAACAAGTTGAATTCACTGCAGCTTTTGGCAGATGATCCTGTTCTTAAGAGGTTCAAGTCGCATAAGAAGGGTGTGTGGAGATTGAAAAGGATGGGGGATGTTCTCACAATTGTTGTTGTAGCAGGTAAGATTGGAGACTTTGGCATATGCTGAGTCAAATGGTTATGAGTTAAGTATTTGTAGCGTAGCATTAATAGTGTCGTAACAGGCTGGTATGCAGATTTCTGATGCACTTACTTACATTAAAGATTCATAAGACAACATTTTGATTGTGAGAATTTTCTACAGGGATTCCCCTTCTGGATAGTTTAAACCTTTCTCTACACAGAAAAATAAAATATAAGTGAATATGGATTTGTAATAAGTTAACATGACGTTTGACTAGTTTCTGAATGAGTCTAATGCTGTTTGTTTGCCATTAGCTTGGTCTGAATTGTAGGAGATTCTTGTAACTAACTCACTTACTTTCCCTTCTTGAATGATTCCATAATTTTTTCATTTCATTTGAAGTTGATGCTCATGGATTTCATGCTACAATTGATGCCCGAAATTTTTTTATTAGTTTTTTTTTTTTTTTTTTTTTGGGGGAATTGACCCCATTTGTTAATTTATATGCCTAATTGCTGTATCTGTTGGCAATATCTGCATAGATATCTTGTTTAGATTGAGTGAATGTTTCTCAGCAAGTCTTTCCTACTGCCCTAAAATTGCTGATATAGTTTGTAATCAATCTCTCTGACAAATTGACAATGATATGTTCTTGAGGAGAAAGCTTGGTGATCATTCGATTCTAATTTCTTCATTATATTATTTTCATTTTTAACATAAAGTTCTCAGTCTGTGATTTATTGAATCCTAAACTATTAGCTACTTATTCCAAGCAGTGTGGTGCCTTCTCTATGATTGTGCTATGTTGTATGTTTGCTGTTCCTTGGAACATTTAATGGGGTAGAACCGGTGAGCTCCAACTTTCAAAGTAAACTCTGAAGATTTCAACCATTTCTTGATTGTATTCCAAAAGACTGTGTACTCAGAAATGTGATTAATAATTGGTTTCGGCATTTTTTTTGGGGTCATGGATTTAAGCAGTGGCACCATAGATTGGGCAGCATCTCATGTTGGGTTAAGACATGGCATAATATTCCATCATACATATTTGTGACTGTAAGTTTGCAAAAGCTCATCCATTTGACTTCTCTCTCTGCCTTAAAATAACCAACATCTTAACAAACTAGCACCCGATGTAATACCTATGTCATTTTATAAGTCATGGCCAAGATACACTTTTTTCAGTTTCTCAACTTCGCTTGAAAAAACAATTGTATGTTTCATCTTGAGCTACAATGCTTCATTTTCAAGTTATTGGTTGAGAGCACTTCATTTTATTCTATTTTTCAATTTTTGTTCAGTAGTTCAGCCTGCCGTTGATATTGTAGATAACTATGAATGTTGAATTTGACAAGCTGCCCAATGTTCTTTAGAGCTTTTGTTATGTCTTTGTTTCAGGTTGTTGCTATGAAATTTATGTCAAAGCAGTCATGCGAGAAGAAGCTAGGAGACAGGCAAGGGGTACTGAAAGTGCATGATCGTGTATGTCTGCGGAATTTTGTTTTTATCAATGCTAGATCTTTGATGGTTTTTGCCTGAGTTTCAAATAAGAAGATTCAAAATGTTGTCATGAAATGCTCGAATGTGCCGATCACTGCCTGGTTGCCATATTCATAAAAATTTGTTCAATAAGTATTGGATAGCTGTAGTTTCATGAATATTGTAGCATTTTCTCTTCCATGACAAGTGTAAGTTATTTTGACTTGGGGGATTGCATCTTAAGCAGCCTGATACTTATTGCAGGGATTTCTCATTAATTAAATTTGATTACATCTCTGTGCTCAGAGAGAGAGAGAGAAACATGTAGTTGTGTCTATTATACGATTAGAGAAGCTGGTGAATGTTGACGTGTATATTTTGGACCAATATTTGGGCCCCAACGACCATTACCCATGAGAGTAAAATTAGGATCTTACAAGTTATAATTAATAATAAATTTTATATTACAATAAGTTATCAGTTTTTTAAATTTCAAGTAATATATTTATATATAGTAATAATCATCTGTATATTCTAAAAATATTCGTTAAAGTTGTTATCATATCCTTGGTACATAATAACTTGATAATATTTCTTGACGAGACTAAAATATTTCTAATTTTTTACGCATGTTTAGAGTTTTATAAAATTGAGATATTTCATTAATTAATTATTAATATTTTTTTCTTTATACTCACACTAATAATCCTTGAGTTAAATAAAAAATGTTGAGTTAAACTCTAATGAAGTTATAATTTTTGGAAAAATTAATTAACCTGAATAATATGATTACAGAGGTACTTTACTGTATCAAAACATCCACCAACAGTGGCCGGTTGATTTTCACGCCTTCGTTTATGTGGAAACCCGAATGGTCACCACCAAGTGGGTCCGAGGGATTAATAAGATCCGCTCCAGCTATCGGTTCAAAAAGTTGGCGGGTCGACTGAGAGAAAGTTCGTTTTAATTAATAATTTTTCTTATAAAGAATTAATATATGAAATTCTTCTTCCTCACCTGGGTTTCTATTTCTTCTTTGTAAATTATCTTTGTCAATCTTGACTTAATTTTCCTCAATCACCACTGGGAGCACAAAATAAAAATTAAATTAATAAATAAAAGAGGAGGGTTTTTGAATTTTGATTTTTGAGGAGAATAATTGAGAGTTCTGAGGGATTTGGATCGTGCATGCACGATGACGAAAATTAAAAAAGCAAAAAATATTATTCAATTCAAAAAATCATATAATCATATCATCACGAGAGCGCCAACCCACTGGCCCACCATAATTTTTTCTGTAGAGGAGCAGATTATTCACATCCATAACTCCATTCTCCTCTCTAAGCACGTGTCTCACGCGTCCACTTAAGGATATGGATTATGCGCAGCGGGCAGCCGGCCATACGCCAACAAATGCAGAAATTTAACACGCGCGCCGTTTGTGAGAGTGGTATGCCTATTTTAAAATAACCCACCACACTCAAAACCGCGAGATATGTCCGAATCTGTGTACCGAGTTTTTCAACCCTTTTGGTCGGAAGACAGAGAAAATGCTCCATGTCATTCACTACTCAGATGACACGTCAAAAAGCTCGGGGCACTGTCGTAATTCGACCACAGATACGGCGATGATTATGCGAGAGGAAATCACAAAATGGTCCCCTGACGCCGACAGCTAGCGCCTGTCATTGGGCTAAAGTCTCATTCAAGGCTCAGCTGCTGTCGCACTATATTTCTGAGCCGTAATCTCAATACTCTTTGTTTGAAAAAGAAAAGAAAAAGAGCAAAAATTGTTGTGGTTAGGAGACAAAGAGTTGCTTCTTTCTCAACATCCAAGACTTTGCAAGTGTTCAAGGAAGTCTTAGCTTTCTTCGGTACTTGTTGTGTGTGGAAGATCCAAGAGATATGGCAAGTTTTGCAGGGACAACACAGAAGTGTAAGGCGTGTGAGAAGACAGTATACTTGGTTGATCAACTTACTGCAGATAACAAAGTCTATCACAAGGCTTGTTTTAGATGCCACCATTGCAAGGGTACCCTCAAGGTAACAACAATTCATCCTCTCGATCTCGTATACAAGAAGAACCGACACTTTAGTATGTTGAATTTTGATGTATCTGATGTTCCGTTACTTCTCTTTGTATGATCATGTCGAATTGTCAAACGCGGCAAGTGCCAAAGTTTGGATTTTTACATCTGGGTTTTGTCTAAAGATTTTGTATTTTAGGCCGTATGAAGTATTCTTTTATTTGTTGTTTATTTGTGTTCTGGGGTTGTAGTTTTGAATTTCGAGAATGGTGAGGTGAGGGCTTGATGTTCAGTTGTTTATGTTGATACTGATGCTTCCCTGTTTGCAAATAAAAATTATCAACCAGATCTTTCTTGCTCGCTGTATGTGCACAAAACCCTTTTGTTGTTTGAATGAACTCTTGGCAAGCAATCCTTTTGTTTTGATGTGGACGTCTAGATCCTTTGGATTTTTTGTGTTGGGAATTTCTTAACAGATTGCCATGTATGGCTTTCGTGATTTGTCTTTATCATGTCGAGAAATTAACTAGCAAGACTGTTGATTTAGGAGTAAGATACTCAACTTGGGGGATTGGTTAGCAGTTAAGGGGCAGAACAGAATAAATTGTTTTCCATTCATAAAGAACATTAATTGGACACGCAAGAGGTTTTCAAATATGCTATAGGATGGATTTGCATATTCAAATTTGGAACTTGAGTAGAATTCAAACTGATGTTTTATTTTTGAGCGCTCTCTTGAATTTTTAGAAGCTCCTAAAGTTCTAATTTTCATGACATTTGGAATGAGAGAAAATGTTTGGGTTCTTCAGATTTTGCTGCATGGATTAATAATTGAAGATACAGTTGGGTTTGACATAGATGATTAATCTTTTTTTTTTCCTTTTATTTTTTGGAGCAAGTTTCATGATCATGATCATCGGGCATTCCTATCTTGTTTATTCATAGGACAGGGAACTCCAATATGGAAAGTTAGGTCCCATTTAGAGATGATATTCCCTTTGCATGATTGTAGACTGCTGGACAAGTCACACTGTCGATCGAGAAAGCTCAGACAAGACAGTTTTGAGTTGTTGGTGAGAAACTAATCTTGTGAGGTTTATAGCTGGGACTCTACTTTTGTCTTGAGTCTTTGTGGTTTAGTTCTAGGTTTTCCGTACTTATAGGGATTTTTTTAACAATTTCCCTTTAACTCATATTTGACATCATGTGAGATATTACTGACAAGTTACCAAGCAATGCAGGAACTAAGTTAATTCATGTCATCTTGCATTTGTCTCCTCATGAGCACCGCATTATAGTCGGCATCTGGAAATGATAAACATTGGTTGCAATTTACTGTTCATTGATGGGATTAATCAGATCATTACTACTAATGTCTTGACATATCTGTGAGAATCGGTTTGTATACATCTTCACAAATACCTAGGTTATGATAGCAAGGGATTTGCTTGAAATCTCTGGGTGGTATCAACATGTGGTTTACCTTTATTTCTCACTCTTCTTCTACAACTTTGCAGCTGAGCAATTATTGCTCCTTTGAGGGCGTTTTATATTGCAAGCCTCACTTTGATCAGCTGTTTAAGATGACTGGCAGCTTGGATAAAAGTTTTGAAGGTGCTTAATAATCATGGTGTATTTAAGATATTTATTAATGCTATATCCTCTTGTTTAAGTTTAACCATGGGTTCCTTTCTTTTCTAGGTACTCCAAAAACTGTTAGAGTTGAGAGATCCGCTGATCAGGTATTCAAATATTCAGTTGAAATTGAAAATAGAACCTGCATTGAAAGCATTTCATGCCTCATTGCTCATAGCCTATTATAAACTATCCAAATTGATACTCATACCAAGTGGGATTGTGCAGGTCACAAATAGCAGAGTTTCTAGTATGTTTGCTGGAACTCAAGATAAATGTGTTGCTTGCAAGAAGACTGTTTACCCAATTGAAAAGGTAAAGTGATTTTAAATCTGAACTTTGCAAGAGGAATTCATTTTGTCATCAATAAATTTTCTGTTACTGTTTGAAAGACATTACTGATCCATTCTGTTAGTTACTGAAGAATAAATTTTGAAACTAAGAAAAATGTTTGAAATCTCTAAAAGCAATGTTCTGTCTTAAATTTATGCAAGTCTCCTTTTTGGTTTCATAGTATCTCTAGAAGCATGGTGAACTTTGATTGTTGTAAAATGGAGTCACTTTATTGAGTCTAAAATTTTGTGAGTGCTTTTAGAAATGCAGTGTTTATCCTATAAAGAATTGCAGAATCAATTCTAACCATGTACATCGTACTGTATCTATCTTTTAGGTGGCAGTTGATGGTACATCATACCATAAAGCCTGTTTCAGGTGCACCCACGGGGGCTGTGTAATCAGCCCATCAAACTATGTTGCGCATGAGCATCGTCTCTACTGTAGGCATCACCACAATCAGCTTTTCAAGCAGAAGGGTAACTTCAGCCAACTTGACAACCATGAACAAGTTGAAGGGGTGACTGAGAATGCAACAGCTTAGTGATATTGTGAAATTTTCTTCGGTTAATGTGAGAATGTGCGAGTTTCCAAGCAAGAAATGGTTCCAACTGTTGAAGCATACAAGAAGAGCTATCGAGGTTTTATTTCTTTTATATAAATGTAATATGTTATCGAGACAAATGCTTAGTAGAGGAGTTTTGAGTTTTTTCGTTCTTTTGTTTTTCCTGAATTTTCTTGAGGTGAGCGCAGGATACAAATGGTTAAAAGGCTGTTTGTTCAGCGTTAAAATAAATAATGTGGATGGCCTATATGTTTTCTGTGTGTTTATAAATTTGAATGAATGATTTTGTTGTATATTTGAAGAGCAGTGGAGACTTTGTTCATCCGTTAAGGACTCCTTGTTTCCGTTTTCGTGCTGCCTTTTCAAATTCTTCGTCGTTTTTGTTTCCGTTATGTTGAATAAGCAAACTGCAAATGAATCGAAGTTGCAGGCCATTCACATAACTAATGCTGCATAACCCATTTATATTATTTCAAAGGTATTCTGGAGAAAGTAAATAATTATGATGAAGCTCCGACTGATTTTGATGATAAATTTATGTAGGGATAAAGATGAATCAAAATGAGGCCGGTGTTTGTTTGTCTTCCAAATGCTTGTGTTCGCCCTTAAGGCCCTGAGTCAAGGAAACTGATTTTGTCACTACATAGACCATAATGCCATTATGAGGTGTTCAAACAAATTTACAGCTGTTTTTTGTATTTATGCAGAATGTAGCAGGGTAGACCATGCACCTCATAGTTAGATCTTCCTAGTCATAGTGAAGATTTTTGACTTTGATGATTTGGGACTCAAGATCATGAGTGGTAAACCCGGAACTTTGAGTTGAATGGTCAAAATTTTAAGGTTATGTCATGATTCATTGTCACTAATTTACTAAACTTTGAAGCCTGTCTCAAGTTTATGAAAAGTTTGATGTTTTTAAAAGAAAAATCTGTTCCCGAAATAATTATTCTGGGTGGTTAACCATTACTTCATGCTTTCAATGCAAGCAATGCAAGTTGCATGAGTCAATTTTTTATCAAGACAATAATTTTTGTGGAGTGCTTCAAAAGTTGAGTCCATTCTGATCTGGTAGCAAAGCCATTGAATTTTCTTGAAAAGAAAATGATTAAAAGTCATTTGTGGTCAGAAAATTGAATGTAGCTTCTCTGGACTTCTTAAATTTGAGCTGCCCTTTAAGAAACAATGGTAACCATTCATCATCTGGCTCCGTTTGAAAGCTGTCATTCTCAAACATTTAAGGCGGAGATTCAGCTTGGGGGAAGATTTTGATTTTTTGAGCAAGGAAGCAAAATCAGGTCCAGTACAGGCCTACAACATAAATACATTTATCTGTCATTCATTAATCTTGTTGTTACATATTCAGTGACTTTCCAAAATGGAGACAAAATTAATATTCTGCAACAAAGATTTGGTAGATCATGCCAAATATAAACGGCCCCGTGTAAAGAATTCCATGTACTAATTTCATGGATCCAAAGTGTAATACAACTATTTCTCATGCTTAAAAGAATGTTCTAGTGGTGACCCAACTGCTTACTGTTGTCCCATATTCTACGATATTATGAAAGAAAAGGAAATCTTTTTGCTTTGCTACAGTGGATGTATGTTTTTCTTCTCAACGAAGGAACAAAGTGATACAATAGATAGCAGTTAAGAACCCAAGAAGTAATCAACAAGAGGTCGCGGTTTCAACTGTTAAATTTCTTAGGGTGGTAAAAAAGAGTGGGTTCGAATCTTACTCACATGGATAAAAATGTGATTTGGTTTCCATCAAATAGTGGTTTTATATATAAAAATAAAATAAAATAAAACCTACGAATTCTACAGTAGCTGAATTTGAATTGAAATATATTTCTTATCCATTTACACAAGTGTTTTTGAGTTTTTCTGAGTTAGAAAGTAAGATCTCCATGTTATCCTCTTTTCTGCCTATTTCCGTCATACCAAACCCAAGTGTTTGTTTATAAAATTATGATTCTTGAGCTCATCTTGAACTGACAGAAATCCTGATCATATTATATGATTCAGATATATTATATTACATTAACCACTATATTTTATGATGTTTGTACTGTTAAGCTGTACTGTAAAATGAATTGTTTTTTGGTTGACTTCCCCTGATGGTATCTTAATGCTGGCAAAGACTGATGCTTCAACTGAAAACCCACATTTAAATAGTTCCAGGGTAAGGTTACATGCATCTTTTGTTATTAGAGGAAAATGATAAACAAGTTCTGCAATTAATTAATTTCTGGGTTGGTTCCAAACTAGCAGGTGAATCTGCTCAGGATCAGTATCATATTTTATGTCTGCTTAATTTCTTAGTAGATGTGGTCTTTCAAGTTCAAAGCAAATGATTACAACTTGTGTTCCTTGCATCATGGTGACCCATCTGTTCTTGGCATGAAAATAGAAAATCAAAGGCTTGTTAATAACCAATGATAAATGACTTAGCATCATGGGTCAAAAGAACTCAACGTCCCTTGACATTATTGTCCATCAAGCACATTAGAAGAGTTAATAGCCAACCAAAATAATTCAAAAAAAAAAAAGAGAGAGAGAGAGACTTTTGGGAGAAATTCTAACTGCATTACTGAAGAGAACTTGATTACAACTTTCTTGGATTTCACTGTTTGCTATACAAGTTTTGCATTACTCGAATAGACCCGCACTTTGCAGAAATCTTTATGTTTCCTTGGCCAGCTACTACTAGCTACCCACTTCTCTGAATGAAAAGTTTTGATTTTTAACGGCTACAACAAGGCTGGATTTTTGTATATGCTGCTAGAGTTTTGTGGAGCCTCTGGTTCTTAGAGAGCAAGTTGAAAAATAACGATTAGCTTCCAGCTTCTGAAATGCTTTGTAATGAGGGTTGCCAATTTCTTGATCTGGCAGCTGCTGGGTTTGTTGATACTGTTGATCTTGGTCTGTGTCTTTCATGTTTCATCACCTGCACATGAACATGCTTGATATAATAAGAAAACAAATTTCAAAGATCGTCCACAAGTAGAACAACTTGATAATTGTTTCAATGAAATTCACCTGATTGTCCTTCTCAAGTCCAGATCTTTTTGGCCTCTCATTAACCCCCTCTGGCTTTTCAGCTGATTGTGGCCTGTTTCTATTCATCTTTGCATATTTCTTTGCTGATAGCCCTTTCATGACATCTGAAGCAACATATTACTTCAAATTAAGCAAACACAACTTCATCTAAAGTAACAAAAAGGACAAGAATTTTATTAATTACATACCCTGAGTGGTGATGAGTCTATAAACTTGGCCAAGAACAAGAGTATCCGTTGGGCGGAGAAGCTTAATTCTTGTCAAGCGAACAGAATTTCCATTGCCGTTGTTGTTAGTGATGCTAATGCTGCTGCTGCTGTTAGTGGGGCATTCCTCTTTCTCTTTGTTATCATTAGTATTCGTTGGACACAAGGTGGTGGAAATGAGAAGAGCCACATAGTGACCAGGGTTCATTCTCATGATCTCACAAGCACTCACAGGCCAGTAAAACTTATCAACTTTGCCACATGGGTGCTGAATCGCCAGTGTTGCTGCATCAATGGCCTGGCAATTCCCCATTTCCGGTTCTTGCTTTTTTCTTCAAAAATCAGAACAATATATTTAAGTACTAACAATGAGCAGGAAGCAAAGGTGAAGAATGAAACAGTCTCTTTATAGCCACGCCACTCAACAACTTTGAAGTGGGCTGTAAATGGCTTGGCCATGAACCATGATTAGTAAAGGTAGTGAGATTAGCCCACAAACGGGAAAGTTTAAATCATGGTGATTAAAAAAGAGCATTTTGGTTAATGAAAGTGTGGGGAAATAAAGTAATATTAATGTAAGTTTAATTTGAGATATGGTCCTAGCACGGCATCATGTGGTGAGCTGTGAATGTTTGTCATAAGAGACAAACAAAATTAGAGCCAGAGATGACTCTGTAGACTGTGTACCCCTTGATAATGAAGTCCAACAAAAGCTCCATCACCTTAAGAAATTAACCCTAGTTGCCGACCGTCAAGATGCATCAGACTGGTTTGGTTCCATTTTTTAATTTTTCTTTATTTTTTTAATTCTAGTTGATTTTTTTTTTATATCAAATCGAAATGAATGATGCACATATGGTCCTTACTTTAAATTTCAACTAAAAATTTATTTGTCCCTACTAGCTTTAAAAAATGTACCCAAAAAAAAAAAATTTCAAAGTTACATGTTCATCACCAAAATCATTAAATCCAAAATCTAACAAAAACATTAGAGAAAAACCAAATTATTTATGTAAATTAAACTTGCCCATTAGTGGATTTTAAATCCTAGGTACTGTGAATCTATTATAATGATGTCTTTGAGGGGCACGCTCTTGGGAAAGCGTGGTGCAGAGGTGGGGCAGTGGACCAAGCAAGAGAAGAGATTAGGGACGCTTCGTGCTGGCCACCGAACCAAGGCATGAAATTTTGTGAATGTGAAAGAAGCCTCCCTCAACGTATTTAACAGCACGCAATCAGTACATGTCGCGTGTGGCTTGTGTCTGTGACTCTGCGCGCAGGGAGGCCTCTTTTGGTTTACCCTTTCACCTTTGTGAATACAAAAGGCTTCTTTTTAACGAGTGATCCTCATCCTATTTCGCCAAAAGCTCTGCTTTTCCTTCAGGCTTCTTTTTGGGGACGCCGGAAATTTTACTTTCTTTTATGTTTCTCTTTCTAACTTTGTTCCTCTTCTTTTCATAAAAGTAATTAACAACATTTGCACTTTTGTTTTTTTGACTTTCAATCATACGCAGTCCGATTGATTTTGATCAAACTTGTTGGTTTTTACTTACCAAGCAATGATTATGTGGGAGTGCGCCATGTGTACTCTTACTATTGTTCATGGCTCAAGATTTTGAATTGATTCTATATAATTTGGCAACTAATAGTCTAAGGAGCTATGTTGTTCACGTTAACATCATCATACATTACTAATCCTAATTATAATCATATTGTCTTCGAAAATACACTATAGAAACTTTTAAGGAGGTTTATTATAATTTTCACTAACACAAGACGCTACAGAGATAAAAATCAATCGTAGCTCAAAGAAAAAGTCAAATTTTATGGTAAGTGAACTCCATTGTATGATCTACCAACTATGCCTAGAAGCTCAATACATACGCGGCAATAACACCCTATAGGAATCATAAAAGCACTAAAAAGAATGATATCCTTTAGTTAATTTAATATTTGAATAACATTCACAAGTCCCAGTAAATATGAAGTTGAAAATTATAGATTTTATACGGATGAAAATCTAATATCACTTATGCGCTCCTATTAAAACAAGTTTAGGATACTTCTTATCCACACTATTGACTTACTGCTTTTAACCATATGATTGAAGTTTACAGGGGACCATGAATGTGGATCCATGCTTGGTAGCCAAAAATGGGAACAAATAAATTGATCAACAGAGTGATGCTGATGCACATCAAGTGGTGGGTCACTGGTCTGCCAGATATTTGATATTTCTGTCTTTAAATCTGATGACCCACTTTTCTTCTGTGTCATCACCACTAATCTTAGATTAAATAATATGTTCGGATTACATTAAAGACTCATTTAAATTGAAAAATAAAAAATACCCACAAAGATTAAACAAATGATATGAGGGTATCACTTTCCACTTTCGAATAAAACTTCAATGAGGATATGAGATTTGAGATCTCAAGCCCTTGACAAATGCCACATTGCCGCGAATGTAAATGACAGCTTTGACGTATTAATTACTTCATTGAAGGACTAAATTTACACCATTTCGTTTCAGAATTTTGCTAATTAGATGCTTAATCATTAATGCACCAATTGCGAACGAAACATGTTATTTTAATTTATCTCTGATTTTAAGAACAGAATTTTCTTGTGTCCCCATCATTCCACGTGAAATCGACCGAGTCACATGCCAAATTGTATTTCTTTTTGTACCTTGAAATGCTAACTGTTCATAAATTGCACGAGCTTTGATTATTTTTCTACCCTGCAAATGTGCATAAATTATTTAACTGGGAAGAAAAGAGAAATTATTTAACCGTCAAGGTCATAACACTCTTGACTCTTTACAGTTTCCATATATTTATCAATAACTAAATTTAAATACCCATCATTAATCTTTATTAATTATCTCATAAGTACGAGAAAAAGTTTAGTAAAATGGTGATGGATGCCAGTGACAGTGTGTGACATTGTGACTACTATGGTATTTAGAAACCCTAAAAGATTTTGAAACAGAACCCATTAGAAATAAAATTATCTTGAGACCTGTGATTTAAGATTGCATGCACTAAAAAGGGTCACTTTTTTCATTAATATAATCATAATTTGAGTGGCCAAATCCTGGAAGCCATGTGAAAGAGTTAGGTGTTATTATTCTACCTTCCCACCTCAAATTGGTGCATTTTCTTTGGAACAAAATTTGACGAAAAGTGGGCACTCCATCATTTAAATATTGAATCAAATTCCTGATTTATTTTGTACAATATGTACAGCATTATATGTATTATGCGGAAAGTATTAACTTTTTCTAATGTATTGCGCTTGATATAAGAAAAATAAAATAAAATGAATTTAGTGGGTATCATTGCACTCATCTTCTCTTTCATGAATTCAAATTTGTGGGGACAATTTTTTGCGTCCCACTCTTATTGCATTATGGCATTAATGAATTAACATTTTAAATGACATCCTCACCAAACAACATTTTGAGTCTTAGTATAGAAATTGTTTTGTTTGTTTCAGCTTTATGTACTCAGATTACATGACACAGACCAAGAAAAATGAGACTCGTAGATCTTATATATTTTGTTTCGGTTGTCCATGAGTTGTTAAAAAATTGAGAGAATTTAACACAATTCTAAATTTTGGCATCTTATTTCTCCTAGGGCAACAGGTGGGTACATGAAAGAAATAAAAAAATTAAGAGAATGTTCTTTGTTAGATGAATAAGTTCATAACAAAGGTCTTTGAATTTGTGCTACAATTGAATGTAGTTGGACGACAAAAATTGGGTTGCTAAGATCTTCAACAGAAACATATCAAATGTTACATGCGATTATCAGTTAATAATGATGCTAGTTACTCTATTATGAGTTAAAAAAAAAATTGAAATGGGAGTTCACGTAAATGGTTGATTACTTGATTTGTGGCTAGCCTAATCAGGATTTACAAATTTACTATTAGTCAAAAAGTTTTGATAGTGGGGTTGGATCTTGATCTTTATAAGGATTCTTGAGCATCTGTTGTCAATTATAAAGCAAGTGAATCCTTTGAAAAAAAAAAATCTCTAATCATTCTCCAATTGGGGAATAGAATAGATCTAACCAATGGCTTTGGCCCTTAGGATCAAGAAAATTGTTATGATGTTTTATTTTTGATTTGAAATTTGGGTTTGAGTAAAAGGAAACCTTATAATCACGAAAGTAGTAAAGTTATTGAGATTCTGATGGTGTACAGTGCTCCATTCTTGATATGAATGAAATGCTCAACAAGAGCGATAATTTTTGGAGTCTAATAAAATAATGAAAGATTGGGTTGCTTCAACTTTATTATGAAGCTATTTGGCACAATATATGATATGCTCATGAAATTTGAAATGGGAAGATGCCGGAATAAATTGGACTAAAATTTAGGGGTGGGCGATAGCCGGTTTAGTTCGGTTCCTAAATTCAGTTCAGTTCAGTTCGCTTCATTTCATTTCACATTTTTACATTTTTTTGAATTTTTCAGTTTTACTCTTAATATTATTATATTTTACAGTTTTCACCTAATTTTACTGAATTTTTCAGTATACACTTGCATTAACTATTAACTACACTCTACACACATAATAACACTATATATAAATAGACAAATACAAAGTCCTCAAATCAAGAGCAAAATAATAAAAGTCCCAATACAAAACAGTCGCAATTCACAAACACGCCTAAATTTAAAATCTATTACAGATTATAAGTCCATGCCTCAATGGCAACAAAAAACAAAACATAACAAGTCCACAACACTACATGAACATTTGATAAAACTCCACCATAACACAAGCCACAACTTCATCCACCATCCATATCACGTAGATAAAAATTCAAAGTGAGCCAAAACATTGAATAATTAAACTAACTAAAATGAAGTGATATTTAATAACAAATAAATGTATATCAATTTTATTACATAAAAATTATTTAAGTTGAACTGTAATTTTCATGTTGACCTACCAAATTGGTTGGCTGTTATTGATTTGCGAAGTTCTACATAAAAAATAAAAAATTAACAAATTGAACAAGGTTCATATTACTTAAAAATAAATTAAAATTAAACAATTTATATAAATTTTATAATACTTCAAAAGTAAACTTAAATTAAAATTAAACAAAACATACATTCTGCAAGCTGATCCATAAACTCATTGTCTTCAACTAATTTATTTAGGTCTGTCATTATATCTACAAAAAGAGAATACCACAACCAATTATGTAACAATACCAATTCTTCAACCATGTTCGAAATCAAAGAGCTTCTATATTGATCTAAACTACAACCTTCAGTACTAAAGACGAACTCAAAAGCAACATTAAACACTGGAATAGCAAGAACATCCCTTATTATACTTGACAAAATTGGATAATTGGCATTATTCACCCTCTACCATAAACAAAATATCAAATTTAGTGCCCAGATTACCTTTTGCAATTTTTTCAGTCTTCTTCATCAAGTAAAGATCCAACTCATTTGACAATTCCGAACTACCTTCACTAACCGCAACCGCTTTACTGAATTCAAAGAAAGGGTCCTCAATCATAACATCATCATCATCACCTAAATTCCAAAAATTCAAACCACTTTCACTTCCAATAGCTAAACTTCGGCTTCCATTTGTACTTTCGCTTGTACTTTCCCTTGCACTTCCACTTGCACTCTCACTTCCACCCGGTTTATACTGTGCATTATAAAGACTCATAAAGCTTAATCAACAAATATTTGACCATTTCTTTCGTCTCAACACATTTGGCACTATCCTTACCATATAATTTCTCAAAGCATGTGTTGCGAATTTCATTTTTCCCCACGGATCAAGTATAGAAGCAACAATCAACAGTTTATTTATCTTGAAACAACCCTCCCAATATTATCAAATTTCCCCTTCATTTTAATTGCCATCAAACCCAAAAGACTATCATTAAGAGTAGACAATGATTCCAAAGATTGTTCAATTTGACATATCAAATTGTAACGAGTATTCGATGTCACCTAAAAGAAAAAAAAAACAATGTTAATAAAGCCAAAGTAAATTCCATATCATGTATTAAAATTCAAAAGTATAACAAAGATTTGATATTACCTTTAAAGAAGAAGAAAATTGCAAAGTCGTATCATAAAGAAAAAGAAAATTGCAAAATCGCTTCATAAAAAGTCTTCAGAAATTTGACCATGTGACGAGCACTCTCCCAATCACTGTACAACGGTGGCTCCTCCCTTTTATTCTTCTCACCCTCTTTTTCATTGAAATAAGCATCATAAAGCTTATCTTCAAGTGTCATCTGATTAAATGCCGGCTTAAATTTCAATGTTGTAATCAACATGGAATATATAGAATTCCACCTAGGAGGACAATCCAAAATCACACTTCCTCGGCAATTAATCTTCTCTTGTTGCACACGAATTTGAAATGCTTGCATCCTAATCGTGGAAGATCTCACATACTTCACAGCATTTTGAACACTAACTATTACTCTGCTCCAATTCTTTCAACCCTTAAGTAACTATCGAATTCAATATATGTGCACAACAACGAACATGCAAATAATCCCCATTCAACACTAAGGCATCATCCTTCAAGTCTGTAGTCTATCAGTTAAGTACTTAAGAGCACCTTCATTTTGACTTGCATTGTCAATAGTTATAGTAAACACTTGCTTTATACCCCAGTCAATTAAACATTTTTTCAAGTTGCTTACCAATTGTCTCCGATGGATAATCATTAACAGTGTTAAAACTGATAATTTTTTTTATGTAAATTCTAATCTCTGTCAATAAAGTGAGTTGTGATGACTATGTAGCCAGTTATCATAATGGAAGTCGAAATATCAGTGGTCAAAGATATTCTTTGCTTATTCCCAACCAATAAGTTCTTCAACTTAGCATTTTCCTCAACATACATATCGAGTGTATCCCTAATAATGGTTCTTCGTAATGGAAGAAGATATTTAGGTGCCGCCACACTGCAAAAATGTTTAAAACCCGAATTCTCCACAGCAGAAAAAGACAATTTATCAAGAACAATCATCTTCACAGTTGCTCATCTGCAAACATCCTGACTAAATCCTTTTGCTACAATTTCATCACTACCAACATCTTAAGTTAAAGTTGTTTGGTCTTTCTAAAAGTCATTGTACCTTTTACACCTTTTTTGATAATGAGTTCTCAAAGTGCTAGTCCTATATTCTACCGAGTCACATTCAAATTCATTACTGCAATAGTTGCATTTGTACTTCTTATCATTATTTAGAAGTCTAGTGAAATGTTGCCATACTGTTGATCTTGGAGCCATTTTTTTTCCTTGGTAGTGGTGGTTTAAATGATGAAGACTTAGTGGAAGTATCAGCCCACTTCACAGCATCCCAATTATTTGTAATTTGTGAATTTCACAACTACAAGTCTCTCTCCTTACGGTTTTCTTTCTCTGAAAACTAAAAAGGATGAGAAAAAACTAGAGGCGTCATGACTCTTTTTAGTCACTCCAGTGTGGGTGGTTTTTTCTTTCTTATTAAAAGTTTTAGTTTTTTTGTTTGAGCAGTAGAGTTAAAGCAGATGGATCCAGAAGAATTGATTAAGAGATGCAGAGAAATTAAGTTGAGTGATGAGGAAGAAGGTAGAGTGCTTTTCAAGAGTAAAATGAAGGCTAAGGGAGCAAAAATAGTAGCAGGGTGTTTGATTGGAAAAGTGCTGCACACAAGGGGAGTGAGCATTGAAGGGCTAAGGACTGCAATGCAAAGAGTCTGGAGAACATCACGGGAGGTCAAAATAGAAAGCTTGGGTGATAATATGTTTATGTTCAGGTTTGGAACAGAGGCAGACAAAAGAAGCATATTGGTGGGCGGCCCATGGCATTTTGACAGAGCGCTCATGGTGCTCACTGAACCATCTGGGATAGGAGATGTTAAAAAGCAGAAGTTTAGCCATACATCGTTTTGGGTACAAATACATGATGTCCCCATTATGTGTATGTCAAAGGAGATGGCAATAGAGCTGGGAGAAGTTATCGGGAAGGTTGAAGAAGTCGAAACCGATGCAACAAGAGAATGTTTGGGCCAATTCTTAAGAGTAAGAGTTTCAGTCGATGTGACAAAGCCTTTGAAGAAGATAATCGAGCTTGAACAAGATGGACAAGATGAAGAAGACATTCTCATGCGTGTCATGTATGAAAGATTGCCAGATTTCTGTTATTGTTGCGGGCGCATAGGCCACCAATACAGAGAGTGTGCACATTTTAAATCTCAGTCGAAGGATGAGATGGCTTATGGCCCATGGCTTAAAGCAATCACAATTACTGAAAAATTTAAACAGAGCAGGAGGAGAGATAGATGGGACTCAGAGATCAACAAAGATCATACAAATGCCGCAACGTCAAAAAAAATGGATGCAGGCCGAAACAGAACAGAGGAAGGGCAATACGTAGTAGAAGCTAGTCAAAACCACCTCCAACTGGAACCGGGTATGGGTAGTCCGAACATGGAAAAGGAGAAAGGTCAAATGGGGACTGAAAGGCAATTAATGAAGGAAAGTAAAAAGCCTGTAAAGTCAGTGGTCTGTCACAATGAGCAAAAAAACCAAGGAAAAGAGGGTACAGCACATCGGGATCTGGATGGGAGAGAGGAAATTAGGGAAGGAAAGGAAAAATGCGGGAAATGAATCCCCAAAACAATATATTTGAAAAAACAAAACTCCCAGAATTGGATAGAGCGGGAGAATTTCAGCGGGAAACAGATCAGTGGAAGGGGAATATGGATGATGGGGGCACTCGGCAGAATACATGCATGTTCTCCCCCCAAATGGAATCTGAGGTGGAAGATGGAGATAATGGGCTCAGAATGGACAAAACAAAGCCCAAGAAAAGGAAGTGGAAGCTACAAGCCCGGAATGTAGAAAGAAATATGAGCACAAATGATGAGGTAACAGGTTTTAAAAGCCTTAGTAGTTCACTGAATTGGGAAAGCCCAAGAAGGAAAAAATGCAAAATGAACAGCCCACAGAAACTCGAAAGCACAAAATTTGGCCAAAAAGCTTCTGCAACAGAAAAGAAGCTCAACTTTGAAGATGAGATGCACGAAGTCAGAGAGGAGATACAGAATGATCGAAATGAAATATTGGCGGAGGCTGGAAGACAGCCCCGCCGACAGCCATGAAACTCATAAGTTGGAACGTTCGGGGGCTGGGGAATGACCGAACGTTCCGAGAAGCCCAGCAACTTTTGCGTGAGCATAGACCAGAAATTTTGTTCCTCTGCGAAACAAAAATGACGTCTAAGCAGATGCAAGAGCAAGCAAGAAGGTTACAATTCACAAACTGTTTTGTAGTCGGTAGAGAAGGATTGGGAGGTGGCTTAGCCTTGTTATGGAGGGCTGAGACAACGGTAGACATCAAATCTTTTAGCCAACATCATGTTGATGCTGTGGTGCATAGTGAGAATGGGAGCTACTGGAGGTGTACGGGGGTTTATGGTCATCCCGAATCTGACCAAAAAAGGCACACTTGGGCATTATTGAGAAGGTTAGCTGCTTTATCTTCGTTACCATGGTTATGCTTTGGAGATTTTAATGAGGTGTTGAATTTGAATGAAAAATTAGGGGGGAAAGATAAAAGGGTAAACATGGTGAATGATTTTAGAGAAGCTACGAGGGACTGTGATTTGAAGGATTTAGGGAGCATTGGGTATCCTTTTACGTGGTCGAATAGGAGATTCGGGCCTCAGATAATTGAAGAGAAGCTTGACAGATTTTCATGCAATAGCATTTGGGGAAGTTGGTATCAGGAAAAAGCAGCTCTAAACTTGATTTCTTGGAGCTCAAATCATAACCCAATCTTGATGGAAGTCGTGGAGAAGGGCAGAGGCAGTAGATTCAGGAAGAGAACTTTCCCCAGACTCCATTATGAAGATATGTGGAGTCCGTACCAGAGGTGTAAGGAAATTGTAAAGCGCAAATGGGAAGAGGTGTGCTGTCGGAACGAGTGCAATCCGGTTGAAATGTTTGAGACAAAATCGAGGGAGTCCTTGGCTGAGTTGAAACTTTGGAGTAATGGGGAGTTTAATGGAAGAAAAAGAAAGCTGGAACACCTTGTAAATAAGCTGAAGGATCTGAAAAATGACTACAGCCATTTTGAAAGTGGGGATGAGATTAAAAAAGTAGAGAACCAGATTGACACCATTCTGTTTGATAAAGAGATTTTCTGGAAGCAAAGATCGAGGGTTGATTGGCTGAAAGAGGGAGACAGAAATACAAGATATTTTCACTTAAAAGCTTCAGCTAGGAAAAGAAAAAACAGAATCAATGGTCTTGAAGATGAGAATGGGGAATGGACGGAAGATGCAGAGGAAGTGGAGAGGATGTTTTGTGAGTATTTTACAAACATTTTCACTACAACAAGCCCATCATCGAGCTAGTTAAATGCAGCTTTAGCAAATGTGCCAACCAAGGTGACAGGGGAAATGAACAGCCAGCTGGATAAGCCTTTCACAGGAGAAGAAATTGCAGAAGCCCTTGCTCAAATGCACCCCATGAAGGCTCTAGGCCCTGATGGTCTCCCAGCAGTCTTTTTCCAGAAACATTGGAGTTCTGTTAAGGAGGGAGTTATCTCAACTTGTTTGTACATTCTGAATGAGGGAGGTAATCTTGCTCCTTTGAATCATACTTTCATTGCTTTAATCCCGAAAGTGTCAAAGCCTAGGAAAGTAACTGAGTTCAGACCTATTAGCCTTTGTAATGTCATTTATAGAATTATTGCAAAAACATTAGCAAACAGAGTCAAAATAATCCTAAATGATATTATTTCACCAACTCAAAGTGCTTTTGTTCCAAATAGGCAGATCACCGACAATATAATCATAGGATATGAGTGCTTAAACAAGATTCGGCTGAGTAGGGGAAGGAAAAAAGGTCTAGTGGCATTAAAGCTAGATATTAGTAAAGCTTATGATAGGATTGAGTGGAGTTTTGTAAAGGGCACTCTGTAAAAGCTTGGATTTTCTGTTAAATGGGTTAGTTTGATTATGAATTGTATCTCTACAGCCAGCTTTTCAATCTTGATAAATGGAGTGGCAAAAGGTCTCATCCACCCCCAACGAGGGTTGAGACAAGGATGCCCTCTCTCCCCTTATCTTTTTATTATGTGTGCCGAAGTCTTCTCAAATTTGCTGATGAAAGCAGAAGATCAAAACCACATTCACGGATTGAGGTTCAGCAAAGAAATATCAATCAATCATCTTCTGTTTGCAGATGACAGCCTGGTCTTTACAAGGGCATTTAGATCAGAATGTAACGAGCTGAAGAAAATCTTTGATTGCTACACTGCAGCCTCAGGGCAAGTGTTCAACTATGAGAAATCTTCCATATTTTTCAGCACAAGCACAAGCCCGAACCAGAGGGAGGAAATAAAGGGCATTTTCAACTTGAATGTTGTGTCTAAACATGAGAAATACCTAGGATTACCGTCCATGGTGGGGAGGAAAAAGACAAGCTTTTTCAACGACATAAAGCTGAGAGTGTTGCACAAGCTGTCTAGTTGGCAAAATAAATGGTTTTCTAGTGGAGGGAAGGAAGTCCTCATCAAAGCAGTGGCTCAAGCAGTGCCTGCGTATGCGATGAGCGTGTTCAGAATCCCTCAAAATCTGTCTGATGATATTGAGAAGGCCGTAGCATCCTTTTGGTGGGGCTCTGCTGGATCAAAAAGGAGCATTCATTGGTCAAGATGGGATAAGTTATGCCATGCCAAGAAAAGAGGAGGGTTAGGTTTCAGAGACTTCTCCTGTTTTAATCAAGCTCTCATTGCAAAGCAAGGATGGAGAGTTCTGCATAATCCTGAATCGTTGATGGCAAAAACTTTAAAGGCAAGATATTTCAAGAGCACTGGCTTTATGGAGGCAAAAATGGGGTCAAATCCCTCTTTTATTTGGAGAAGTATTTTATGGGGAAGAAAGATTTTGCATGATGTTTTAAGGTGGAGAATTGGTGACGGGAGAAAAGTATCAGTCCACAATAACAATTGGATTCTGAACATGGAATCTTTCAGGGCTGCTCTTTGTCCAAGCTTGCCTGTTGAGGCAGTGGTTGCTGATCTTATTAATGATAATCATCAGTGGGAAGTAAATTTAATTGCTCAGCATTTCTCAAAGGAAGACTCAGAAAAAATCTTAAGAACCCGGCTACCGAGGACTCCACAGCAAGATATCCTAGTTTGGCGTTTCGACAAGCACGGCATCTATTCGGTTAAGAGTGGCTACCAAGTAGCTGCAAGGGCTAAATTCACTGATACTCCAAGCTGTTCAGACAGCACCAAATCGCAGTGGAAAGTTATTTGGTCAAATGAGATTCCAGAAAAATTGAAAATCTTTATGTGGAGAGCTGCAAAAAACCTTTTGCCAACAGCAAACAATCTGTGGAAGAAGAAAATTATAGGAGAACCAAGCTGTCAAAGATGCAAAGGCAAGAGAGAAGATGTGTTCCATGCACTGATGGAATGTAAGGCTGCTAGAAGGGTGTGGAAGCTGTCAGAGTTTTATGAGGAAGTGAAATCAATAGCCCATCAAGACATGCTAAGTGTGCTCCAAGAAGTAGCAAGGAAGAGAAAAAAGGAAGATTTAGAGCTGATAGTTGCAATCTGTTGGGCCATTTGGCGCTCAAGAAATCTCCTCATGTTCGAAGGCAAGCAAGAAAACCCCCAATTGACAATGGTAAGGGCAGCATCTTTTGTGGAATCTTATAAGAGAAGTAAGGGCTGCAAAGATCAAGCTACCTCAACGAACCACTCAGGCAACTTCCAGAGCTGGACTCCTCCCCCAGATGGTTGGTTCAAGGTAAATGTAGATGCTGCTATCCAAAGCTCAGATCAGCAGGCAGGTTTGGGAGTTGTGATCAGAGACTCTAGGGGCAACATTACAGCGGCTGCAGTTAAGAGAGTTCATTACCAAGGGACTGTGGCATGCATGGAAGCTGAAGCTGTTTTGCTTGGTATTCAAATTGCTATCCAAGTAAGTTGTGTGCCAATGATAATAGAATCAGATTGCTTAGAGGTGGTGGACCTCTCCTTAAACAAGAAGGGGTGTCTGTCTGAGATTGGCTGGAAAATTGCAGAAATTCGGGAGAGTCTTAAGAGCCAAAATGCTTCATCAATTCGTTTTGTCCCAAGAGGTTGTAATGGAATAGCCCACTCTTTAGCCAAAATTGCTTTAAGTGTTGAAAATGCTACTATATGGCTGGATAATTTCCCAGATTCTGTTATGTTGTTATTTTCAAAGTTCATCTAATGGAAAGCTTTACTTTCCCATAAAAAAAAAAAAAAATGATGAAGACTTTTTCCTCTTATTTATGCTAGTGACAATTGTTGGTGAATCATTTTCATTATCATCAACTTCAACTCCACGCTCAAGATCATCGGCTACACAATCAAGATTGTCTTGAACTCTTGAATAATTAGACATTTAAAATGAATAAAATAAAAATAAATAAGCAATCATAATTTATTTACATTTTATTAAAATGAAAAAAAATCAATTAATATTTATTAACTACTAGCCAACATATTATAATTTAATTCAATTTAATTTAAATTTCATTTCATTTCATTTCATTTAACAAGTTATGCTAATATATCATGATTTCCTTCCAATCATTGTTAATTTAATTTGCAACGCCGTCCCAAATTGCCAATAGCAAATTACAACTGTACGAAGCTCATTAAGTCATTAATCATTTAATCATTATGCCGAATAACAAATATTATTTTCAAATTTTCATTGACAAAAATATGATACATTTATTTCTAAACTTTAAATCCAACTACTAGATACTAAGAAATAACATTCTCTCGCAAATGAATTCTTGACTGCAATATACAATACACCCATTTCATTGCCACAAGCCACGAAAACTATATTTGCTCACCATTTTTAAGTCCACTAACCAATATATTATATACACCACTACACAAGTAGTCCACAAAATCAATCCCTAACAGAAACTACACAAACACTGAACACACGGCATAAATTAAAAAAAATACACCTGCAAGCCGCAGCGCACCAGCACCCAAGATGACCGTGTGCAAGGGGCTGTGCTAGGCGCCGACTGAGTCGTGAGGTGAGGGAGAGACCGAGAGGGACTGAGCTAAATCGTGCCATGCACGTGCAAAGAGGGAGAGATGCCAAGGACTGTGCCGTCGCCGAGGGCCTACACTATGACTCGAGGGAGAGACGTGAGGGAGAGAGATGCAATCGTGAATTCATATTGTAAATTTTAGGGCTTTGATTTTTTGTAATTGAAATTTGACTTTAGTTTTATAGATTTTAAATTAAAATATTTTAATAATTATTTCGAACTGAACCAAATTGGTTTGCTGGTTCGGTTCAATTTTAAACCAAACCGAATACAAATAAATCAGTTTGTTAATTCTTAAACCATTCGGTTTTTGCTCTTAGAACCAAACGAACCGAAAAAATTCAGTTCAATTCGGCAAAAAACGAACCGTTTGCCCACCCCTACTAAAATCTATGAAGGCAAATATCCGAAGAAAAAGCAAATATAATTGCTTCATTGCTACTTCAAATCCATCAGTCTCCGGTTGGATTTACAGGAAAGAAAAAAACAATTCAACAAATGTTCTAAGGCAAATCCTATAAAGGAAGGTACTACCTTTTACTGCTATAGCGTGTAATAAGGCATTCACAAGAGAACAATGATGATATTTGTGTGTTCCCACAACCATCTTTTGGAAAACTTCCGAAAGAGCAATACATGTTACCGATTGAATCACACAGATGGGAAATATTTGTTTAAATTGAACGGCAGGGAGTAAAATTCTTCACTTCTTGAGTCGCCTTTGAAGGATCGGAAGTTGTCCCACCAATGCTTACCCCTGTCTTTCCTGATTGCACCATCCTTTTTATGCAGTGTGTTGTCCAGGAAAAATGCCACGCAACCAGCAACAAATGGTTCTGATGAGAAAGGAACGTTTACAATATCGTTGAACTGCAAATAAGGAAGAGCATGACAGTTTTGTCAATAAAAACCAATATTGACATGGTTTGATAACAAGGTTAAAGCTGGGACAAGAGAGGTAAAGGGGTTGAAAAGGTTTTATCCATACCCATCTTCCACTAGTGTGAACTGGACCGAAACCATTAATGGCAGTGTACTCATTGAAGTATTGGGGCACAGACAAGCCGATGAAGATAGAGAAGCCTAATATGAACTTTGTTCGGAAACTGTTGAGGTTACAGAACTGAAGGAAGCTAAGACCTCCAGCACCTGCGCATGCACATTGAAATTTCATTTGTCATTTACTGCAACTGATCACACTATCAAAGGAATTTGGACATCCAGAAATCTCTGAGTCAACCAATTATATCATACATACCCACGTACGCAAAGAAAAGGCAATATAAAGCAGCAACAATCGGTGCCGGAATTGAAGCAAAGACTGCTCCAAATTTCCCTGTAGAATGATGGCAAATTATGATAACAAGAAAAATATGCTTGAAATAGGGACCAACAATACATCCAATCTTTGATAATTTTCACAAATCAATTTACCAAGAACAGAGAAGAATATCATGAATCCAGCAGATATTTGGACAACCCTTCGACTGCCAACTCTAGTCAAGGCCAAAAGACCAGCATTCTCTCTGTATAGAAACAACTTGAGTTAAGATGGAATTTGTGTTTTCTCAATTCAGAATGCTCATACACAATACTTAAAAGGTAGGTTTGGGAAGAGTCTTACACAGACACTGATGTTCCATTTACAGTTCCAAATAACCCAGAAAGCAAAATGCCAACTCCCTGAAGGAGAAACAATCATTAGTTCACACAACTGCCATTCTAACCTGAAATTTCAGATCACCAATTTTGCAAGGTGGTAAACATCCCTGCAAGAAGTTTACCACCTTTCAAGAAGTCACATGAATACCTATATGGATGGATTATATTGTGAGGTCAATCACTCCAGATGGACAGATAAAAGATTGTATTTATATCTTTTATATATTCATTATGATCCCAGTATTTACAATCTTTTAGTCACTTCTGTTTACCACTTGTATCAAACCAGGAATCTAGAATCACACAATTAAATTTTCATTCTCAATAATTTCTGGACTGAGGGTGACACTTACGTAGGGACATTTGTGGAGCAATAGGCCTTCTTTTGATTTAAAGGCAACAATGAGATACACAGCAGTTGAAAAGCACAATCTTAACAGCACTCAACCTATCATTTTTAGTCTTATATAAATTTAGTAAAATCACAAGACAGTTTAAAATGGGATTGATCACCAAACATGATTGATGTATAAGAACCTTAATTTTGCATTGATAAGTTTGCTCAAATCACTGAAATAAGGAGGGATAAGCCTTACTATATTACCTGCCAACCCACACCACGGCTGAGAACAGAAGGTGGCATTGGAGTTGCACTTGCATACCGTGCTACCGCAATAAAAGCACCAGTTGACTGCTTGTATCATAATGTAAATGAGAATGTGCAAGCTTCAAGAAAGAACATGATAGGAAATAAAGTATGCCAAGAAAACATCATGTAGGGCACATGATTGTATGTTTAAATTGCAATACAGTCAATCAAACAGAAAATAATTTTCATTTCAATGGGGTTCAAACATTTGGAAATCTTAGATTGAAAGACAGCCAAGAAAAACCAGGTCCTCACTGCAGAAGCAATAAAAAGTAGAACGAAACAAACCTCAACAAGAGCAACAAAAGAGGCCATCATCATGGCAAAGGCTTCACCGGCATCAAATGAAGGCGCCCCCCATTGGAAGGGCCAGGGAACTCTTATCCTACGAAATCAGAAGTATAGAGTAAGGAACCATCAAGGTCATTCAGAAATACTAAACCATGCTTGACATCAGATGCTACATTCTGTTGAAGCACACAAAAGGCTGAAATCAATCTTGTTCCAAATTTGTAATTATTCATAGATTTTATATTCAATATAGATTCAATGGTTCACATGTCACAAGGCCGAAAAAGAAATTAATGTATCAGAAGCTTCCTCCAGTTTGAACTGAATCAGACAATTCAAACAAACTATATAAACAGAATATTATCAAATAGGCCATGTAACTCCAGTATAGCCCAATCATCTTGAGGCATTGGTGCCCCAGCCTTTCACTATATGAAATAGTTACCACTTGGATAAATTTTTACAGGGTCAATCACAAATTAATTACTCCTTTTCCCTCTCCTGCCACACAGTATTTTGTAATATACACGACATAGTAGCATCAGTCTTTGATTCTCACCCATGTTAACTGAAAAGGTTTGATAAAATCATATGATACTGATAGCCAGAAAATCATTATTATACCAATGCAAGTTTCAAGCAAGAAAAATCCTCAGCCAATCAAGCAATCATCATATGAGTAAAGAAATGTTGAAGCAAGCAACTGCTTTAGAGACACAGCAAGAACTTACCAGGGAGCAGCATCAATGAGACCAGCACGATCAGTTCGGCAACTTGCTTGTGTCTTAGGGGCAGCATCATTATAGGCCCCACCCACAGTAAGTAGGTGAGCATATATCCACACAATCACCACAGAAAATATGACAGCAAAACGATCAAAGATATTTTTCCCGCGTTTTATCACATGAGGCAAATACTGCCAGACAGGAAGTAACAATTGGTAATCTTCAGGGATAAATATAACAAAGCCCAAGACATTGAAATATGTAAGATTATTAAAATTGTAATGGATATTGCATGAAAGGTTATTGGGCATACCTGTGAAATAAATACTATAATGATGAGTTGAGGCAGTCCAATCTCCACACATTTGGCAACCTACAAAAATTAAAATGCAAGAATAAGTTGTCATTGACTCATTGGTGGTAAGATGAAGTTCAGGGACAGTTTATGAACTGATTTGCATCTTTGCCTGTGAAAATGAAGCAAAGAAAGACTTACTCCAGGAAAACCAAACTCGTACAGCCCAAAACCAACTAGGGAAACCAAAGCAACCGCTGAGAGTGGACTTAAAAACCTGAAAATAGGAAATTTAATTGGCACCACTTTGAAGCTTTCAAAAGAAAGCAATCACAGAAAAAAAAAATTTAATCCCCCATTTTGGCACAGACGCTGAAATGTGACAGTAAAAAGCAGAAGATCTTCATCACATAGAGGATATTAAGATTAATCCATGATAGCTGGCATAAATGTTTTAAGTTGTCAATTAACTGTTTTGAATTGAAAGTAATAGCACCATATTGGGTTCTAAGCTGACCTTGTAACATTACGCCAAAGCCCACTGAAGCCTAGGACAATCTGAAGAGTAGAAGCAACAATGAGAGAACCCTGTATTGCCCGCATAGTTCTCTTGAATTTCTGAATAGCATCAAAAAAGGATTACAAAGTTACAACCCAAAATGAAGAAATATTGATGAGAGTCGTGTGGTGTATGAATGCACGATACATCTTACACTCTGTTTATCTATTCAAACTTATTTCAGCTTAGGCTTTTATAAGAACTAGTATTAGAAACCAAGTCATAGTTGGTTTCTTGTATAAAATATTGCTCCTCCAGGCTGTTAGTCAAAGGGAAATCGAAGGCATGCATTTCTGTTGCAAAATTATATACCACGTTATATTTTAGTATAATCTATCTTACTCTCGACATGTATTGCCACGCTCCTAAACATTTTAAATATTCCAAACAAACAACAAAGACATGGGGTTGAGACACAAAACCTCAACAGGATCTCCAGAATCATTGCTGAATCGACCAGCAAGGATGATTGAAATTGCAGGAGGGACGAAAGTGTAAGACCCTCCCATAACAGCAGGTAATCGAGTCCCAAACAATGATTGCAGCAATGTGTTCAAACCAGCAACAAAAAGCAGTGTCTGGATCACCTTTGCTTTCTCCTCCTACAAACCATAGCAAATTTTGTACCAATCATATTACCAATTGGAGACTATTTTATCTTCAGTGAGAATAAAATACTTAATCAAATTCAAAGGGATTTGTTCATGAATTTTTTTTTTTTTAAATTTTGGCAGGCCTTACATTTCCACCTCCCATCTGAGGAACAAGAGAAGTTGGAATGAGAACCGTTGTGCCAAGCATAACAATGTAGTGTTGAAAACCAAGAAGAATAGCTTCAGCTGCATCAGAAATGCACCAGAAAGTTTTCAAACCAAATTCAAAGCAAAAATTCTCCCTGAAAAGCTAAGATTAACTTCCTCAGAACGGCAGTTACTAAAAGTGACACATAACATCATTCGCATATCAAGTTCCCCCAATACACCTAGGCACAAAATAAATCTGCAAAATAATCATTATTGTTATTGTTGATATTATTTTTAGAAAAGAATAATTAAAACATCTTAATATTCGCTTTAATTTAGTGATGTGATTAGAATCTCCAAGAATTTATTTAGAGAAAATAGCAAATTACTTTATGTAAAAAGTGGTATCTATCAAAAAGAAAAGAGGAGTGATAAAAAGCTACTTTCAGCTAACCAAAAACAAAGAACATAGAGGAAAGCATATCCTAAACAATTAAAAATACCAAAAACTTTCTTAGAATATACTCAAATTCGGATCCAGAGTCCAGACCAACAAATACTCACCATAATTACAAATCCAAAACATATATATCAAACACTCAGCAATTTTTTTTTCCCAAAAAGAGAGCGAGAGAGAGAGAGAGAGGGAACTCACGCCATGGAGGAGGACTAGTAATGCAATAAGAAATGCTTGGTAGTTGAATCTTCGATGGATGTGGCTGCGGCTCATCAGCTTTAGGCGCTGCACCTCCGGCCATGATCTTGCTTTTCTCTCTCTAAAAAGTTGGCTACAAAACAAAGAAAAGCTCACAAGCTAAGAACTAAAACTCAAATCTGAGGGCAACCCAGATCATGAAGTTAGTGGGCGGAAAGAAAACAAAGAAAATACAACCCGCAGGAAAATGAAAATCCAGTACCCACCACAACTGGGTCTGAGACTGATACGGGGGAGAGAATAATAATAATAATAACAAGTGAAGTGAACGTGAAAATGAAAGCGTAACTACTAACAAAGTAAAAGAGGTTTTCGTTTTTGTAGTGAAACAAATAGACCTAAATAATAAACACGAAAATGGTGATAATGAAAGGAGCAGAGTGTAAAGGGTGAGAGAAAGTACCTTTCTCAAGTTTTAACAGTCTTATTTCAAAGCTAAAATCAAGTGAGCTATAGCACCACCCCCAACCCAAAAGTCAAGAGTTTTGATAATTCATCATAAGACCCCACACCCAAAATATGTGGCACTTTAATGACAAAAGCAAGACAAATGACAAAAAAGGAGAAAGAAACCAACAACTGTATAGCTGTTTGTTTTGTGAAGCAAAAATTACATTTGCTGGCTGTGGTGTATGTGTCTGTCTCTATCTAGACTTTCTTCTCTCTCTAGAAACTACTACAAGTTTTAATTTTTGTCATTAATTTACGTCTGCACCTCACTAACAATCATTTGTTTATATATATATATATATATATATATTGCGTGTTTATGTGTGCGTTTTGATTAAGTTATGTTTATTACTAATGTGAGTGTTTGTTTAATCATGCAATTAATTATGGTTAATAAAAGTGGGGAAGAAGCTGAGTGCAGGAGAATGATATTGACCAGGTAAAATTTTAGTACTTTATAGAAGGTGCGACGTCGTTTTTACGATTCAGCAAATTCAACCTCTCCCACTAGAGTCGTAGAGCGATGCGTTTAAAAGCTGGAAATGACGGCGCTCGCCTTCGGAAAGTTGGAGGCCATGTGCGCATGTCGACCAGGGATATTAACATTTAATTCGCCATATCCTTTTACTATTTACCTAGTCAGTACAGAGTTTGCCCATTCATATCATTAGGTCACAGTCTCATAATGAAAACAACACTAAAAAAAAAAATTAATCGCCAACTAGTTAAAATTCAAATTGAAATGATCATTAAACGGGCTGTACGTATATTACCTGTTTATTTTGTATATTGTGTTTGTATTACAAGTTTATGACTGAATTATTAGATAAAATATATTTATATTCTCTTAAATTTAATAGGATAAGAATAAGACTTGCTATAATTACGACCCGTCAATCCATTACAGCATACGATCTCACCCTTAATAATACTAGGGGTATTTCAACGGCGCACTGCTACAAGGACTTGTTTGATGCAAGATGACCAACTACATTCTTATTTGAGAAAACGCAAAAACTAGGTGACAGAATGTTAATACAATAAATTATAACGCGGTTGGGTAGTTTGGGAATATGGAAATTAAGATCACGTGTGAGCTGCGCAAGAGAGAGAAGAAAATATTGGCATCGGAGCGGGTGCCCAAGCCACAGGCGCGGTGCCGATAAAGAGAATTGGGAGAAAAAGAAGGGGAAAAAATGAAAAAATAAAAAAGAAAGAAGGGGCAGCTGACAAATTCGCTTACCCCAATTCCCAAATTTATTCCGAATCGGAAACGTGAGACGGGAGAGACGGAGCGTAGTCTTTTTGAATCCCTCCCCCAGCTGTTGTCCCCTTACGACTCACATTTCATTTTTAGTCTCTCAACCACCTCGTGATCCATTACTTCATTGACTCTGCCTACGATTATGATCGCAGTAAAAGACTTAATTGGGCAAGCCAAGTTTACAAGTAAAGATCAATTAATCATCAATGATTAACTTAGACAAAAATAAGTGAATTGATTGAATACAACTGGTACTCAATTGGTGTGTTTGTGAATGCAATGCAAGACGTGACATGGGATATGTAAAATGTCAGTGGCTTGGTGTGGCGTGTTTTGGGCCAAGAAATAGGTGAAATTCAAATATCTCCGCCGTTGGAGGCGATCATTATTGTTGTTGTCGTTGTTGTTTTTTTTTTTTTTAATGTCCTCTATGAATGTCAAGATTGGACTGCTCATCAACAGCTTAAAAAGTTGCGCCTGGTGAAGGGACCGGTTGGTTCAGTGTTTTTCTAACAATTTTATTTAATTAGTAAAAAAAATTAAAAATTAATTTCAATTTCCTGCATTCTTTTTAATATATATGTACATTATGAAAAGTTTCGTCCAAAATTTTCCTGAATTTTAAATAATAAAAATTCTTAAATGCAAAATGTGAGTTTGAGCACAAATATGCTCATTTATCAAGTATTATTCACCACTCCAGTCTTTAACTCACTAGTGAATCTTTGGATCTCTACTCGAAAACTTAGGATCTGTTTGGAATTACTTTGGGAGGCTTAAAAGTAATTTTAAAAATTTAAAAGTTAATTTTAGGGTTTGGTAAAAAAAAATAAAATTATTTTTGTCAAAATTAGCTCCTCCTACAGCTGATTTTAAAAAACAGGTAAAGAATAACTTTTAGATTCTGATTTTGAGAATTAGTTTTATCCTTTAAAATTATTACCTAAATCTAAAATTATCCTTATTCAAATTGAAAACAAAATCAATATTTTTATAATTTTTTACTAGAATTCATCAATATAAATTTATTAATATCAATTCATTGGTTGAATTGTTATTAAATTTATTTCACTATATTATAAATTTAATTATCAATTGTTTTAAAATAAAAAAATATATTATAGAGTTTATTTTTAGTTAAAATTATTGTAATACACAATTAAAGATATTGTATGTACATATTTTTATATGTGAAAGTAAATTTTTTATCCTACATTATAGTTCATTTTACGCATTTATTTTTTCTCAACAGTTTGACAGTAAGATTTATTAAACATCCATAATTATTTTCATTATGAAATTTACTAAAAATAAAATTTACTAAATATTTAATTGATTCTTTTTATATCTGATTAATTGTACAGATAACTGATAGTAATTATTTTAAAAATTATAGTATTCCTAAACTGGCCCTTAATATAATTATCATTTCCAACCTCTATAGACATAGATTTTTCAATATAGCTTAATAGACCTTTGAGTTGATTATAAAGATATATAATTGAGACCCCTAATAAATTTTAGATTAAACGATAAAAGTGTATAAAATTCATTTTAGATTGTAAACAAACTTTTGAGCTAAATTATATATATATATATATATAAGATAAAAACGCATACTATAAATATCTTGTGTTCTTGTATCCATTAAAAAAAAAGAAAGAAAAAAAAAAAAAAACTGCAGGTACAAGCGAAGAGTAGTTAAACGGATGCCACGAAAGCAGACAGGGTATCAATTAAAGCTGAAATGATGCAGTAATTAGGATAAGCATTTGGCTAAACTGAACATCAAAGAGCGACATGCTTCGTGTCTCGTCTTAGTTTATTAAGAGATAAGAAAATTGTAGGACTCTCGACGTATATATTATGATTGTGGACAAAATTATGTTGCTCCGGGTGTAACTTACTCGCAGTTTTGTCTTTTTATAGTTCAATTACATTGTAGTCCATTTTATACGTTACAAAATTTTATTATATGTCTTATTTATCGTTATCGTTATTTTATTCTCTAAAACTATCTGCTATCTGCTAAGACAAAGTAATGCTCCACTTGAAATTCGCTTTTGCCCCTACCGTCGTGCAATTTGGTAGTTTCCGGCACTTAAAAAAGCACCTACCGTGGTTGCCGGAATAAAGTTAACGAATTCTTATTCCCCAAATACCATCGTTGCTTCTTCTTCCAAAAATGTCCATGATACATGGGCTTTCTATCTCCACGCGGCATTGTTATTTTTTGAAATAAAATTATAGTATATGTATAGATATTAAAATGAACATACTTATTATTTAGTCATATATTTACACTGATTTACTATAGATTAAAAATTTTACGCAACAAAGAAAAATATTATTGATGCGTGTCAATTTTAATGTATTTTGAACATTTTTTGTGACATTACATCGTTGCCCTCAGTGTAACTAATTTTAACAGTTAAATTATAGGTCAATAGACCTAAGAATACAAATTTGATATAATTTGAATTTATGTGTCAAGATTGTGAAACCTTTGGATTTTTTGCTTTTTCAGCACACAATCGGGATAAGAAAGTTCTAAGCCAAAGAACACATCCATGCCACTAAAATATCTTATGAGTTAGATTTAATGGTTAACTCACAAACGAACAAATATATGGAGTATCTTGGGAGGTTAGCCGGATCCTTGCCATTATTGTTTATAGCCTTATATGGATTCATTTAGTTCAGAAAGTGATCCAGGCATTTATTTTACTACATCTACCATTATAAATTATAATGCATGTCATGATAATCTTTGTCCATGTATATTTATATATAAACTATATAATATCTTATATTAGAAAACTGAAAAACTGATTCTTTAAGACTCATATAGATTACTTTTCTGGTTTGATTACAACATTGTCTTACGGAGCTGGGAAAAGACAATCTATAATCTATAATCTAAACAATACAATAATTAATGGTTAAATTAGTTTGGGATACACTGTATTTTCATTTAGATTAAGGATGGATTCATTAATTGTTTAGCTATTTAAACGATGGACAGACCAGATGAATTATATGATTCGAAAATCATAACTCAAAAAAGCATACCTAACTGAATTCTCTTATAATTCTTGAAACCCACATGATTGTTTCAATTATTTCAATATTGAAGAATATATAGCTGGACATGTTTATCAATTAACACTTTGTCAATATGTGAAAAGGGAGGAAAAAAGAAATAAAGAGTGATTAGACCTTGGCAGGCTGAAGGAGAAAGTAAGGTTGGAGCTGCTTAAATTTGTCCTCTAGTCTTCACAGCTGCACTGCAATACTGTAATGCGTAGAAAATCCTTTCTCTATCAAGTATCAAATGTTGTGGGCTAAGGCTGCGACATGTCAAAATCATATTGGTAGGAGCTTTAAATAATTATTTCACATCACCTAACCCTAATCAAAGGATTAAGAAAAACAAAAAGCTGATTATGGAGGATAATGATGGGTGTAGTTGAAATCTGGGAAAAGAAAAGAAAAGAAAAGAAAAGAAAAGTGAAGAGAAGAAGAAAACAAGAGACAGAACATGGGTGTTGCTTTCAATTCTTTGGGCGATACCCATATCACCCAACCTCCTTCATGCTAGGGGACCACCTTTTGGGCAAATTCTTCGGCCTTTTGGGGGGCTTTTTTGATATTAGAGATATGGTTGTTTTGGTGCTCTGCTTTTTCAGTGCCCTTCGATCTTAGGGCCCCCTCCATTTGCCTTTTGCTTTTCTTTATCATTTTGAGTCTATTTCACCAAATGAGTTAAGATTCTTTTTCTTGTTAAGTAGGTCCTTGTTGGTTATGTTCAAAAACTTATTAAAGTTTTTATAGACTCAATCTGGTGGGTGTTGTTGCCCACCATAATGTGGGCAATCATTCACGTGTCCAGTTCTTATTAGAAGAAATGCATAATGGGACCTATAACTCTTTCAATCAAAGATAGACATGCGAACGGCACCAGATCCAACCCTCAAATTTTTATATAACATATAAGAATAAAGTGAAATATGGGCAAATATGATTGTTTTCAACTCATGATTGATGCATACAACTAATGTTTTCACCCAAAATCTTTAAATTCATCAAATGTGTGTATCAGCATTTATAAATGGACAGAAAGGGGGCGAGTATGTTTGTGTGTATGATAGAGAGAGCCCGACATGGCAAGTTTGGCCATTTAAGAGTTTTGGCCAAGTTAATTTAATTGGATGAGCTAACCATCCATTCTGCACTTAGAGATGACAATGGGCACCACCCGGAGTAGATCAAACCCACACCTGCATAAAATATAAATTATTAAATCCACCTACAATCTGCATGGTTTTAATTTTTTTTAAAAATCCATTCATTATGGATTGTGATAATTACCAACCCGCAATAGTACTCGGTTTGGGGGTTTTCACTTTTAAAATCATAAATGTTCAATATATAAATTTATAATAATAACCTAAAAAACTACATAACATGTTCAATTTTAAATTTAACCAATGTAAATGAAAAAAATTAAAATTTCAATATCAATCCGATACAAATTCTCAAATTTAAGTATAAAATATACAAATCTATAAAAAAGCCACAAACTAGTGTCGAAACCTAACAATTATCATTTCATATTATCATTCAACACAAGCTCTAAGAGAAGATCTTCATTTAATTCACTATAATTAGCACCCATCGATCATGATTCCTACAATAATGATTAAGATTAATTATTTCTAAAGAATAATATATTTTAGATACTAATATGAAGAATAAAATTATAATAAAAAAATGATCCATGCATTAAGTTAAAGAATAATAGTCCATACAAAATTATAATAAGTAAAATTATAATAAATATATAATAATCCATGTGTTAAGTTAAAGAAAATTCAATCAACATTATAATAGTATATAAATATATTTTTAGATTTAAATATTTCTAATTAATATTAAATAAAAATAATTAAAAAAAAAATGCAGGTTGGCGGATACTGTCGGATATTTGGCTAATACCAAACTCACTTACAACTTAATGCAAGTTTCAATTCATAATACTAAATCCACTCGCAACATACAAAATTACCAGCAGCGAGTGGGTTTTGGCAGGCAGGTTTTGACGGATTTACGAGTTTGTAGGTACCATTGCCATCCTTACCTACACTTATTGGACATCAATTTCAACAATATTTTCTCTTCTATGTTGGACTATTGCGGCCTCCAAAATCCTCTTAGAACCTCCGCTTTAGTTATAGTCCACTTAATATCAAAAATATCATTTTTTTTCAAGAAAATATATATTTTTCGATGGAGTGTGCTTTTATCGTTCATTATTAATTATGTATAACTTATTTTCTCATTGATAGATGATTAACACATATGAGCATTTTGTAAGTAAACTTAAAAATGATCTTCATTTGCAAATACAACACAGCATGTTCATAAGATTAAGAGCAGAAACTTAAGATCAAACTTCCAGCCATTGATATATTTTGCAACTTGATATTTGATTCTCCTTGGCCTTCTGTAATCCTTTGTGATGGTGTAGTATATGAATAAGATTACATAGCCTTAAGGACCAATACAATTTTTTTCACCATTTTATTTTACATCATCTTTTCATCAAAGATGAAGAGTTGTGAAGTTATCAAAGTAGTTGATACATGGCAGTGCTTTCAGAATGTAGCATATTTTTACTTAAGGAAATGATGGATCAAAACGCTGTAACATATTTTCAAGACGCGTTTACAACATCCAGGTGTTCAACACGCCTATTTTTTAACTTTTGCTGAGAAGTTTGTTTACTTCGGAGCATCAGCACGAACAAGGGGGCCAACAATTAAATTGATAATTTTCTTCAATCTACTTTACTCTTAAAATTTACTTGTAATCTTGATACTTTTATTTTTCTCTTTCTACAAAATTCATAACACAGCTTCCCAAAATTAAAGATAATAATTATGATAAAAGAAATGTCAGCAATTAATAAAATTAATATTTTAATACGTTTGTGCAAATCCATCTTATAGATTTAAAGGGAGAGAAGGGGGAAAAAATTCACACATGTGCAAGTATTCAAGTAAGGTAGATTGAAGTGAGAATAAAAAATATAGGTGGGATTCATTCAGTTGGTATTTATTGTTAAGAGTGAAGCTATTAGCTATTAGCACCCCTCAAGACTCCTCTTAAAGCCCCTTTTCTTAATAAACTTCAACAAAATATTTAAAAATCATATAATCTCTTATAACACCCCATATCACTTGGGCCAAAGGCCCCAGTGGTGAACTTTTGTCCTTACAACTCTGAGATCAGGGGTTCGAGTTGCCATAAAATCTTTCTCTCTTACGAAATGCGAGCCCTTACGAAATGTGAGTGGAGTAGAGACATCTCTCCATAAAGTCTTTCTCCATTGCGAAATGCGAGTGGAGTAGAGACATCTCTCCTCTATGAAGGGTATTTATTTAGGCAAATACTTCATAAAGATTTTTTTTTATAACACCCCATGAATGCCGAAAATAACCCTAATTTACTGAGGTTTCTTCCTTATGCTCTTGCTATATAATTGGTTTCCTGTTGCATTAACCCTAGTAGGTTTAAAGAATTTTTATCAAGTTTAAAGAATTTTTATCAAAATCAAATTATTGTTCAACTTCTCCTGTGATTATTAGTTGATAAATAGTTTTGGAACTCTTTAAAATAAGTCTTTAAGCGTAATTTTAATCAAGGGTAAAACTATAAAGGACCAAAAGGGCTTATAAGAGAATATTGAAGGGGTGCCAATAATCCACCACTATTCTTAAATGTAATTGTAATTGTATTATAATAAGGGTTTTATGAAATTAACGACCCTTCTCTTATTCATACTCGTTCGTTGAAGTCATACACGAAGATATCACTAAAATGATAGGTTATTTCTCACTGGTGTGATGGTGTGCAAACGCAGTGGTAATGAGCGATGGCTGATGCCACCACCTAAAATCTATCTATATTTCTTCTTTACCGCAACGAAAAGTAAATAAAATCCTTAACCCTCTTAAATATAAATAATATCCTTGACCTCATAAATAAATACAAATTTTTGTTTTAAAAAGCAATTATTAGTGGAATAAGAAAAAATTCCAAACCAAATCCTCTAGTCATTTCTTAAGCAAGTTTTGTTGGAATGACGGCCAACCAAAGCCCAGCCCTTCAACAATCATAGGTCATAATCCTGGGACATGCACGCAACTCAGAATTGGCCAAGGCTCAGTAGGCTCATACATTTTCGACCTCTTTAGGTCTAGCCCACAAGTTAGAAATGACGTGGCAAAAATTTACAGTGATTAATTTTAATCAGCGGACGAGTGTCACCGGAGGGAAACCAGCTCTCTTCATTCACTCCCCGAGGCCTGATCAAAAACCCCAAGAGTACACCTTATTCTCTTGATCGATTCCATATACTCTTTCTCAGGTCCCTTTTAATTCACTGCTATTTTCTTTCACTGACTTGAATATTAAATACTCTTTTTTGCTTTTGTTTAAATTCATTCATCTTTTAGTGTCTGAAATGATGTTCACGTAATAGTTGATTCTTCCGCTTTTATTCTTCAAATGGGTATTAAATAATTCATTCAAGTTGCTTTTTTTTTTTTTTGGTTGGGCCTTTTGAGTTATATACTTCCAGTTCCTGTAATGTTTGTGACAAGATTTAGTGACTATAAAAAAGATTTATTTATTTTTTTCCTATTGTGTGTGAACTTGTTTCGAGTATTTTGTGATTTTTTTAACTAATATTGTTATCCCTTGGTGTTATGTGCAGCAACTGATAACATAGTGGTCATGTTTTTGACAAGATTTATTGGTCGAGCATTCTTGGCTGCGGCTGCAAAATCAGAATCTGCTGCAGCTACTGCAGCAGCAGCATCTATGGCTAAATCTGGGCACAATCCTCTTGAGGAGTTTTTTGAGAAAGATAGGGGTCCCGATGACCAGAAACCTGTCTATGGTACCAGCCTTTGTTCTTTGGTTGGATCAATTTTCCTTTATTGTTGCTGGTCTTGTTTTGAATTGAAAAGTATATCACAACATCTGATACAAGATACCAAGAGCATAAATCAGGAAAAGAAACATGCGAAGTTGGCAGTTTGAAAGCTTTGTGACTTATAGGAGACAAACTATGTGTTGCATAGATTAATGTAGAATGTGCGGTTCTGTCTGAAACTGCAAATATGTAGTAGTCTGTACCCTAAGCTTCTTGCTGAACATTCATAATAAATTTCTTCTTTTTTCCCGCTTTCCTGAAAATTGAGGATGAGCTGATCAGTTTGACTGAATTTATGCTGTTTCAGCTATATTCTTGTGTCTAAAACATGTGCAATTCTAGTAATAGAATCTATACCATGTTTTTTCTTGAAGTCTGATTGAAATCTAAAAACTAAATGCTCGGATGCCTCTTTTTCTATCCCACGGATTGGTGGACAGATGCCTTTAGTGTGCAACTCCAGTCAAGAATGGGGGCCTCACTTTTAGTAGCTAGTATGCAATAATATAGAATAATAATATTTGATTGCCTGGAGGTTCATATTATGCTCTGGTTTTTTATTTGAGTTGTTTACAAGAAATCAAGATGGATAAACTTATAAGCCTTAATATTATGATATCTCAACATTTTCTCAGAACGATGTCCTGGGTCTTAAGTTTTGTTCCTAGTATCGTGCCAACTGGTTTACACTTTAGTGTGGATCAGCGTTCTCTTTTCCTATTTATGTAATAAGAAACCATTTGCATGTGAAGTATTTTTTGCACGTTCATTTACCTAATTTATTTCAATGTGCTTGTGAAACCTGCAACTCAATTTCCTATGCATATGAAACCTTGAAACCATCTCAATATTCCAAATAGAGAATGAAAATTTCCAATTTAAGGTGTTTATAGGAAATCTTTTCTCAAACTCTTACTGCCGTCAGGTCGAAGTTGGAAAGCTTCTGAACTGCGCCTCAAGTCTTGGGATGATCTTAATAAGCTATGGTATGTTCTGTTGAAGGAGAAAAACATGCTGATGACTCAACGGCAGATGCTTCATGCGCAGAACTTAAAATTTCCCAATCCAGAGCGTATTCCCAAGGTACAAGTCAGCTTCATTCCTTGCTTTTTGATATATTATTTTGACTCCTAGCTCCTTGAGTGTCTGGCTAATAACACTGTAGTCCTTATGAGATAACTCAAACAGCCTCATAGAAGGTGTTGTACTGATTAGGCACCATCTAGGAAAACTTGGGATGCTCTCCCCTGTCAATGTAAGATAAGGAAATATAAATAACCTCAAGAAGGATTTTTAAGTATCAGACTGCTAGTTGTCTTTGCTGCCGTCATCAAGCTAATGAAATAATAATGCTTATGCGTTAATTTTCATTGATTTCTTGGTATACATTCTCTGCGTGGGATGAAGATACTGTCTTTTAGACATTTTCTATTGCCATTGGTACTCTTCACCTGGTTTAAGCATCTGGGGTATCCTTTGCAATCTTGAAATATTGTAGTTGAACTTCCTCACAATTCTCTCTTGTCTAAATTAAGGTTAATTGTCAGAAAACTGATGTGCCAAAGTCATTCATTAGCTTTGATGGTGCTGCTTACAATGTGAGTGAGAAGGTTTAAGATGTCCCATAGGTTCCTCTTTTAAAAGGACTTCCCTAAAGCAAACTTAATTAGCTATTCTTAACTGGTACTTGATGCTCCCTTGAGTTGGAACATAACTTGGAGAAGTCTGATGGATAACAAATATCCATCTATGAATGAGGTTTTCCGTCATGTGAACAGTGTAAGGGCAGAATTTCCATGGAACATTCCACAAGTATATTTATACGTTGAGTGCTGAAGGCGTCAGTCTTAAGTGCTTGAAGAGAGTCATGGAGACATGACTTCATATTGTTGAAAACAATTTAATGGTCATGTAATTTATGCTCTCTAGCTTGGTCGCGAGGACCTCCAGATAGAAAAATGGGCGATAAAGGACAACCAGCTCTGCTAGCTTTTACTGTAATCAAGGATATACTGCTGATATAGTGAAGAAGAAACCAGATTGTTTTGAGAGAGGAAGTTCAAAAAATACTTGTACTATTTTTATTCTCAGAACAAGTGCCAGTGGTCTGTTAATGTTGCATGATAATAGTTTTCTTTAATCATCGAATGTGATGAATCATGAACCTACTTGACATAAAGCAATCTAACTAGAATTACTATTTTTGCTATTTTTCTCAATGACGATGACACTTGCGAATCCATCTAGACTTTTAAACTCTTTGCTATTTTATGTCCAAGATTTTTTATTGCTTCCATCTTCCTGCTACTGAATTTGCTAATTAGAGTTTTGGCTCTTACTGCTCATGAAATGCAGGTGAGGAAGTCAATGTGTCGGATCAAACAAGTGCTCACTGAGAGAGCAATTGAAGAATCAGATCCGAGAAGGTCTGCTGAGATGAAAAGAATGATTAATGCTTTGTGATGTGTTCTAACTTGTGTTTCTTGTTGTGAGGGCCTACTGCCTGTTTCGGTAGGATGTGATACTGCCTCATTTTTTTGTTTGGAGCCAGAATGAATACTTTGTAATTCGCCAAACTTTTGCCCTGGATAAAAATTTATGGATGATCGGGTTCTTGTAGGAAAGTTTTATTAACTCATTACTTGACAATGCATGTGCATTTTGGCTTTGTTAGACACTTGTATGGGTTCATTTTGGAAAGAGTTTCATGGTGTTTGGCTTTGTTAGACACTTGTATGGGTTCATTTTGGAAAGAGTTTCATGGTGTTTGGCTTTGTTAGACACTTGTATGGGTTCATTTTGGAAAGAGTTTCATGGTTGAGAAAAGATAATTAACACTGTCATTTCTTTTTAAACCTTTACATAAATCCTCTCATTTCGTTTCCCCTTAGAATTTCCTCCTTAGTTTTCGCTAATGAAGTATATTCGAGCGGATATTCCTGGCAAAAGGCTTTCGAATGAACAGTTCAACTTTGACATTTTCTCTGTGATAATTCTCAGTAATTCGTTCGTGTCATTGTTGCATCGGGTGTTACAGAGGACCCTGGGAAACCATTTTGTTTGTATGACAAACGGACAAAAGTTTTAACTGTTCGAGCCCAATAGGCACATGGCTAATTTCACTGCAAGTGGGTGGCTGTGATAAGATATGATAATGATTGAAAAAAATCAGAGATGAATTATAGATGACATTGGCAATTACTGATATGCTGGCAGTGTGTCCAATATTTATATTCCCGTGCTTCTTATCCTGACATCAGTTTTAACAAGGGCATAATGCAATAGGCTTCAAAGGCAACATCAATAATAACAAAGAAGAAGAAATATACTGTCTATCTGTTACTGACTACTGTTCTGTGTTCCAATTTCCAAACCTGCGGACGGAAAAAAAGAAAAAGAAAAAAAAAGGTTTCTGTAAGTAAATTGTTTTCTGTCACCTGTCCATCATTTTGGTTCCCACAAGCAGCTGCCAAAAGTGAAAATAATAATACTGCAGGACATGGTCCCTTATATCATGGCTTGAATGAGTATCAAAGCCAATGTTTTCAATTTTTTTGGCCTTCACCAACAATCAATGATGATGTTGCAGGTAAACAGGGCCCTTAGAGGGGCCGCGGTTTGTGCCTGTGACCTGCACACTCGAGAAAATATGAAAATGAAATAAAGATTATGACTGCCCCCACCGTACTGTCTTGTAGACTAGTAGTAGTACTAGTATCTTCTTGCATCTTACCCTTTCCCAATCTTTTAACTCCGATGGGGACACAATTCAAACACCACACCCCTTAAAACTTGTTTACAAAATCACATTTTCTTATCTTCTAGAACAGACACATTGGGATCTGGGAGCCCTGGCTTGTTGCATGCCTGCCCGCCCACAAGATTTGAGTTTTGAGCGTGAGGTCTTGGTCTTTGCCAAAACAAGAAACTTGAGGACCATTTGTTAGCAGGCTAAACATCATTCATTGCTCTTGTCATTTTCAAAGTACTTTCGGATAGCGATTTGCCACTTCTATTTGCAACCATTGGTCCCATCACTACCGCAAAACAACGAAAATGACCGCATCATTTTCACTTTCACAATTTACAAACTTCGATCTTTTTGAGGTGCAGTGGAAAAAAATTATTACTATAAAATAAAAATTAATATTATATAATAAATATAATTTTTAAATAATTATTTTGATAAAAATAAAAATAATATTTTAATTTTTTTATTATAAAAGTGATTGATCAAATCAATTTAGTTTCTGAGCTACAACAACTAATGTTTAACGAACACTTTAATCTTGTAATTTTTAACCTATAGCTGTCCAACCTCAATACCAAACGAGACCTTTATTAAGTTGTGTTTGTCACACACCGTACTAAATTAAGGTGCAATGCATTAAGTTATAATATAATATTGTATTTGGTGTAGTATGGACTATATTATATAAAATAATATTATTGTGTATTATTATTAAAATTAAATTTATGACATTTAAATGTATTAATATCTTAGGGTTTTATTATTAATTTTTGAAATTAAATATTAAATAATTACTTTTATATATTAATTTTTATAATATAAGGATGATTCAATAATATATTATTAATATACAGTCAAATATTACAATATTATGTTATTTTATTAAAAATATTATATTGTTATATAATTTATTTCTATTAATTAGTTCTTATAATATAGTATAATCATATTATAATATCATATAAATTTTTATTATATTATAAAAATATAATTTATATTATTAAACAACATAACACTAAATTATAAATTTATTTATATTTATTAATGTTGAATATAATTGCTTAATTTAAATTTATTTTCGAATTTAGTAGTTTAATGAAAATAAATGATTAAATAAAATCAAAGTATTTTTACGTATTTAAAGTAAAATAATTTAAATGATTTTATGTAATGGAAGTAAAATAATGTATTATCATTTATTTATTAAATATTTAGGTTTATTACTATCATATGTTATTATTTAAATTAAATTTTTTATTTGAATCTAAGAATAAATTAATATTTAATAAATTTAAAATTTATTAAAATTTATTAAAAATAATAAAAGTTAACTGATTATATTTAAAATATGAACAATGTTTTAATTCAATACAGATTAAACCTACTCTCCATGGGTTTATTTTGTATACCTTTCATTATATTAGTCACCTAATGCAACTAGAAATTACAGCTGAATATGTGTTAGCATTAAATTAGTGTTTTAATGCATGCAATACGATGTAATGCAAGCCAGTCAATGTACCCTAAGTGCAAATTTAGGGGGAAAAAAGACAATAGACTGTCAAAATTTATCTACCTACATAATTAGACGCCCCTATTTTAGAAATGAAACTAAAATCTCTAATATTTTATAAATAGACATATAGATCCCATTGTATTAACGAGCTAATGCTTTAGACTGAATAAGAGCAGTGAAGTATTATATTGCGCACTAAAATTATGTAGTGTTTACTTTTTGGAGTGGGAGTGGGGAGTGTGGATTCTTCCCACTCCAATATTTACTTACTTGTTTAAAGGAGGGGAGTGGAAGTGGGACTCCGTGGGTCCCACTAATTTTTGGAGTGTGGAATGGATTCCCACTCCCATGGGGGGAGGTGGGAGTGGGAACCCACTCCCACATCTCTCTTTTTTACCCTTTTTTACTTTTTTTTTTAATTTTTTTTTATATTTATTAAATTAAAATAATATTACATTTATTTATAAATAATATTATTATATTATTTAAATAAAATAATAATTTATATTTATTAAATATATAATATAATATAATTATTAATATTAATATAATTTATATTTATTAAAATAAAATAATATTAAATTTATTTAAAAATAATATTATTATATTATTTAATAATATTAAGCTTATTAAATAAAATATTATTATATTCATAGAGAATTAATAATATACCATTTACTATCTTTACATGAAAATATATTATTATTATATTTATTTAATTTAGTAGTATTATATTTATATACTATTAATAATTAATAATAATAAATAGTTTATTAAAAAAATATTAATTTTGTACTATATTATTAAAAATAATGTTTCATTTGTGTAGCTAGTATCAATAATTTTTAATTTACATAATTACAATTAAAATTAATAAAAATTATGATTTACATAATTTAAAATATTAATAATAATTATTAAGTTATATAATTAAAATTAATAATAAAATAAATAATTTATTTATAAATATATTTTTTATTAAAATATATTTTTTTATCAACATTATAACTAAAAATTATGATTTTTAAATAAGGGTAAAACTGTAATTTAAAACTATCAACTCCCAATCCAAGACAATGTAAACACATAAATAGGATTCTGATTTTTATTCCACACTCCCATTTCAGTGTACGTAAACAACATACTCACATTCCCACTCCTACTCCACACTCCCAAGATTTTCACTCCTCAAGATTCACAATCCAATCCAAAAGGTAAACGCTACATTAATGTAGTATAGTGCTTTTACTTTAACTCAAAAAGGTGTCATTTACTCAAAAACAAATGTATTCATTTCTTAAACTAAGAGAGTTTTAGGTGTTTATTTTAAATAGTGAAAACTATTCATTATAGCAAATCTCAGGGTCTAGTGTTATCGTGGAATAAAAAATACTTCGAATATGTTTAACATTCTGTATTCTATGACTTTATACTGCATTCTTCAATGCATGTGTATTATATTATATTATATTATATTATATTGGTACCGTATTACATTAATGTTGTACATTGTTTGGTACTGTATTGTACTATTTTAATTTTTATTTATTCTATATTGGTATTGCAACGCATTGCCCTACACTATATTAATTTCGTTGATTAAATAAAATTATTTCTTTGAAAAAAAATTAATATTATAATAACTTTAAAGAAAAATGTCTGGATTTTAATATAAAAAATTGTAAATTTTACAGGCACACCCCCCTCCCTGAGGAATGTTCAATTGATGGAAAATATAAAGTTTCGAGGGATTAAGAATTATGGAGAAATGACAATATCACATGCGCGTGTGTGTGAAGACAGTTATGCATAAGTCCTTTTTTTTTTTTTTTAAATAAACCTCAAGAGCGGTTGGTATAATATATTAAATAAAAAAAGTACATAGTTCATTTAAAAAAGACAATGCCACATGAAATCCTATGGATAGTGCATACAATAACAAACCATAATAAGACTAAGAAAATTGGGTATTCGTAAAGAGTAGGGGTGGGGGGTGGGGGTGGGGGGGTGGGGAGGCCTATCCCATTCTCCACCCCATTAAAAAATTTTACATCCATTTTCCACCTCATTCTCCAATAAATTTAGTGGGGTGTGGATGGGAAATTCTCATGTGGATAATGCTTTTCCCACACCCACCTCATTCCCTATTTACTTATTTTATAATAAATATAGATGCACAATTTCAATAAATTAAAAATTAAGGATTTAAATAAAAACATTACCATATTATAAAAGTATTTAAATTATTTAAAAAACTCTAAAAGTTCGAAACAATATCTTGAAATGTTATCAAAATTAAAAAATGTTTGAAGAGAGCAGCACTTTAAGAGAGAAAAGAAAACATAACAATGTTTTAGGGTGGAATAATAATTATATTATAGAGTTTTTTTTAGTTATAGCCTATTTATATTATGTAAAAATAAAAAAAAATTATTAACCAATATTATAATTGATAAAATAAAAATTATTAAATAAAAATTAAAAAATCTTTATATATAATGGGGATTAGGGTGGGGGTGGGGTGGGGAGTACAAAACCAAACCCTACCCCATTAAGAATTTGAAAATTATTTTTCTCCCATTCTCCACCCCATTCCCAAAAAATTATTCAAAATCCACCCCATTTGGGATGGGGCCATAAATCCATGGAGGGTTTTGTCATCCCTACCAAAGAGTCATCAAGTAAAGACTTCTTAATCAAGTCGGAGAAAATCAAACCATGTTTGCTAAAGTGTTTACAACAATATTACCTTTTTTTGTAGATATGGGAACAATAACATCGTATAGACTTTATCGTAGTTAGGCAACTGAGCCATTTTGTGCGGAGTTGCTAAGAAGGAGAAAAGACTTCGAATCACATTCTTGTTGGGATTATGTGCTCTTTAAATCATGTAATTATTTATTTTCTGATTAATAAGATATTTTCAGATATCTTAATTGCATAAATATTTTGAATAATGTCAATTTAATTATATTATATGTATTTAATGTGATCATTATATGAATTCACAGAAGACATAAATACAAGTTATTTATGATTAAATAAATTAAGTTCGCAGTTGATAAATAGAGTTGGGCGCTCTATTTATGTTTAGACTGTAGTAAATTCATTGAATGATTTGTCTTAATCAAGTATGAATTTACTGATGTAGTTTGATTACATTAAACTGGATCACATATGAGATTTAATTAACCTTAAAATAACTGTCAGACTTATTAAATCTTATAAGCATTGATTTTATTGAAATCTCAATCTTGAGTTAATTATAGTTTCGTGTTTGTGATTATCATTTCATTTGAGTTGCCAATGGACGCGACATATATTTGTAGTCAAGATTACTTAGTATCTTGGTGGAAGCAATTATGAGCAGTGAGATTATAGATTAACAATATAGAATTTGTACAACACATCTCTTGACGGATTTTTGGTACTTGATCATAAAGTTCTCTAGTAAGAGTGTGTCAATATAATTAGTATATTGAAAATTATCATTAGAAAAAGCCAATAAGTGTCAAGGAACAAGGTGTAATTAAATTAGTTGGATAGTTTAGATATCAATTTAATTAACAATGTGGTACAAATGATTGTTCAGTAAAAAAATCAATGTGACATGGGTCGAATCATTATTCGAGAATACTATCCTAGATAGCATACAATTATGGAGGTCAGTTACAATCTTTTAGTGGAGTAGATTTAGGATTAAATAATCAAGCTAGTTTAATTACAGACTTAATTATTGTAACCACTATTACATGGACTCATATGATCCCCGGGTTAGCTCATTTAATTGATTAGATACACTATTAGATTGATAAGCAAGATAACTAGCAATTTGGGTTAAAAGCTTAAATATAGTATTTGGTGGGAGGCTCCATTTAATATGCTTGTGTATAAGGGGCTTTGTGTTATTTTACAAGATGAGCCCCTATAACAAGAATAAGTAAACGCCACTTTTGGGTTTTTAAAAAGAGGAGCCTTTGGTTTCCACCAATAGGAATATAAAAAAGCTTGTTTCTATAGAAATAGAGGAGGTAGCCACAATATACAGATTAAAGAGAAAAAGTTTTCTCTTGCTAGTTGCTTGTAGTAGTGATAAAGGCGTCCACACGTCAAGTGCAGATCAAACTTAAGTTATAGCCTGGAAGATCGTTAGTGAAGGATCGTGATCTTATAATCTTGGTGGTATAAATCATGATTTGAGAGCATATATTATTTCTACGAAAAAATAAAGGTACGATTTCTAGATTATGATAATTTTATGTATTGTATGAGAAATGCAATCCAATTATTTTTTTGCTGCAAAACTAATTTTTAAACCAACAATTCTAACCATAATGAACACTAACCCTTATAGCAAGTAGAATCAATAGCACAATAATAGTATAAAGTTCTGCATAAAAAGAGGTTTGATTCCCAATTGACATAGCAAAGTATCAAAAAAAAAAAAAAAACCATTAGGACCTCTATAAATAACAATACAAGAAGCTGGACCTAAATTTCCTTTAGAGATACCATCAGTATTAACTTTAACCTAACAAAAGATCGAAGGATGCCATAGAACTGCACAAATCTTTGAAGAAGTGCAAAGAAAATTACTTAAATTAAGTAAGTTATAAATAGGAAAAGAGTCTAGAAGATGTACAAAGCCTGGATATAGCTTACTTAGGCAAGAGATTTAACCAAAACACTGAGCTTAATATGCGCAATTGAAGGTCGAATAATTTTAAACTTTGGTTTATTTCTATCCTTATAAATATGGCACAAAATCACAAGATGTAGAATTTAATATTGTACAATACAATACCATGTGTCAAAAGCATCCCTAAAGCAATTTAGTTTCATTTAACAGCTTATATATTTGACAATAAATGATTTGATTTCTCTTTAAAAATTGAAAAAAGAGGGAGAAAGAAAAACAAAAAATAAAATAAAATAAAAGATGAACAAAAGATGAGTCTGACTCATACTTGGGGAAGCAACTAGCATAGAAGATAAAAGAATAACCTTTATGCTTGCCCGAAACAGTGACACTAACATGGCACTTTTCTTACTTTGGTATTGTGTGTTGGAACAACTCAAGACAACCTTAACTTCTCCATCATATGCATTCATGTGCAAGTGCAACAACTGCTACCCCAGTAAACTAATGAATTTCCCACTTTGCCCCAACTGGGCCCCAATTTTGTCTTTGAATAAAACAACAGCTCCCATGCAAAAAAAATAAAATCCAGAAGTCAAACGCTTATCTCAGTCAACAGCTGCAATCCAAGGACTTCGGTCACATTTCCGTAGCTCATTTCACAAGGAACTCACAGCCAGGTGACGCTATCAAAAGCTCTCTTACCCGAGCTGCCCGATCTGCCCAAGGCGCTGCCCGTTTGTGCCTACCAAGTACCCACGTACGCCTTTCCTTGTGCTGTTTCTCTCTCTTCAAGTCCTCTTCGATTTCTCTCTCTCTCTCTGGATCGACGGCTTTTATTTACTCTTTTACGATCAATTTCTATCACGAATTCGCGATCTGATTTCGAACTGGTTCGGTGCAAAGGAATTCTGCGGAGCGGAGCCCTAGAATTTGGGAAATATTTGAAGTGAATTAGGGATTTGATGTTGGTGAGTCTGCCTAGGGTTTTGGATTTGGGGTCAGTAGGATCTACGGTAAAATAACGAGAAGAGGAGGGGTGATTTGGGGAGATTTTTAAGGATTTTTGTGGATTGATGGTAGTCGTTTCGGGGCAAAATGCAAGGGTACTATGTGTATGCATGGGTGGCGGGAAGGTGAAGCTGAGAGGAAACGGGCAGGTCGGCACATGTGGACTGTCCCTACACGTGCGAGCGTAGCTGGTGATGGTTCTTCTTCTTTTTCCAATTCAGCTAATTCATTTTATAAGGTATTTTATTTTTGTGTCTTAGGGTTTGTTTTATTTCTCGGCTTTATGCTGAAAATGTTGAGTGTTCTATATTATTTATTTTGTTAGATACTTGTAATTTTTTGAATTGAGTTTCTGGGTTTTGTAAGGTCTCGGAATAATGAAGGTAAACTTGGGTAATGCTTATGGTTTTTAGTAATTATGAGCCAATTTGAAAATTTCTAATTTCTATTTGATTGATTGGTATCAAAGTTTAAGCCTTTTTCGGTATTGCATTTTATGCATCTGAAGTTGAAATTTATTGCACTGTTTTTCTGTCCTACTATCTGTTATCTTTAAGCTTAGTGCTTATCGTAAAAGTAACTTCATCATTTAACAATTTTCAGATTGCTATCTGTTTCTTTTCTGTTGTATAATATTCTGCTTGAAATTTTCATATCTTCTCTATGAATATGGTTGGAGTTCTTTTTTAATAGAGAAACATAAATATTTGAAGCAATTCATGGTAGTTTTATGGTTGGAGTGTTACTTAGGGGCAAGATAGCTGTGTCCATGTTCAATTTCTTGGGCAAACTGTTTGATGAAAAGTAAGTTTTGGGGAGATTATTGGGATATTTGGAGTCTGGCTAAATTGTTGAAATTAGTGGAAATTTGCTTCTTGTCGGGCTGAGAGGAGGAAACACATCCTTGGGGTTTAGTTTTCCAAACCATTAAATGCATCAGAAATCTGATCATAAGTAGATTTGCATCTACGTGGTCACGTAAGGAACTAGAACTTACAGTATGCATTAGAAATTTGGGCATAAGACATATATCTATGGGTTCAGTGCCTTTCTTGGTCAGTTATCATTTAATGCTGTTATTCTTTTTGAACGTTGCTGTTTTTTAATATATCTTTTGAATGCTGGGTTTTAATCCTTTTGTTTAGTGAACTCACTCTTTTGGCTCACCAAACCAGTTTGCCTGTTTTTCTCCACAGAATGGACGTAAGATTAGTGTTGGTGACTGTGCTCTTTTCAAACCACCTCAGGATTCCCCACCTTTCATTGGAATCATTCGTTCACTGACCTCTGGCAAAGAGAATAAGTTAAAGCTAAGTGTGAATTGGCTTTATCGACCTGCTGAAGTCAAACTTGGCAAAGGCATCCTGTTGGAAGCTGCGCCAAACGAAATCTTCTATTCTTTTCATAAGGATGATATTCCTGCTGCTTCTATACTGCATCCGTGTAAAGTCGCATTCCTTCCAAAAGGTTTTGAACTTCCATCAGGGATCTGCTCGTTTGTGTGTCGGCGAGTTTATGACATTAAAAACAAGAGTTTATGGTGGTTAACAGATAAAGATTACATTAATGTAAGTTATGAAAGCAAGTGTAAATCTTGCATTTCTGTTCAAATTATTGATAATTGGAGGTTAATTTTGATTTCTTTTCTCCAGGAACGGCAGGAAGAAGTAGATCAGCTATTATATAAAACTCGAATAGAAATGCATGTAACCATGCAGCAAGGTGGCCGTTCTCCGAAGCCATTGAACGGGCCAACATCTACATCACAGTTGAAACCTGGTTCTGATAGTGTGCAGAATAGTGTCTCCTCATTTCCTTCTCAAGTTAAGGGTAAGAAAAGGGAGCGGGGAGATCAAGGCTCTGAGCCTGTCAAAAGAGAGCGTTCAACAAAAATGGATGACGGAGATTCTGGTCATGGTAGATCAGAAAGTGTTTTAAGATCTGAGATATCCAAGATCACAGAGAAGGGTGGCCTTGTGGATTTTGAAGGGGTTGAGAAGTTTGTACAGCTGATGCTGCCTGACAGAAATGAGAAAAAGATAGACTTGGTTTGCCGGTCAATGCTTGCTAATGTAGTAGCAGCAACTGATAAGTTTGATTGCCTTAGTAAGTTTGTGCAGCTCAGGGGTTTGCCTGTTTTTGATGAATGGCTCCAGGAGGTCCATAAAGGAAAGATCGGTGACGGCAGTAACCCGAAGGATGGTGATAAGGCCATTGAGGAATTTCTCCTGGTTTCACTTCGTGCACTTGATAAGCTTCCAGTAAATCTTCATGCCTTGCAAATGTGTAATATTGGCAAGTCTGTGAATCATTTGCGTTCTCATAAAAACTTGGAAATTCAGAAGAAAGCTAGGAGCTTGGTTGACACATGGAAGAAGCGTGTTGAGGCAGAAATGGATGCGAAATCTGGTTCAAATCAGGCTGTGTCCTGGCCTGCAAGACCTCGTATTCCAGAAGTTTCTCATGGTGGGAACAGAAACTCAGGTTCATCCTCTGAGGTTGCCATTAAGAGCTCATCGATGCAACTTTCTACTTCAAAAACTGCATCAGTCAAGCCTGTTCAGGGAGAGACTGTTGCTAAACCTGCATCTGCATGTGCATCTCCAGGATCTACAAAATCAGCTCCATTGCCTGCATCAGGGAGTACAAACCTAAAAGATGGGCAGCTGCGAAATACTAGTGGTACCTCTGATCTTCCTTCGACTCCAGCTAGAGATGAGAAAAGCAGTAGTTCTAGTCAGTCCCACAACAATAGTCAATCGTGCTCAAGTGACCATGCCAAAATGGGGGGTTTCTCTGGGAAGGAGGATGCGAGGAGCTCAACAGCTGGTTCCATGACCGTGAATAAGATCTCTGGTGGTTCTTCACGGCCTCGGAAATCAGCCAATGGCTTTCCAAGTACGGCCTTATCTGGGGTTCAGAGGGATCATGGGTCAAGCAAAAATTCTTCCTCACACAAAAACCCTGGTTCAGAAAAATTAGTGCAGTCTAGTTTGACTTGTGAAAAGGTAGTTGATATGTCCATGGTGGAGGGGAATAGCCATAAATTGATTGTTAAGATCCCAAATCGAGGTCGTAGTCCTGCACAAAGTGCCTACGCTGCATCTCTTGAAGAGCCTTCGGTAATGAATAGCAGAGCTTCATCTCCTGTACCTTTGGCTAAGCACGATCAATTTGACCACAGCTTTAAGGAAAAGAGTGATGTTTATCGACCTAATGTTACCTCCGATGTGAATAATGAATCTTGGCAAAGCAATGATTTTAAAGATGTGCTGACTGGATCAGATGAAGGGGATGGATCACCAGCTACTGTTCCTGATGAAGAGCAATGTAGGGCTGGTGATGATACTGGGAAAACTGCAGAAGTTTCAAAAGCTGCCTCCTCATCATCAGGGAATGAACTAAAATCGGGGAAATTGCATGATGTTTCTTTCAGCTCAATAAATGCGTTGATTGAAAGTTGTGTCAAGTACTCTGAAGCAAAGACATCTGTTGTAGTTGCTGATGATGCCGGAATGAATCTGCTCGCTAGTGTGGCTGCTGGAGAGATATCCAAATCTGATGTAGTTTCACCTGCTGATTCTCCGCGAAGGAGGACCCCTGTTCATGAGCCTGTTGATGATGAGAATGATTCAAGAGTGAAATCATTTCCTGGAGATCAGTCTAGTGACGGTGCTGGTGATGCGCATGGAAAGCTGGGTGTTAATCATGCTTCGTGGGCTAAGAATGGAGATAGCAATCAAGAGAAACCTGCAGGAGATCTTACTGGATGTATCAGTACTTCCCCTGTGGATTTGCAGCAGAATGAAGATCCATCTCAAGAGAACATTGAAAACTCATACAAAATAGTAATGACAAAGGAGACTCCTGATTGTGCAAGAGAAAATCCTGAAGAGGATAAGGCTGGAGTCAGAGTGGACGCCAATGGCACTCCTGATGCTAAACAGAGTAGTGGCTCTTTGTCGCAGGAGGATAAGGTTTCTGAATTGAATCAAGGAGTTGAGTGTAATGTTGTTGATGGATCTCTATCACACCCATCTTTGGAATTTCATTGTGAGAATAAGAAAACTGCTAGTGAAGGGTTGAACCTCTTTGAGCAGACTGAGCAAAAGCCACCTCTCATTACAACACACCCTGAGAATGTGAAAGTTGCAGATGGGGAAGTGCTGCATGAATCTGGTCCTGGTGAAGATATGGCTTCAAAAAATATTGATGAAGGGAAGGATGAAAAGGTTGATGAAGTAGATTCCAACAGTAATGTCAATCATAGCGAAGAACAAAAATCTGATTGGAAAAGTAATGCTTCTACGGGCCATGATCATCGGGCTGTACCTCATGTGAGTTCAGCTTACAGTGAGGACAAGGGTGAGCATGTGGAGGAGAATTTGGAAGGTAAAGAGGTTAAAGAGCAGTGTTTTGCTGGCCCAGCTCATCTTGAGGCATCCACTGCTTTGCGAGTGCGGGAAACAGACTATCATGTGAAGACTGGAGCACGTGAGTTGACTGCCTCTGAAGGTGATAAAGCACAGGAATCTACACCTGCCACTATTGATGCTTCTTCCTTTGCTGCAAGGGTTTCAGATACAGAAGCAAAAGTTGAATTTGATTTGAATGAAGGTTTTGATGGGGATGAAGGTAAAGATGGGGAGTCAAGTACTCTCACAGGCCCTGGATGTTCCGGTTCTGTTCAACAATTGATTAGCCCGTTGCCTCTTCCTATATCTTCTGTGACCAATAGTCTTGCTGCTTCGATAACAGTGGCTGCTGCAGCAAAAGGGCCTTTTGTACCACCAGAAGACCTCCTGAGGAGTAAAGGGACCCTTGGTTGGAAGGGGTCTGCTGCAACGAGTGCTTTTCGCCCAGCTGAACCAAGAAAGATATTAGAGATGTCGTTGGGGGTGACTAACATTTCTGTTCCAGATTCAACATCTGGAAAGCTCAGTCATTCTCTATTGGATATTGACTTGAATGTAGCAGATGAGAGAGTCCTAGAGGATTTGGCTTCTCGAAACTCTGCTCAGGATATAGTTACTGCATCGGACCTTGCCAATAACCTTGATGGGTCACGCTGTGAAGTAATTTGTTCTACATCTGTCCGGGCTTCTGGTGGACTTGATCTTGATTTGAATAGAGCTGAGGAGCTTATTGACATCAATAATTATTCAACTAGCAACAGGAATAAAACAGATGTGCCAGTTCAGAGTGGCATGTCATCTGGTGGTCTTTCAAATGGTGAGGTGAATGTTTGCAGGGATTTTGATTTGAATGATGGACCAGTTGTTGATGACATGAGTGCTGAACCAACAGTCTTTCATCAGCATCCCAGAAATGTACAAGCTCAAGCACCTGTTTCTGGCCTTCGGATGAGTAATGCAGAAACAGGAAACTTTTCATCATGGTTTCCTAGAGGGAACACTTATTCAACCATCACAGTTCCATCAGTCTTGCCTGATAGAGGAGAGCAGCCTTTTCCGTTTGCACCTGGCATGCCTCAGAGAATGTTGGTTCCCTCCACTAGTGGCTCTCCTTTCGGTCCTGATGTCTTCAGGGGACCAGTGTTGTCGTCATCTCCTGCAGTTCCCTTTCCATCTACCCCCTTTCAATATCCCGTCTTTCCTTTTGGATCAAGCTTTCCCCTTCCATCAGCCACCTTTTCTATTGGTTCAACAACATATGTAGATTCATCATCTAGTGGGAGACTATGCTTTCCCGCTGTTAATTCCCAATTAATGGGTCCTGCAGGTGCTGTACCTTCTCATTTTACTAGGCCTTATGTAGTGAGTATACCTGATGGTAGCAACAGTGCAAGCACTGAAAGCAGCTCGAAATGGGGTAGACAGGTTCTAGACTTAAATGCAGGGCCCGGAGTCCCAGACATAGAAGGTAGAAATGAGACATCGCCTCTTGTGCCGAGGCAACTGTCTGTTGCTGGTACACAGGTCCTACTGGAGGACCAGGCAAGAATGTATCAGATGGCAGGTGGCCATTTGAAGAGGAAGGAACCTGAAGGGGGATGGGATGGTTATAAGCGGCCCTCATGGCACTAGGGATGGTTAATGTGACAATTTGCTGACCCATAGAATATTTTAAGCTCTTGGTACGTGTCCTTGACTTGTGCAATGTTTTATCTTTGGCCTGTTTTTTGGGACTGAAACTTTCCTCTTCATGCTGAATTGCTGATGACATTTATATTGGCACTAGCCATGTTCTCTTTGGCATGTTCATTGTCTGCTGTCCTTATCACGATTGTCTTGTTCTGTTGCAACCCAAAAAAAAAAAAAGTTAATTGATAGAGATGGTATATGTCTGTTGTCAAGATTTTTTATTTTGTTTTTGGCTCCCTCATTTCTTTGCTGGCTTTGTATGAACTTTTTTCCAAGGATTTTCATTTTGGGATGGAATTACGTGAATACATTTACTGGATTTCCCTTGCACTCTTTTGGATGCTTTGTTCTCCTCAAAATTTTTCCCCTTTGATGTTCCTTTTTCTTTCTCCAGTTGTTAAAGGATGGGCGTTCACTTACCCCCGAGGTCAGTTAATTTGTGCTCGTGGAGGTTGTGTGGTAAGTGAAGTTATCGATGTTGTTCATTGTCTCCAACCCCATCCTCGTGCTCCACCAACTAAGCATAGTATAAAAGAATCTGTTGTGTTCTTTGCTCTGAATTTTTTCTGGGTGGTATTTGCGCAGAGCAGTTTCCCATTTTTACATATTTTAATTGTTGGAAGCATGTGTTCTTTTGCTCAGACATTTATAGTTGGTGCTTGTAGTGGTGCTTATGCATCAGCTACATACACCATTTGGATGAAGACCAACAGTCAATATCCAATCCTTCTTATAATGGAGTTTGGATTGATCTGGTTTAAGCAGAAGATTTACTTCAATGTTAATCTATCTTTCTTTCCACTCTCCCCTTTGACCCCAGTTTTGTTAGTCACATAAACATTGACCATCTTCTGTGGTCTCCTACAAATTAATGTACTGTTATTTTCAGCCCCGATTGTAGTCCTTAATCCTCATGGTTGTCTAATTCCCATAGTCTGTAATCCTCATGGTTGCCTAAATTCCCGCCCATCGTAGCCTGTAAGATTCTAAACTCAATTTACATTCTACTTAAACATGATTTTGTCTTTTGGATGCCTGGCCTTTTTGTTTGCTGGTGGCATTTGTACATAGTAGTTCTACGCCTTCTTGTTGTTTCGGCTATTGCACTCTTTCTGCACTTGATTTATCAGACTGCCCGTTTCTCTTCTGAAATTAGTGTACAACAATTTTTATTAAGTTTTGAAAATATGTATGTATTGTTGCTGAATTTTCATCTTATTCTTTATGGACTTAAAAGGGACAATGCAACAATTGGAGCCACAGGCACAGCCGATGGATGGTTCAACTGCCTATGTTATTGTGGTGCCCTCACAACTGGTGCTCGTCAATATTATGGGTCACAGAGCAATGCTGGAAAATAACAAGAAGCCGTGGTTGATAATGTGTACATTAGAGAACCGTTGACATAAATACGGTTGTATCTCTAACGCTCGCTTCGGTTTAATGAAAATTTGAATGTTATATGACCTTTGCTGCCCTCGATTTTTGTAAGCAAAGTGGTGGTTGAAAATGAAAATTTGAAGGATCGCGAATGCCAATTTTTTTTTTTTTCGCTGGAAAATTGTCGTTCTGATTTGGCATAATTGGTTGCGGTCATCAGAGCAATCACGTTCGCAAACAGCAAAAGATTGAAAAAGACACAACAAAGTTCAGTTCAACTTACAATTTTTTATAGATTAAAAGAAGAAAATTTACAAAATCACACGCGTGCGGCATGCCATGGCTAAAGTTTATATATTTTTAGAAAAATTAGGACAGCAATCGGTCAAGTTCATTAAAAAAAAAAAAAAACAACAAAACAAAACAGATCATGTTCCAAACACGAAAAAAGCGATCGGAGGGCGAAATTTGCCAAATATGTGATTAAGCTGACGTGGAACTGCCATACCAATAACAACTCACCAAGTAAAACACGTACGCCTTTCCTTTTTCCCGTCTCTCTCTTCTCTTCGATTGTTCTTCATTTTTTGCCCTCTTTCGCTACTTTCTCTCTCTAGATTCTCTCTTTCGATTCTCTCAATCTCTTTGCTTACCTAGGTCAATCTCTGGCTCTTTTTCTGGATCTCAGTTCCAATTGGATCGCTTTGTTTGTTTGAAATCAATTGGTTACTTTTTCCCCCAGAAAAAAATTAGGGTTAAGATTGATGGTTGGTGATCTAGGGTTCGTGAATAGGTGAAAAAAAGAAGGTTGTCACTGTAAGAAGCGGAATTGAGGATTGATGGTACTCAATATTGGGCAAAATGTTGCAAGGGTATCATGCGTATGCGTATGCATGGATGGAGGGCAGGTGAAGAGGAAGAGGACAGAAAACGGGAAGGTCGTCGACGGCACATGTGGACTGTCCCTCCACGTGACTCTGCGATTTTAGCTTCAGTTGCTGATGGTGGTTCTGCCTCTCCTTCCTCTTCTTCTCTGTCCTCTTCGCCCAATTCAATTACTTCCTTTTCTCAGGTAATTATTCAAGTACTGATTTTTTTTTTCGGTCTGTTTGATTTTTTCGTTTTAATAGATCAATAAGCGAGGGATTGAATTGGTGTTCCTTTTCTCTTTATTTTATTTTATTTTTTTTTTTTGGGCGGGGGAATGGAATTCTGTTGGGGTTTGATTGATTTGTGTGGAAACGTGTGAAATTGATCTAATCTTTGTAAAACTGCTAAAATTAGGGTAGTTCTGAAATTCTTTTAGATTTTTTTAATGTTTTGAATATTTGGGGCTTTTATATTGTGGAGTTTTAAAACATATGCAATGGTTATTTTTCTTCAAAGTTCTTGCTAAATTTAAAAGATTTCTGTTCTCAAAACTGTTATTTTACTCGTTCTTACTGAAGAAAGCAGGAGGTCTTGAAGATATCTCCTCTTGGGGGGGGGGGGGGGGGAGGGGGGGAATTAATTGAATGGTTTTCTCATTTCCAATTCTGAGTTGGTGGCTGATTATCTCTCTACATTGTTTTTATGTGTGAAATTATCAACATTCATGACATAGTTGCAATCTCTAAATTGGGAATGTTGCCAGAGGGACATTGAATTGCATATTGAAACATTTGATTGCCTGAACTACATGATGTTGTTTATCTGATAGCCAATTTTTAGTAGCATATTATTTTGTTAGTAGATGTATTTTTAGCATTTTATTTTGTTAGTAGATGTATTTTTCTCAGATGATAGTGATGATGATGAAGACTAATGGGAAGAATTGCCAGTGGTAGTGACTTTTAATGTTTAAACTTAGATTTCTGCAACCAAAGTTTTTGAATACCTTTACACCAGGCTCTGTAGTTTATTACTATGTTTATGGATTGAGTATTTGTTACATCATTTTTCTTTTTATTGTGTGGACCTATTTTTTGTTTGATCAAATTTTCTCAATTTCTCCATAGGACGGACGGAAAATTAGTGTTGGTGATTGTGCACTTTTCAAACCGCCCCAGGATTCCCCTCCCTTCATTGGAATAATTCGTTCACTGACTGCTGGTAAAGAAAATAAGTTAACTTTAAGTGTGAATTGGCTTTATCGACCTGCTGAAGTAAAACTTGGCAAAGGCTTCCTGTTGGAGGCGGCGCCAAACGAAATCTTTTATTCCTTTCATAAGGATGAGATTCCTGCTGCTTCCTTACTTCACCCGTGTAAAGTTGCATTCCTTCCAAAAGCTATTGAACTTCCATCAGGGATTGGTTCTTTTGTGTGCCGGAAAGTATATGACATCACAAACAAGTGTTTATGGTGGCTAACTGATCAAGATTATATTAATGTGAGTTTTGAATACTTTGCTTTTCTCATCTTTATAAATTTAGCTATAGGTTGTTGCTTTTCCTGCTAATCTGTATTTTTTAACCACTTCAGGAACGACAGGAAGAAGTAGATCAACTTTTATATAAGACGCATATAGAAATGCATGCAACAGTAGCATCAGGTGGCCGTTCCCCAAAACCAATGAATGGTCCAACATCAACATCTCAGCTAAAACCTGCTTCAGATGGTGCACAGAATAGTGCCTCTTTTGCTTCACAAGTTAAGGGGAAGAAAAGGGAGAGAGCAGATCAAAGTTCTGAGCAAGTTAAACGAGAACGATCCTCAAAAATGGAGGATGGGGATTCTGGACACAGTAGAACAGAAATTAATTTAAAAACTGAGATTGCAAAAATTACAGAGAAAGGTGGACTTGTAGATTATGATGGGGTTGAGAAATTGGTGCAGCTCATGGTTCCTGAGAGAAATGATAAGAAAATTGACCTCGTCTGCCGGTCATTGCTTGCTGGTGTGGTGGCAGCAACAGATAAATTTGATTGCCTTAACCGGTTTGTGCAGCTAAGGGGCTTGCCTGTGTTTGATGAATGGCTGCAGGAAGTCCATAAAGGGAAGATAGGTGATGCTGGCAGCCCCAAGGATGGTGATAAATCGGTTGAGGAATTTCTCTTAATTTTGCTTCGTGCGCTTGATAAGCTGCCAGTAAATCTTAATGCCTTACAAATGTGTAACATTGGAAAGTCTGTGAATCATTTGCGGACACACAAGAATGTGGAAATTCAGAAAAAAGCTAGGAGTTTGGTGGACACATGGAAGAAACGTGTTGAGGCAGAAATGGATGCGAAATCCGGTTCAAATCAGGCTGTCTCCTGGTCTGCTAGACCCCGGCTTCCTGAAGTTCCCCACAGTGGGAACAGACAGACGGGTGGATCCTCTGAGGTTGCCATAAAGAGCCTGGTAACACAACCAGCTTCTTCTAAAACTGCTTCTGTAAAGCTTTGCCAAGGGGATACTCCTACAAAGTCTGCATTTTCCTCTCCAGTGTCTGTGAAATCAGCTCCATTGCCTGCATCAGGGAGTACAAACCCAAAAGATGGACAGCCCCGGAATGCTGCTTCTGCTACTGGTACCACTGACCTTCCTTCTACTCCTGCAAAGGATGAGAAAAGCAGCGGTTCAAGTCAATCCCACAACAATGGTCAATCTTGCGTGGGTGACCATGCAAAAACTGGGGTGTTCTCTGGGAAGGAGGATGCTAGGAGCTCTGCCACTGTTTCAATGACTCTGAATAAGATCTCGGCTGGTTCTTCACGGTCTCGGAAATCAGTCAATGGTTACCCCAGTTCAACACCAGCTGGGGTTCAAAGAGAAACTGTGTCAAGCAAAAATGCTTCCTTGCACAGAAATTCAGCTTCAGATAGACCATCTCAGCCAAGTCTGACATGTGAAAAGGGACTTGATGTACCTGTGGTAGAGGGGGCCAATCCCAAAATAATAGTCAAGATTCCAAATCGAGGTCGAAGTCCAGCACAAAATTCCAGTGGAGGATCTATTGAAGACCCTTCAGTAACCAGCAGCCGAGCATCTTCTCCTGTGCTTTCAGAGAAGCAGAACCAATTTGATCGTAACTTCAAGGAAAAGAATGATGCCCTTCGAGCTGATATTTCTTCCAATATGAATAGTGAGTCTTGGCAAAGCAATGTTAACAAAGATGCAGCTGCTTGTCCAGACGAGGGAAGTGGGTCACCTGCTGTTCTGCCTGATGAGCACGGGTGTAAGACTGGTGATAATAGTAGGAAAGTGGTTGAAGATTTAGAAGATAATTCCTTACCTCCAGGATACGAATTTAAAGATGTAAAATTGCGTGAGTCTTCGTTCAGTTCTATGAATGCTCTAATTGAAAGTTGTGTAAAGTATTCTGAAGCAAATGCTTCTGCACCTGCTGGAGATGACATTGGAATGAACCTTCTAGCTAGTGTGGCTGCTGGAGAGATGTCCAAATCTGATGTAGTTTCACCAGTTGGTTCTCTGCCAAGGACACCCGTTCATGAGCCTCTTTGTGATGATAATGATTCAAGAGTGAAATCATTTCCTGGAGATCATTCTACTGATAGTACTGATGACGAGCATGAGAAGCAGGGTATTGACCGTAATTTGTGGGCTAAAAATTCTGACAGTAATCAAGACAAACCTGCAGGAGGTCCAACAGGACACATCAGTACTTCCCCTATGGATTTGCAGCAGTCTGGAGATCCATGTCAAGAGAACATTGAAAACTCAAAAGAAATAATAGTGGCGGAGGAGACGCCTGATGGAAGAAATCCTGAAGAGGACAAGGCTGGTTTCAGAGTGGATGCAGATGGCGCTTCTGATGGTAAACAGAGCATAAGTGGCCATTTGTCAACTGAGGACAAGGTCTCTGAGTCTAGTCGAGGAGTTGAGACTGAAGCCGTTGAAGGATCAGCATCAAACCAGTCTTTGGAATTTGATGATGAGAACAAGAAAGTTGTGAGTGAAGGATTAAACAGCGGTGTGAAGAGAGAGCAAAAGCCATCTCTCATTACCACTCACTCTGAGTCTGTGAAAGGAAAGGATGGAGAACTGCTCCATGCTTCTGGTTCTGGTGAAGACATGCCTCTGAAAAATGTTGAAGTGAAGGCTGAAAAGGCTGATGAGGTAGATTCCAAAAGTCATGTCAATCAAGCTGAAGAACAAAATTCTGAATGGAAAAGCAATGTTCCAATGATTCGGGAGGATCGGGTTGTACCGCATTTGGAATGTAAGGACGCTAAAGAGCAGCTTTGTGGTGGTCCAATTCTTCCGGAGGTATCAACTGCATTGCAAGTACAGGAAACGGGGCAGCTTGTGAGGACTGATGCAGCTAAGTTGACTGTCTCTGAAGGAGACAAAGCACAAGAATCTACATCTACCGCCAAAGATGCTTCATCCTCTGCTGCAGGGGTTTCAGATATGGAAGCAAAAGTTGAATTTGATTTGAATGAAGGTTTTGATGGGGATGATGGGAAATATGGGGAGTCAAGTAATTTCATAGTCCCAGGATGCTCTGGTGGTGTTCAACAGGTGGTTAGCCCATTGCCTCTTCCTGTTTCTTCTGTGTCCAGTAGTCTTCCTTCTTCAATAACAGTGGCTGCTGCAGCAAAAGGGCGTTTTGTGCCACCGGAGGACCTCCTGAGGAGTAAAGTGGAACTTGGTTGGAAAGGATCTGCTGCAACAAGTGCATTTCGCCCAGCTGAACCAAGAAAGATATTAGAGATGCCATTGGGGGTGACTAACATTTCTGTTCCTGATTCAACATCTGGAAAGCTCAGTCGTCCTCTTTTGGATATTGACTTGAATGTACCAGATGAGAGAGTCCTAGAGGATTTGGCTTCTCGAAGCTCTGTTCAGGATACGGTTACTCCATCCGACCATACCAATAACCGTGATGGGTCACGCTGTGAAGTGATGGGTTCTAAATCTGTCCGGGGCTCTGTTGGACTTGATCTTGATTTGAATAGAGCTGAGGAGCTTATTGATATCAGTAATTACTCAACTAGCAATGGGAATAAAACAGATGTCCCAGTTCAGACTGGCACATCGTCAGGTGGTCTTTTGAATGGTGAGGTGAATGTTCGCAGGGATTTTGATTTGAATGATGGACCAGTTGTTGATGATTCTACTGCTGAACCATCAGTCTTTCCCCAGCACCCCAGAAATGTACAAGCTCAAGCACCTGTTTCTGCACTTCGGATGAGCAATGCAGAAACTGGAAGCTTTTCATCATGGTTTCCTAGAGGGAACACTTATTCAACCATTACAGTTCCATCAGTCTTGCCTGATAGAGGAGAGCAGCCATTTCCAATTATTGCACCCTGCGCACCACAGAGAATGTTGGCTCCCCCTACTAGTGGCTCTCCTTTTGGTCCCGATGTTTTCAGGGGACCAGTATTGTCATCTTCTCCTGCGGTGCCCTTTCCATCTGCCCCATTTCAATATCCAGTCTTTCCCTTTGGAACCAGCTTTCCCCTTCCATCAGCCACCTTTTCTGGTGGTGCAACAACATATGTAGATTCATCATCTGGAGGAAGATTTTGCTTCCCTGCAGTTAATTCACAACTAATGGGTCCTGCAGGTGCAGTCCCATCTCATTTTCCTAGGCCTTATGTAGTTAGCCTCCCTGATGGTAGCAACGGTGCTAGCTCTGAAAGCAGTTGGAAACGGAGCAGACAGAATCTGGACTTAAATGCAGGGCCTGGAGTCCCAGACATAGAAGGTAGAGATGAGACTTCACCCCTTGTGCCGAGGCAACTCTCTGTTGCCAGTTCACAGGTCCTAACAGAGGATCAGGCAAGAATGTATCAGCAGATGGCAGGTGGCCATTTGAAGAGGAAGGAGCCTGAAGGAGGATGGGATGGTTATAAACGGCCCTCATGGCAATAGGAATGCCTCATGTTACAATTTCTGACCCATGAAATATTGTAAGTTCTTGACATGCATTATTGACTTGTGCAATTTTTATCTATGGCCAATTGTCAATGAGTGAAATTACCCAGACCATGCTAATGACATTTGTATTCGCACCTGCACCCAAAAAGGGAAAAATAAAAAAGAATAAACAATTAAATAATAATCAATCCTTTACCTTAAAAATAATTAAGGTTTTTTTGGGGACCAATAGCACTTTATCTATTTGTATTGCTGGATAAATGAATCACGGAATCTGCAAAAATTTGTATACCAAGTTGTTTTATTTTGGATTAAATTACATTGGCACTAATTGTCGATTTCTCGTGCTCTGTTTTGGATGTCCGTTTTTGCCCCCTCATTTTTCCTCCTTTAATTTCCTGCTTTCCTTTGTCCCAGTTCTTCAAGGATGGGCATTGACTAACCCCTGAGGCCATCTAACTTGTGATCGTGGAGGTTGGGTGGTAAGTGAGTTATTCGATGTAGTTCATAGTCTCCGACCCCCTTCCGTCCGCTGTATCATCCATATTATAGAAGCATCTGTTCGGGGTCTTCAAGCTGTTTGTTCTTGAATTTGTTCTGGGCAGTAATTGGTGCAGAGCAGTTTCCCCTCTGTAGATATTTTTAACCGTTGGAAGCCTGCACTTTGTTGCCCAGACTTATAATTGGCGCCTGTAGTGGTGTTTATGCATCAGCATTATAAACCATTTGGACCGAAAACCAACCGTCAATATCCAATCCTTCATATAAGGGAGGTTGTTTGGTCTGCTTTATGCAAAAGCCCTTTTGTATGTACTTTGATGTTAATTTATCTTTATTTTCATTCTCCCATTTGGTCGTCCCATTTTCTGTTAGTCACATTTACATGAAGCTGAGTGGTTACTGAATTTTGGTACTCGGAGCTTTTGTCATGTATTTTCATCGTAGTTCATTTTATTTATTAACTCAGATTGTAGTCCATCTGCTATGGTTTTGAATTCCTGTCCATCTCAAACATCAATGGTTAACATCATTGTGTCCTATGTATGCCTGACCGTTTTGTTTTGTTTTGTTTTTCAGTTGCATTTGTGTTTTCATGTTTTCATCTTTGGTGCATTGTGGTTCTATGCTCTGTTGTTTTGGCCATTTAAATCACTGCAGATACTTGGTGTCATGAAACTAATAATCTTTGAAGCTTCCCTTAAAGAGTCTTGATATATGTGGCTTCTCTCAGTTGGGTTCTGTTCTAAATTCATGGAAAGATGAATTTTTCACTTTGATACCATATTAAAGTTACGTACTGTTCCCGTTGTAAATACCGATTATCACATGCATACAGATTTCTGTAACTATTAATTTGCTGCAAATACTGGTTCTTGGTCTCTCTTCTATTTGCAAGGATGGCAGAGGCACCACCGGTTGGTAATTTAGTAACAAATTAATAATAGGATGAAGGCGTTAGATATTTTTAGTAGCTCTGTTTGCATTTAGTAATGTTGGCTTCATGACATTGGTTCATCTATTTTCTGTAATAAGATCACTGCTATCAGCGTTGTGGACGGTAAATTCTTCAAAGAAGTTTGATACAGATTTGCTTTTGCTAAATGAAGAAAGGTAAAATTAGGCATTAACGGAGGCGAACGGCAAAAGTGAAAGCAAATGGTTAGTACAGATAAAAATTAACAAACCATATGTACGAATGATAACAGGGTAATAACGAAATACTAGAAAACTCATGCAATTGTGTTTATCTTTTTTTGGGGGGTGGGGGGGTCGAAAAAACAGAGAGATAAAAACCTCTTTACAACAAATGTCTATGTATGGATTAGTGACTGCAGACGTCTTTCTCGTGACTATTAGATCACGGATGAGAAAGTGAAGCAGCCACAAAGACTGACATTTGAAGAGTGAGCTACACTGCAACCCTACTCAAAACATGCCATGGAAATCAAACACGCAGTGTCTTTCTTAACAGCCTAAAGGATCTCTGGAAAGCCCACCAGGGAATCAGCACTTTATCATATTTCTGTGTTGGATGTTTTTCAATTAAATCGTACGAGGTTCCTCCCGCAAAAGACATTCCTGCAATTTAAATGGAAAAAAATGAAACCATGTCCAACAGACAAATGAACAACATTGACAAATATATTATTTACAATGGAAATTGTAATAGGCCAACTATCTCAACTGATAAGTGAAAGTACAGGGAGATAATTAGTCATCTCCGAACAGTAACATTATGTCTAAGATGATTGGGTGAATAACGAAGAAGTACACAGAACATCCACACGCTTGGTGAGACATAGCATTACCACTTTTGCACTTATCAAACACATTAGAACATGATGCAAATAGATTTCACTGTCAGCAAGTTTGAGAAGATCAAGAAATGATGGTACTTACAATAGGCATCCTCGTTGTTGTTTTTTCTTCTTCTCCTTTTGCTTCTGTGGGGGTTTGATAACTACCTTGATTGCAGCATCAAAAACTGCTTTCACATTCTGCAATAGCACAGGCAAGGGTCAATTGAAAAATAATAATACAACAAAAGAGAAATATATAATCCTCATCAAGCAAGATTAATGAAGACCATTTTTGAAAGCAGCAAAGATGTGTGTAAAACAATAGAGCGAGGTAGGGTTATCACCCAAATAGAGAAATGTGCCACCCAATTTAATAAGCATGCAATTTATGACTTTATGACTGTCATGAGGTCAGGACGTATACCTAGTAGAGACAGTTCTTTCACAAACAGATCATTACAGTTTCAAAAAATTTAGGAAAGCATATAGCGAATATGGTACAAAACATAGAAGCTGGGAGAAGAGGTTTAAAAATTGGAAAATCAGCATTTAACAGGTTTAGAGAAGTATCTTAGGCAAGACCCAGGAAAATTGTCAACATATCAAGTTCTGCAATGTTGAATTATAATTACAATATCACTTATAACCTAGAGCAAGACTTTAGGCAGCCCCTGCGTCTCTTCTCCAAGAGACTTCATTTTCCTTATGGAAGTCAACTCACAGGGATCACTGTTTTGTTGTTACAATCAACCTTCCTATAGGATTTAACATACCTGCTGAGTTTTCGAGCTGCATTCAATGTAATATGCAGCACCAATCTGTTTACGGAGTTCCTCTCCCTGTTTATATGAAAGCATTGCTGCTAAAGCATTAGAATACGATCATATTATATCTAAGAAAAACTGTAAATCAACAAATTATAAAAACACACTTGTGGAGTAGTCACAGGCACCAATCCTGGATGATCAGCCAAATAATGCTTATCCTCTCGAAGATCTACAGGCCCATTGTAAATCACACATTAGTTGAGAACATTATTATCACATAAAAAAACTAATATACCAAGGCAAGTGGAGACTAATCACCATTATCCATGGAATATACCATTCTAGCAAGAGAATGAGAACTATTTCATTATGCAACATTCTCTGTTAAAGGCTCAAGACTGTGAGATTATTTGAATGAGTAATTTGTACTGCAGTTCTTTGAAGGACATGAGAGGTAAAACCAGTAAATCGAATCTAACAAGTGACTTAAAACATTTAACTGAGAAAAAGGTGGGATAAAGAAAAGAGAAAATGAGGAAGCAGAATACTGATTTTACCAATTCCAGGTTCGTACATAATAGAAAAACTAATTTTCTGCATTTGTCCCAATTTCCTAAAAAGTATAAACTTAAATATCATGGTTATTATACAGGAATTGGGAAACTATGTACATTTGATAAATGGTAAATGCACCTCTATCATTTAACAAGCCTCCATCCAATTAACAAGTTGGGTATCCCATTTATTAGAACATATTTGACAAATGCACGGTGCACAAAAAGAAGACCCATAACAAGCAAATAATAAAAAGGAAGAAAGATCATATATGAGACCATGTTGGGGGATAAATATACGTGATTGTTGTGTGCTTGACTCACCCAATTTGGTTCCGACCAATACAACCGGTACTCCAGGAGAGTAATGCTGAAGTTCAGGGATCCACTGACCAGGTAATTATGTATTAGAAATTAAGTTATTTTACTAGCACATAATCAATTAGGAATCAAAAGACAAATGCAAGTAAATGCACCTTTTTCAGAACGTTTTCATAGCTGGCTCGACTGACTAATGAGAAAGCTAAGACAAAAACGTCTGCCCCTCTGTAGCTCAAAGGCCTTAATCTATTGTAATCCTCTTGCCCTATGACATTCGTCAAGAACAAATGTAAAGTAACCAAATTGCTTATTTAGCGAAACTGTCAAGTATTTGTGTCAAAACCAAAATGGAATCTACCAGCTGTGTCCCAGAGGCCTAAGTTGACAGTAGTGCCTTCAGCTACCACATTTGCACTGAAGTTGTCGAACACTGTTGGTATATAATCCTGACAATCATAATAACCATTAAAATATGAAAATTTTAAAAATTAGAGATTAGATGAGCCAACTAGAACAACAAAAATATCTCCTTTTTTAAGCTTAATATGCTTGAGACAGAAGTAAGACATAGAAAACCCAAGATGACGAATATCTTAAAAAGGAAATATAGCCCAAAAAAGGCAACCCAGACAAAATTTTTGTAATTGGTTTTATAATATTCACGAAAAGTACAGAAAAGCTGCAGAACCCAGATGCATAAACACAGTAAATAATACACAAAATAGCGAAAAAATATAAATATAAAAAAGAATCCAAAAGTGACAGACCCAAATGGATGATCTTCCAGAAACAGAGAGTACATACAGTAGGAAACTTGTTACTTGTGTAGCAAATAAGCATGCAAGTTTTGCCGACAGCTCCATCACCAACTGTCACACACTTGATGAACCTTGAAGCACTAGAAGCCATTGAAACCAGAAACAAACAAACAAAGAAGAAAAGAAAGATACTCTTTTTATGAGTAAAAATACTAGTAAACACAACAACCAGAGAAAAAAAAAAGGGAAAATAGGAAAAACAAAAGGGTGGTTTGTTGGTGGACAAATTAATGTCTTCCTTCTTTCTTTGGTTAGTGGTGGATCACATGACTCTCACTCATTCACTCTCCCTGTAGCATTTCTTCACTTTATTGGCTTCGCCACATCAAGATCGTGTCTTTATTGTGACAGAGTGGCTGTGATTCAACAATTTGGATATTTTTTTTTTTTTGAAATGAACAATTTGGATTTCTGTTTTATCTTTCCTTTTGTTCAAAGTTTCTATTTTTCATGTTTTTGAAGGGAGTAGGGACAGCTGGTGCATTTATTTTAGTCCCAGAATTGAATTTGAAGGCAGTTTGTACTCTGTCTTGTAGTGTTTTTTTTTTTTGGTTACTTTTTATCTTTTTATATTGAATCCCCAACTACTAACAAGGGACTATACTGTTTAAAATTTATCGATAGCATCTTAGGATCCTGCCTGGTGCCTAGATTGCTACCCCTTCAGATATTTGGTTCTATAAAATTGACCGCACTTTTAATTATTTATAAAAAGGTAAAAGAAAAATGCTTTATTACTCAATTAACGAGCGGTTTTTACCCTCTAATACTATTTAACTGACTATTGTTTTTTAAGTATAGTGTTAGTGCTGGCGTGCTAGAGTTACATATACATTGTCATTGTTGTAACTAAATACGAAATAAGGGTAGTTTGGTCATTTAATAGAATTAGGGACCTGTATGATATAGAATATCCCTTATTTGAAAAATTGTAAAATCAAGCGAATCTAGTCCTGATGGCGTGCCCCACGATCAGCGCGTGAAGCCCGTGGTGAGTAGCAAGATAGTTTTATTTGTGTCTGTTTATATTTTTAAATCCACAGATAAAATTTACAGTAAATTTGCGGGCTAATGGCTATGGATTGGAGACTATCATTTCTCTCTATTATGGCTAATTTTATGTCGCTTTTGGAATGCTTAAAAATAATTTTAAAAAGTTAAAAATTTAATTTTAATATTTGGTGGGTTATTTTAAAATTTAATTTTGGTAAAATCACTCTATCTTACAACAGATCTTAAAAAGTATAGGACGAATAATTTTTTAAGATCTGATTTTAAGAATCAATTTTATACTTAATATAATTTCATATATATCTCATATATTTAAAATTATACTTATTAATTAGAAAATAAAATCGTTAGCTTTAAATAGATTATTATTATTATCAATTATATTGAGATAACATAATAAAAAAATAAAATTAATAATACAGAATATTTATATACATGTTTATAAATAAATCTTTTTCAACATTATGTCGAATCAATTATTTATGTTCTTCGAACAGTTTCACAGTAAGATTTGCCAAGAAGATATATTATTTTTAAAACTCATAGTATTTTTAAAAATGAAATTTACAAAATATTAAACTGATTTTTTTTACAATTGATTATTTCTATAGCATCGCTATGTAATATCCCACATCATTAGTAAGCGAGTTTCTGGATTGGTTTATAAGTTATAAGCTTATCTAACTAAGTAGATACATTTTAGATTGCAATAAACCCAAAGCCCAATAAACAGAATTGTGATGGGCTGTGCGCTCAAAGTAGATAATATCTATTTGACTGTTGGGTCCGATTCTGTTACAATTGATGTCAGAGCCTACTTATGACCCATTGTGTGAAACAGATGTGTTTACGATATAGTTTTGTTTCACTCTATTTCCAATTACTCTCGTGAGTACGCGAGGTCTTTAAGTAGGAAAATATGTAATATCCCACATCAATAGCGAGTGAGTTCCTAGATTGATTTATCAATTATAAGTTCTCCTAACTAAGTAGACGTGTTTTGAGTTCAAAGTCTAATAACAAAATTATAATGGATTGTGTGCCCAAAGCAGATAATATCTATTTAATTGTGGGGCTCGGGCTATTAACAGTAATTATTTTAAAGTTACTACATTACCAAACTAGTCCTTAGATTTATAACTTTTTTCTTTAAAAAGAAAAAATTGACAAGGCTCATCTTCTAACTCATTAAAGATCATTTTAGTAAAGTTTGGTATACATGTGTGTGTGCACGCGTGCGCGGGGTTAGATGGAATTTTAGACCATGTAACTTATCCTATATAGATTGTAGTATAACAATAATAATAACAGGATTAATGCAAAGTTACTCGTAACAAGAGTAAGCAAAAACATTTAGCTTAAATAGGTTGGAAACTAATTGCTTTTGCACTCTGCCCTGAAAAGCAACAACACACATGGGATAATTTAAAATTGGAATCCATTTTGAAACTAGAACATCAACTTTGAATTGACGATAAAATTGGACCACAAGGTAGAATCCATTGAAGTGATGGTACTTAACCTATTGCTCGTGAACAATGTGAATAGGTGGAGATCATAGGACCGCACTATGGTTTTCACTATTTGCGGTTAATAGGGGAGTACGGAGGTCCTATTCACAGAAAAGGAAACCCCATCAGTTGAGTTGAAACCTAACATTAGTTTCTAAATTATTTGTTCTTTGGGACCATGGACCCTGCTGAATCATTTTGGTTGTTGATCCGAATCTCATAATTTATATAGAATCTTTTAGCTAGTGAAATAGGCCTGTCATCAAGTTGTGTGTATGCGATCACAATTCACACATACCAAAATTTGGGCACTTTGATGAAATTGGGAAAAAGGAAGAACAAACATGAAAGAAAAGAAGAGAAAGGACAAAAAAGCTACCTGCGCCTGGGATGGCTAATTGCCACTTCACTCATTGATCTAAAGTTGCATGGAAAAAAGGCATTTCTAAAGCAAGAAAATGGGGCAAGGCAAGTTGAATTATTGCAAATTTCAAAACGGTTGGTCCAGCGCTTAAGTAACGACTAAGCAACATCATGAAGAAGAGAAGAGCTGGCAACAAAAGTTTTACGGACTATTTGGGTCTAAAATGGTTTTTATTCTATGCAGGCTTTAATGATCTATTGTGCCTCAAATGGGTCGATTAACTTAATTATTTCGAAATAGTTTTTAAGGCATCATGAACTTTAATAGCACCTACAAGAATGCTTATGCAACAATATTTGCCAATGTAAAAATTTTTATCATCATTTCTTCAGATGTTAGGGCCAATAAAACACAATCGTGGGGGCTCACGCTAACTGGAATAGATAGCACTCCAGGCGTAATTTTTGCTCCAGGAGAAGACGCGTTTGCTTTCCGTTTAGATTTGAATGCATGTTATTGTTCGGTGAATTCAACAGCATCCATTGAAAATGTTGAGGTCTGTGGAGTGTCAATCAAGCCCGAAAACCCTTATCGGGCCACTAGTCCAATCTCTTACGTGGGCCGTATAAGTGAAATAATGGCCCAAGAAAACAAAAGCAAGCAAGCCCCTAATGTTGTGGTAATAACTTATGTGTCCTTAACGTTTTATAATCTTTCTAATAAAGGCATAGTTTTATAATCTTTAAGTTCTTTCCCCATCCCCCTCTCTCTCTCTACATGTGTGTGTGTGTGTATGTATATATTTCTCTCATTTTAATTTTTTTTTTTCCGGATTTTCGTCAGTTTAATTCCATTCATTGCATGTACAATCAATCAATCCCTAAGCCTTCGCCAACTGAAGTCTAAAACCTCGACAAAACCTCATAACGTAAATAAAAAAAAAAAAAAATACTGACTTCTTTTGTTTCAGAATGTCCGAACACAAACGCAAACGAGGACGCAAACCCAAAATCCCGGATGCCGAAAAAACCCTAGACCTTCCCTCCACCGCGGCCTCCGCCGACGACGACGACGTTTTCTCCGTCTCCAACGTTGAAATTATCCCCGCCACCACCAACCCCTCCATCTCCTCCGCCGCCGCAACGACCACCAACAACCACCACCCCGACCACCGTCCCCGCCGGGGCCGTCCCAGGAAACACCCCAAGCACGAAACCCCCGAGGAGAAACCGCCCCCGTTGCCGCGTGCAGGCCACTCTCGGCCTGCGGAGAACGGAGGCGGGGACTTTGTTGGGGATGTGGAGCCCGGGGTGGCGAGGGTTGTCCCGGCGATGGACGCGGTGGTGAAGGTGTTTTGTGTCCACACGGAGCCGAATTTTTCGCTGCCGTGGCAGAGAAAGAGGCAGTACAGTTCGAGTAGTAGTGGGTTTGTGATTGGAGGCAGGAGGGTTTTGACAAATGCGCATTCTGTGGAGCACTACACCCAGGTTAAGCTCAAGAAACGAGGCTCTGATACTAAGTACTTGGCTACTGTGCTCGCCATCGGCACCGAGTGTGACATTGGTAACGGATATATGTATATACAGTATGTTATGGTTGTAAGATTTGGAGTTAGCATTAGAATGATGTGAATGGTATAAAAGTAGGATTCACTTAATGCATTTTGCTAGCTAACTTGTGGGATCATTTCTACAAGCAATCTGTGATTAAAGGTGACATTGTTGCTTTGTTTTTTTTTTTTTTTATAATTGTGAAATTTATGGGAGTCAGATTGTTATATGATTGACGGATAGAAGTTGTATTTTTTTGTTGACTGCGAGAATTTTTTGTATCCATATTATGAAGAACTATTGCACATGAACAGGATGAGTGGGTTAGGTTGCTTATGTTGCTGACTAGGTCCAGCTTGGTTATGTAGACTTGAACATTGAATTTCTTTTGTTGAATTCAAGTTTTGTTTTGGGTGATGCTGCAGCCATGCTTACAGTTGAGGATGATGAGTTTTGGGAAGGAGTATTGCCTGTGGAGTTTGGGGAATTGCCTGCCCTTCAAGATGCAGTAACTGTTGTAGGTTATCCAATTGGGGGGGACACAATTTCTGTGACAAGCGGTGTTGTATCACGGATCGAGATCTTATCTTATGTTCATGGGTCCACTGAGCTCTTGGGTTTACAAGTTAGTGGGTTGTGGTTCTAGGAGATTGCTATATTCGCCGCCAGCCACTTGAGCTGCTGTCCTCATTTTTAATTCGTTACTTACTTTCGCAGATAGATGCTGCTATAAATTCTGGAAATTCTGGTGGGCCTGCCTTTAATGATAAAGGCAAGTGTGTGGGCATTGCATTTCAATCCCTGAAGCATGAAGACGTGGAGAATATTGGTTATGTCATTCCAACACCAGTCATCATGCATTTCATCCAGGATTATGAGAAGAACGGAGCATATACAGGTATACAATTGGCATGTTTCGTGTATTCTCATTTTGCTTGTTATGGTCATTGTATTATTAATTTTCTTTGTAATTAACTTAAATCTAAGAATGGTTTTTGTTATATGCTACTTTTACCTTTTCTTGCACGGAGTCTAATGGTCTTTTGTTATATGTCATAGGGTTCCCTATTCTTGGAGTTGAGTGGCAGAAGATGGAAAATCCTGATTTGCGTGCGGCAATGGGTATGAAAGCTGATCAGAAGGGTGTTCGTATCCGAAGAGTCGACCCCACTGCTCCAGAATCTGAGGTTTTGAAGCCATCAGATATTATTCTGAGCTTTGATGGGGTCAACATTGCCAATGATGGAACTGGTAAGTGTATATTTCATATTTTTTAGGTTCATATTACAAATGTTGTGACACGCATGTTCATATGTTATTGTTGTGTGAGAAGTGAAAACTCCCAATTTATTTTTGGAGAATGGTCATTTTGACTGCATTTTTGTTACAAAGATGCTGCCCAAAAAACTTAGTTCTCTTTGTCTTCCATTTAGAGCTAATCTCTTTTTGCATTAATAGATGGAAAGATTGAAAACATGAGGATGCATTGAGTGATGATGAACCCCTGAATTTGGTACAACTATAAGTAGAACTATATTTTATACTTGAGATATTAGTGGGGGCAGTTTGAAAGTAATCATGATGGACGCATTTATTTGTGCATTCGTACTTCTCTATGTATGCAAAATTTATTTTTTGACATCTTAGATGTGAATTGACCAATTCAAGTCTTGTTGTTGTTCTTTTTCTGTTCTTTTCAATTGTGTCTGAGTTCTTCTCTCCCTTGTTGACTTTTCAGTTCCCTTTCGGCATGGAGAGCGCATTGGTTTTAGTTATCTTGTCTCCCAAAAATATACTGGGGATAGTGCAGCAGTGAAAGTTCTCCGTGATTCTGAGATTCTCAATTTCAGCATGACACTTGCCACTCATAGAAGGCTTATTCCATCTCACAACAAGGGGAGACCTCCCTCATATTACATTATTGCTGGATTTGTATTTTCCACGGTGTCTGTTCCATATCTCCGTTCTGAGGTGTGCAATCTACTCCGAAATGGCTGTGTCTTTTGGCTATATTCATGTGTGGTCTAGAACAATGACTTAAAAGCTGTTGCTCCTTTCATATATTCGCTATTGTTTTGATTAGTTGAGATTCTATGTTGTGGTAAATTGCTACTTTATACTTGCAGCAAGTTCTTGATAAATGATATTGGTTATTTACTATGATGCTGCTGCATTGTTGCCTTAAATACATATGATTGCCAATGGTGCATTTGCTTGTTTGTGCATACGTGACTGCTATGAAACGGGTTCCAGCTGCTCCAATAAGTCCTGGAGCCCATTCACATATTAAGAGCATTGTATATTGTGTTCAAACCTGCATATCAAAGTTAGCTTTGGTCCTCACAGTTGTCTTGACATCTCCTTGCAATAGCAATTCTGAACCAGCATCATATGCTCTTTTATTGACTCACACAGAAAAGTCCACTGTTGTAATGTCTGCTTTTAGGATATAGGGAATTTAATAGCTTAGCTATGGGGTGTCTTCCATTATCTTTTTTATTTTAAGTTTGGGGTTAGACGCCATGATTTGGCACCGGGTTGTTAGGTAGATGGAATTGGCCCACATTATTCTGAATTTATAACGAGTCTTCCACTTTAAAGGTGTTACGCAAAATATATGATGCCACCTTTGGACTACCACGTCATCGTTTTTTTTCTTTTTTCTCCCCATTTTTGGTCTTCTGTTTGTGCCTATATCATCTTTAGCTGAGTAGTAGTAGTTATATAGATATGAGGATGAACAATGAGTTTCTTTGTAAGCATTTATTTTAATAGCATTCAGTTGCACATTTTTCCAGTATGGAAAGGATTATGAATATGAAGCTCCAGTCAAGCTTTTGGACAAGCTCTTGTATTCAATGCCACAATTGCCAGATGAGCAGCTCGTTGTGGTGTCTCAGGTTTCCTCTCTGCTTGAAATGATTTAATCAGGTTTTTCTGCTAATCCTCTCTCTAACCTTTTCTTTTCCCTGGTTTTGTAAGGTGCTTGTTGCTGATATTAATATTGGATATGAGGAGATTGTTAACACTCAGGTGAAGAACGACTTGCTGTTCCAAGTGTTTTTATTTGAGTAATATATATATACACACACAAACACACGCATACGTGTGTGTCGTTAAAATACGAAAAAACACAGAAAAACTGTTTTTTTTTTTTGGTAAGTTAGTGTATTGAAATCTGTGTTTTTTTGTTTTTTACTGGCATTCTCACTTTGTTAAAGTGAGGTTGCCCTCACTTGAGAGTGCTTACATGTATGTGTGTGTAGTATATATGTATATATTTTCGGGAGGGGCTTTATTGGCTTTAATCTGTCAGTTGTTTTATACCTTCTATTGTGAGCACCTGTGTAGGTTCTTGCTTTTAATGGTAATCCTGTGAAGAATCTGAAGAGTTTGGCAAACATGGTAGAGAATTGTGATGATGAATTTTTGAAATTTGATCTAGAATACGATCAGGTCCTCTCTCTCTCTCTCTCTCCTTTGCTGATCTCTCTTTGTATATGGTTGTTGATAAATGCACATCTTGCAGCTCACTTATATTTACTTGAATATTCTTCCATGCAGATAGTGGTCCTCCGCACGAAGACTTCAAAAGCAGCTACACTTGATATTCTTGCAACGCATTGCATACCTTCGGCAATGTCTGATGATCTCAAGAATTGAATTTGAGTCATGATTCAGATGCATTGCAAAACTCTTTTATTATATTCTATCCACGGACACCTGTTTTCATTGTCTGCATCTTGAAAGCGATTATATATGGGGGGTTTTGGACAAAATAGGAAGGTACCCCTTTTGGGAATTTACAGCCCTTTGGTCTTTTAGCACTACTAGTTGTGAGTTTGGGTAGTAGTGTCCTGACATTTTGTCTCTCATTCATATTTGAATGAAAATTGGGGATATCTCAGGCATTTGTAAGATGGATAGGTTTTCAGTATGATGGTTGTTGGTACAAGTTAAAAAGAATGCAACTGAAATATTGGGTGAAATTGTGTGTTTCTGGGAGAGGTTAATTACCATTATCGGCAGAAAATGTATGGTGGCATCATCCTTCGATAGCAAGTGGGTGGCAGGCTGGCGGCTGGCGGCTGGCGGCTGGCGGCTGGCGGCTGGCTGTTCGTATACATCCAAAGATAGGTTACCTTTAATCACTAGCACTATTTTGGTCTGGAAATAAATAAGAGTAAAAAAGGATTACGGAATTATTTATACAACACTGCTTCTCTTCTCTAAAAAGGAGAAAAATTCATATTGCATTATTATTACTAGTATTATGCATGTACTTGGTCTTCTTCTTCTTCTTCCACCCAGGAGGGGAGAGCAGAGCAGTCCAGTCAGTCTCTCTCTCTCTCCCCCCCATGTGACGACGATTCGGACCGTTTGCCTCTTTTCTGGATTGTGCCTGTGTCGACTGGCCCGCACACATCATCACATAAAAAGCCCACAACAATTAATCTATCAATCAATGTCTCACGATTGCATTTGCTCCACGACCTAACTTGCGTTTGGACTTCAGAATCTTTTCAAGCAAGATTACTACCTCCTCGACCTTTGAACCTCAACTACGGTCCAGGATTTATCTGTCAACAAGTCAAAACAAACAGGAGTTACGTGTCAAAAAAATATTGAAATTTAATGAGTGCGGTTATTTGAACACTTTTAAATTACTTAATAAATCTAATCATAATAAATTATTTTTAAAAGTGGTTTTATTGAATAATTCAGTGGGCTTAAATAATTCTACTACTTTTTGATTTTACAGAAAATGTCATATGATACATGGCGGATCCTCTTCCTCTCAACGAAGATCCGGTTGTGGTGCAATTGTCCGTATTTTTGTCTTTTGTGAAAGCATCCATGTAAATTCTTATATACTTATTTAGGCTATATATTTTAGATTTTATTTAATTTTTATATTTTAAAAAACATTATGACATAATTTTTTATTAAATATATGACACTCATACTCTTATTTTTTTATTATACTGTGTAATATCTTTGAAATAATCTTATTAATAATTATTGATAAAAAAATTAATTTATTAAATTAATCCTATAAATAAAATAATAATAAAAAATTTATTTATTCATATTCATTTTATTTTTAAAGTTAATTTGTTAATTAATTGTTTTTATAAATAAATTAATTAATGTTCCTAAGAACATTATTACAAGAATATTATTGTAAAATAAAAAAAATAAAATAAGAACGTAGATATTACATATATAACAATAGGAGTCTCAATGAGATATTTTTAAAAATAAAAGAACTAAAAGAGCTAAAATATATTAACTAAATAAGTATTTACTATAATTCAAAATTCAAAACTCATCAATTTCAAAATTTCAATTAATCTGGCACCGCTGACCAGCCAGTCACCGGTCATGCAGCTATGCAAGCACCACGCATCGCCAGCACCCTCCCGCTTCGTCGGGCAATGCCAGCAGCAGCAGTCGCTACACCGCGGAATGCCATCACCAGTAGCAGCCCGCCCAATCTCGCCTTGCGAAGCCATCACCTGCTGCCTTTTTTGGCCGTTCTCATCCCGCATCAGCTGGTTCCACCGCGCATCGCTGCTGTTGCTGCTCCCGGTGGGCCAGGTGACGGGCTAGGTAATTTAATTGGCCTTTTTGTTTAGTTTTTTTTTTTATTTTAACAAAATGAAAATGAAACATGGGAGTTGAATTGATAGTTGAATTTCATTTTTTCTTTTTCTCATTTTTTGAGTTGTGATGTATTTGGGGTATTATTTTTAATTTTTTATTTCTGTTACATAAACCCGGAACAAGCCAGAACTGAAAAATCGAACCGAACCAACCAAGTTAGAATCGATTAATTCGGTTATGGTTCGGTTGAAAGGTTATTTGGTTCTTGTTCGGTTTTATTTCTAAGAAAATAAAAAGTTAATTTTTACCGGTTGTACTCGATTATCAAACCCAACCGGATCGAGTCCACCTCTACTCTTTTCTACGAGATTGAACTATTGTCCTATTTAATTTAGTTCCTTTTTAATTACAATTTGTTTATAAATATTAGGTTTTTTTTTTTTAAATCCAGTAACAAATTTAGTCATTAAACAACTTCTTTTGTTTAAATCCATTACACATTTATGAGGAGCTTTGTTACAAGAAGCACCTTATTTCTTCATACTCTTATTTAATTGTATTATTTAATTCAACTACACCTTATAAGTATACCATATGGCAGCAATTAGATAATATGTTCCACATTAAAATATAAGATTAGTGTTGATGATATATATGCTGTAGATCCAAATAAATTAATTATCGTCAATCCACTCCTAATTATTCAAAAGGCCACTATGCCATCCCAATTGTTGGGATTTTCTATTAAATTGAGAATAACCCGAAAAATATTATATTGCTAAAATTTATTTTTATTTTTATCCTTCTTCTTCGCAGCTTCCCACCTCCACATATATATACTATTCACTTTGAACAAATTTTACCCAAAATAAAAAAAGAAAAATCAAAATTTTAGTACTAAGTATTGCAAATTTGTACTTAGTATTGTAAAAATAAAAATCAAATTACCCAAACTGCTCTGCACAAAAGTTTGATTCTAATTTAGAATCACAATAAAAAGTACTCGAAGCTAGCACAGCATTTTGGACTTTCGATTTATATTCATTCTCCTATACAATGACAAGTTATTGTATGTATCCAATACCAGCCATTAGTAATTATGCGTGGCCCTCGTCGAGATAGGTGATAATGTTTATTGACAAGCTTTCAGATGATTTGTTGCTGAAAATGCTCAATTAATTAAAACTTTATTTATTATCTTATTCTTCCAAACGCACCGTTTTGTGAAAGCATTGGTTAAATTTGTTGAAGTTATAAAGCTTGAACCAAAATGCAGCATCCTTTTTAATTGCCATTTATTTAATCATCGATTCTCGGTGGTGAAGTTGTACCATCTGAGTTTTATGGATTACGTACCACCTTGACATTGAATTATAAATTACATGATTTTTGGATAACAAATTACAAATCCAAATGTCAATTCTTTAACTCACTCAAATTCCCTCCTTACATAAACTCAATTGATAAAGCATAAATTTGCCTCTAGTTTTATCCACAATTCTTCATCCATCGGTGGTTCTCAACTCACAGCCACATTACGAGCTTCACAAGCTCTAGACCGACTTTGTTCTTTGACGTCATTAATAGTACATTAGAATCGGTTAAATCCATAATTAAAATTTTTGTTTGTGCGTCGTACTTCCTTTTAACTTAATCATCTGTTTTCGTCGAATGTCATCATTGTATTTTTTCTCCTCGTGAAGCCACCAATTTTTTTACAATTATTTAATATGCCGGTAGGTCGACCATTCGAGAAAGAGAAGAAAGGAAAAAGCAAGGAAAAAAAAAGTTGTGCTAAATGAAGTTTAAATAATGGATTTGGAAAGAAATTTCTTTAATATTAATAAACAAATTTGTAAATAAAAAGTTAATGATGGGCCCAATGAAATTTGACAGTTGTCCCCGTAACAAAAGACAACAAGTACAGTTGCACCACAGCTCGTAGACAAAAATGTCGGTGGAATATGTAGTCACTGATATTTTGACGTTCCGTTTTTTCTGGCACTATAAACGGTAACCTTCTGTTCTGTACATCAATTTTCGATGAAAAGACAAAGCCACAACTTTGCTTTCATGGGGATGGAAAAATAGTAATCGAAAGTGTTGTGTGAAATATGTCAAGCATAAGGATTTTCTCAATTTACATTTATTACGACTTATAATTAAGTTTTTTAGTTTAAAAATGAGCAACCACCTTTTGCATTACATTTATATTTGTACGTAGTCTTCTAGTAGTGGTGTCTCACGTGAGTGCGATAATAATTCTGGCCTATCATCTGTATTTGCTTGAATGTTCTCCTCTTCTTTGGATTGAACATGGCCACAAACAGTGGCCCTTTTCTACGTAAACACCATGCTACTAGACCAAATATCATCAAACGTCCAAAGATTGCCTTTGGAACAAATTGGCAGTGGGGGAAAAAATTGTCTAAGCTTTATTTGTTCTCTGATCTAATTAGGAAATGAAATTAAATAATTGTATATTTGCTTACTGTGTAGATGACAGTGATGAGCTCAATATCAGGCCTTATTCTCCAAGCATCTGGATTTCTCTCCGCTATCAATAATCACCTGAAAAATGTAGCAGAAGCAAGAGTAGGAGAGCTGAAGCTGACACCAGTGTACAAACAGAACTGCATCAAAGTAATCCTGCAAATATCACCCAAATTCCTGCATTCCTCTCAATAATAAAGCAAGCCAGCTGCAAAAGCCCACTGTGATATGAAAATTTGAAAACACATACCCGATAAGGCTAAGGATGAAGACTTTACAGAGTAAAGCAAAGGTCAGGGGAGGCCTACTTGTCCTACGTATGTGAAATAGTTAAGAAAGCAATTACAATCATTTTCTTTCTGATGGAAGGGGAAAAAATATGGATCAGGCCTTTGTTGATTTATCAAGAACAAGGAGATCAATTGGATAACTACCTGTTCAGGAGGGAGGAGTATGAGAGAAGCAATGGCATTCGCGTAGACAGCCAAGATAAGGGGAGCGGCTCCTTGGGACACTGCTGCTTTACTGAGTGTCGTTATGCCAACTAAAGCGCACTGGACCGCCACCATTGCAGCATTCGGCACCAATCCCACCAATAACGACTTCACTTCCATTCCCGTGGCTATACTCACTCGCTCGCTGTTTCTCTTTCTCCCCAGATGTTGAGGCAATTGTTCAGATTCTGTCCGCTGGTTGAATGAGAAGAAAACTTAGGTGACACATTTTCATTACTTTAACATGTTATATTGCAAAATTAAACCAAACTCATGGGCGGCGTTAATTTTTTTAGATATTTGTTTGTACTCATCATATTCTCGTTATTACTATGACCATAATTAAATTCCCGTCAAGGTAAGTTTGTTTGTTTTTTTTTTTTTTTACTATTCTGATTCTGTTGTGTGGGGGAGGATTTTCCATAATTTTTATCTTGTTATCGTTGAGTTCTCAATCCAGTAACAAAATAGAATTTACATGCAAAAGAAACCGCCAAAGTAACAATTGTTCAGCATATGTTTTGCGTCAATTCTGTCACTGGTTTCTTAATATTTTAATTTACAAATTTATACAAAGTTTATAATATTTAATTAATTAAGTGTACAGACAAAATATATAAAATTATCTATATTAGGTTTAAGCTCCACATACCTCATCAAGAGAGAACAAAGCAAAACTACCCTTTGAAAAAATTATTTAAATATTTTAAAAACATAATTTTAAGACACATGAAGTTAACAGATTATCCTTAACTGAAAATAGATATGTACCACATGACTTATTTTGCTTTGGACATTACTTTCGTAACATGACTTATATTGCTTTAGAGAAATCTTAGCACCATCACCAAAATTGAACCGCGAGACTCTGAATTGTCGATCACCAGGAAACTCAGTTATTGCCGCATTCAATAATTTCTTAAGGTAATTATTCAATTTGTCTACCTGAAAAATAGTTTTAGTGTTTGGTTATATGTTTAGGTTAAAAAAACTAGCATTTAGGATTTTATATAGAAGAAATAAAAAAGCTAAAATTTATATAGAAGAAATCAAAGAAACTGATTGTGGATCTCTCATGGTTGATTATAAAACAAAGTTGAAATTGGTTGTGGATCGCTCATAGTAGATTATAAAAAAAGTTTTCAACTGTTTTTTTCCTTTTCTTTTTTACATGTAAAGGGTGAAAATTCAATGGATCGATTATTTTTTTATGTAGATTATCACTTGCTCCTATAATACACGATTGAAGATCACGTTATACATGACTTTTTTTATTTACTATTACAAACAATATTGTATTAAAGAGATATTTTAGTGTTCGCATATGTTAAATTTGAATAAAAAATAATGGCATGATCTGGGCTGAAGCCTAAAGCCCATCCTCTATTACATACGAAAATCCAAACTCAAACAAAAAACATCAATTGACTCTTTCGCCTCTAATGTTTACAATTAATGAGTGATGATAGGTTCATAAAGTGGGATACCATCTAATGTGACGGATAATGCGGATTCAATAATATAAGCGAAGGAGAAAATTTTCCTTTAATACCTAAAAATAACAATTCTATCCTTATATTCAAGTTGTCATAACTTAAGCATCGACCTAGTACCTGCAAAAGATACTCCGATACTCAAGTTACTATTTAGTTGATTAGAAAATACAAAAAAACTTAATGAGAGAATATCGTGTTAGATCCCTTTTTTGTTCATGGGAAAGAATGTCTATCTTTCTATTCATCATAAAGAATTTGTTTATTCCCCATTGGAAATTTATTTTATTATGGATCCCTTTTTTAAGTTTTTCAATATTTTATTAGTAGATAGTTTTCAATGGCGGAGATTAGATCCCTTAAATCTTATTTGAGTGGTTATTTTTATTTCTAATTTAATATGATCTCTCCTATTTATTTATCAGTCGCGTGACTCACAAATTCTTACGTTCTGATATTTTTTTATCTATTTTTACCATGCACATTCGGAGTCTTCAATCTTTAGTGTCTTTACTAAATCTATAGTATTTACCGTGGAGGTGGAGTCCTCTTGTTCCCGTTGGTATTATTATCATTATTATACCTTCTTATTCGACTTCCCTCATTATTTTCCTTGTTTTTTTTTCCCAATTAATGGCAACTAGTCTACCACGTCGACGATAACTAAAAGAATGGGATTTATCTCCAGCTTGGAGGCAACAAATCTCCAACAAAAATCATTAATAGAAAGCCCACAAAATGTGATGGGGCCCAACAGATGACCCGTGACTATAAAACCCCAACCTCGCCAACTTGTCGCGCTCTTTCTCTCACAGGTCGAAGCCGAAGTCGTTTCTTCTCCTGCTTCTTCTTCTTCTTCGGCTCCTCGTGATATTGAACCATTTTTTCTTCGTTTCACAAAAGCAACCTAACATACGAACAATCATATAAATGGATAAGATAGGTGCAGTGGATCCCACTCTAGAAGATTTTTCGGAAAAGAGGAAGCGCGTTAGGAACCCTCTTGTTCCCATCGGTATTTGTTTTCCATATTTTCTTCTTTTACTTTTTCGTTATTATTTTTATTTATTTATTTGTTTTATTTCTTAGTTTCTGCCTTCGGAATGGATTTTATTTCATGTATCTGGGATGTGGGCATTTACTAAATGGGTTGTAATTGTTTTTTTTTTATTTAATATATACTTGTTATTCATAAAATCACCCCGATAGGTTTCCTTTTCTTCGTTATGGATAAGTCAAATAATTTGTGGTTTACTAGCTAAATTTTGTAGGTTAAAAGTAGGGACTCGACTGAAGAAATTCAATTTGAAGAGAAACGGCAGGCTATGTATGTAAAAATGCAGAAATCTTCTTTGCCAATTTTAGGGATTTATTGTAATGATAAATTCATCTTGGAGGTCTCTGTTAGTTTGAGCTAAACCCCAGGTTGTAGACTTTGTTCGATTGATAGGTGATGTTACAATTAGCTTCTAATCGTAAGCATTTGAACTGCATTTTTGGCTCTGAAACTTGAGATTGTTGGTGTGCCTTCCCTTCCATTTATCAGGAGTCTAGGACTGCTAGATCTGCTCTTATTGAATAGTGGTTTGTACCCATTCTCAGTTTTGTTCGATGTATGTGTACCACAGGTGCGCTCATGACGGCAGGAGTGCTCACTGCTGGCTTAGTTAGTTTCAGGCAAGGCAATTCTCATCTGGGTCAGCTCTTAATGAGAGCTAGGGTGGTTGTCCAAGGTGCTACAGTGGCACTCATGGTTGGCACTGCTTACTACTATGGCGATACTCCTTGGCAATCAAAGTAGAATAATTTTCTTTTCCCATGTATCCTGTATTCCCTATAATGGCTATATCTATCAGGGAGCCGGAGTTCTATATCCTTATCAGTCATATTTGATGTCATCACTGCAACTCTGAGGTAAATTTTTGCACGGTTGCGGCGAATGAGATTGTGCTCGCATATGCAGATTTTTGTGTTTATGCGGAATAAGTATAAAAGAATTGTGCGATCTATCAATCAATATATTTGACAGCTAAATTCGGCGTTCTTTAAGTTTTATGCTGCCGCACATGATGTTAAATTTTGCCCATTTTGATTGAGTCGTGTTCTTCACCATTGCGTGTGGCAGGAAATAAGAATAGAAGAAATACACCCCAAATATGGTTTGTTTGTAGTTCTTACCCGATATACTAACACTAGCTAATAGATTTTGGTAGATATATCACGATGATGGCAATGGGTATGAATTTCAATCTGAAACTGAATATTTTTGTTGTTGAGCTATAAGGTTGCTAGAAATAGCAAGCCCCTTGGCATCATTTTATATGTAGAGTAGATTAGATTGTAGAAAGATCTTCTGCACAAAATCAATCACGACTCAGATTGTAAGACATGCTGAGTTGGTATGTTAAAGATTTAAAAAAAAATTAGCTATATGGTGACGACATGGAGCATGAAGAAGGGAAAGGAGGAGGTGACTCGGTGGCGGCAGTCGGTTCAAATGAAGATCAAAAAGACTCGTACCCGGTGGGCCGTGGGCTTCGAATTAGCTTTTGATAACCCCGATTTATACCAAATTACCAAGCATTTGATACCACAGTAATTAATGATCTAATACTGTTGATAATTTAAAAATATCGTTATTTACCACATATATGTCGATTGATAATTGAATCAGCAACATTTTATTTGGCAGATTCTCCTATAAATCTTTGGTGGCATCAAATGACTCTTGTCTGTATTCATCATATCCCATGACTAATGTAAAATTATGGCTAATCAATGATTTAGATTACGTTGAAAAACAAATTAGATTCTTTTCATCCAAGTAAATGGACTTAAATCCACTTATCACCAACAAAAACTTAAAATAAATTTCTAAATATATAAAAAAATTTAGGATGAATATTTGTTTAGTCTTTATATTTTAACTTAAATGCTAGTTTAATTTTTATATTTTAAAAAATACCTCAAAGTATTCTTGTAGTTAAATGCATTATATTTTTACCCTTTTTTCTTTACTTTTACAATAATATCGTTGCAATAATACTGTTGACATTAATTAATTTATTTGTAAAAATTTAATTAAGAAATTAATTAATAAATATCAATATGAAAAAAAAACTAATAACTTTTTATACCCGGACAACAATCTTACTAATAATTTATTATAAATAAATTAATATCAGTAAACTTATAGTAATATTTAATATCCTTATAACAATTTTATTGATAGTTATTTTATAAAAAATTAACTTATCAAATTAATCCTATAAGTGAAATAAGGGTAATTTAATAAATTAATAATTTTTTTTATTTTTCATTAATATACTAAAAAAAACAATATAGCCGTAAGGCTATTATTTTAATAAGGCTATTATTTTAATCGGAAACAGTCCAGCAATCTATTCAAATTTTCATTGTTTTTTAATTTTTAGGGGGGAAAAAAAGAAAAAAACGTGTTTCTTGGATTCGATTAATAAGCACGAGCGCTAATAAAAAAAAAAAAAAACAACGGAAATAACTTGCATGCCACGTTGCATAAAATAAGCTTAAACGAAAGTGTCGACATATACACTCGCTTATCTTTGTATATAACTCGTCCCCTCTCTATCTCTTTGCCTTTCTTTTCCTTTTTCCTTTTTTTGTTTATATTTTCTTGTTTCCTTTTCCTTCACTCAGACATTTTTTTTTTTGTTTTTCTGGTTGTTTCTCACGATTGTGCGATCAGAAACTCTATCCTCCACTCAACTCAGGAATAGGGTTATTCATTTTCTCGGAATTTGGATTAGCTTTTGTAAGAACCTAAACTCTCCTCTTTCTTCTTTTTTTTTTCCAGAAATGATTATGAAGTAAATTTTTGTTTGAGGCCATAGATCTTGATTTAACTTTTTGTGTATATTTTTCAATATGAATTGATAAATAAGGAATTGGGTCCTTTTTTCTCTGGGATTTAAATCTTATTTATAAATCTAAATTCCATGCTTTTTGTTTTGTGCTCGCTGTTTCTCTCGTAATTGGATCAATGTGACTGCTATGGTTGCGTTTTGGATCAGGCACCATGTACCCCCGTATTAGATCATATTCTGATAACATTTATTTGAATTGATGGTGCAAATTTTTTCCTTTATAGTGAAGCAAAATTGTTTGAGGCCAGTTAATTATATTTCGATTTTTAAGTTACGATAATTGTTTGGTTCTACTCTTAGTCATTTGTGTCTTGCAAGTCAATTAATTTATTTTTTTCTGATAACCGTGAGCTTAATTGGGAACAACTGTTTAACTTAATTATGTCTTAAATTAGATGTTACTCATATAGTTGTGTCATCAAATGTCACATACTGATTTCATTCATTGTGTAGACAGACTTGTCATCTGTTCCTTGTTTGAGCATTGGACAAAGTCTGAGGTTTCTGATTCTGTGATATTTGTTTTACTGTCTCATTTTGCTTGGAGCTTGTGTATCTCTGTCTGGTAGGTGCTTATTCTTTTTATTTTATGAACTTAAATTGTATAAAGATCATTACTTTTTCATTTGTACTGCCTCTGGGATAGAGCATTGATCTATATAATGGATATATAACAGGTTGTGATTTAAATTGCACAAAGATCAAAATGTCTTCTCCAAGCAAGAGAAGGGATATGGATGTCATGAAGCTGTAAGTTCCTCATTGTTACTTTTTTCCTTCTTATCAAATGCTGATTTCTCATTGTCAGTATTGATCAAATCATGTTTCCGCTGGATTTTTTTTTTCTCTAATGCTTTTTTTTTTTAAGTTTTTTAAACTTCTATTTTTCATGAAGTGATTGGTATTTGTATTTCATGGAGCTTTTGTTTCCTATTGACTTTGTGCTATGCAGGATGATGAGTGATTACAATGTTGAGACAATAAATGATGGACTGAATGAATTTAATGTGGAATTCCATGGTCCAAAAGAAAGTACAGTCTCTTCTCACTTGTGCTTTTACTTTGTTTTCGATGCTCTTTTTCATCTGTTCTGCATATGACCCATGCATTTGTGTTTGCATTAGTGTATGTTTTGCTCACGCGCACATTTCTTCGTTGACTTGGATTCTTTGGTTGAATTTAGGAACATTATCTACCACTTACCTGCAAAGAACTCTTTTAGGGTTAAGCCATATTTGATATTGAGATGCTTTAACTTTTAAGCCACAGTTTGTTGTAGAAAAAGAGCTGAATTTATAAAATAGAAGTTGATAGTTTGTAGTAAAGATGACTTTTAAATAATAATTTTGATAAAATTAGTAAAGATATTATAGCAAATCAACTTATCTTCCAACCCACAACAGCAAGTGTTTACCAAACACTTTAGCGCTGCGGTTTAAGAGCTATAGCTGACCAACCTCAACACCAAACATAGCCTTAGTCCCCTTGAAGCAATATAGTTTCTCTAATTCAGTTAACTCAGATTCTTTCCATTGCCTTTCATGTAACCTACGTAGGGTCTAAAGTCTCTTTGTGTCTTTCAACCTTGCACTTTTTGAAAGCTGCACAATGGATCATGATAATCACTTGAAAATTTAGTGTTTATTTTAAACTTTCAAAATCCAACCTAGTTCCCCATGGAGCAATGTAGTTGATGGCCACGACTATGCTGTAATTCCAGGGATTTCATAAAGATCTGAGATTTTAAATTTAGTGTCAACTACACTTTTCTTTAATTTCATCATTTAACTAATTTCCTGGTGGAGTCTTGGGAGTGCTTTTCTTTTCCTGTGCAATCTTTTTGACATCCTTTTTTCCTCCTCCGGATTCTCCCAAACATATCCTATTTTCTTAACATTCTTTACGTTATACGAACATGATGCTTGCAGGCCTTTATGAAGGTGGGGTTTGGAAAATCCGTGTCGAGCTTCCTGATGCCTATCCATACAAGTCTCCTTCCATTGGGTTTGTGAACAAGATATACCACCCTAATGTAGATGAAATGTGAGGAACTTTTGCCTTGAAAAGCAGATTTGTCTATTTAATATTTTTAACAGAATCTTCTGTACATAAACTTGGAATTGATATGAATGAGTTTTATTCATTAATCACAGGTCTGGTTCTGTATGCTTGGATGTTATTAACCAATCATGGAGCCCAATGTTTGGTAACCATTTATCTTAGACTTACTAATATTATATTGTTTGAATTGCCCACATTCTTATTTTATGTTTCTACAATTGTCTGGTTTTTGAATTGATTCTGTATACATTGTTTTTCCATTATAATTGCCCACTCTTCTATGAAATTTGGAAACACTTATTGCTTTTGGATTAAGACTAGGATTTCTCACGTACATATCCATTATTCTCATTGCTGCAGATCTATTAAACATTTTTGAATCTTTTCTTCCTCAACTCCTCCTTTATCCCAATCCTTCAGACCCACTCAACGGTGATGCAGCTTCACTGATGATGAAGGACCGAAAACAGTACGACCAAAAAGTGAAAGGTGAATGTTATTCATAGAATAGATACTCGTTCCCTGCTCTTTTTAGGATCTTTTGGTCAAACAACTTCAAGAAAAAATACCACTCTGAATGTCTTCTAAAATTGAGTGATGTGGTAGTGTAATATCAGTGTGACTCCAAAGTCCGAACAATTTAACAATGAACAACTCTCTCATAATAAGTGTAGGACCTTCGAATTGGAATTTTGGACTTCCTCAAACAGCTTGTTCAGACTAGAGTTTCAGGATTTTGACACTGTTATTTTCTTGTCTCTTATTTGTGGAACAGAGTACTGTGAGAGATATGCCAAGAAAGAGAATATCATTAACTCCACAGCTGACGAGGAGAGTGCCGATGAGGAAATCAGTGAAGAAGAAAACGAATCTAGTGATGATGACATTGCTGGACATGCAGATCCCTAATAACCTTGGGGCTTTGCCACCACTGGATTAAACTACTTGGTGAGGGCAGCAATGACCACCACAGTGGAATATGATCAGTTGTAGCTTTGTAATACCATGACACAAAAGAGATCCTGCCCTGAATGTCATTTATTTTACTATTTAGGATACCAGGGCGGATGTTGAATATGAATGACAGAAAAAAGATTGATAATTAAATAATTAAATTTATTTAGTGGGTTATGCTCTCTTGCCTACTGTTCCTCCTTTTCAACATTTTACTTTTATGACTTGGGCCTCTGCGGGGTCACAGATAAGTGTGTATTTATCTCCATTATTCCTGAGTTTTTTTTAGTCCCACATGATTTGGTTAGTCTCTTTTGTCAAGTTCTTACACACCTTTTCCTCAGAAGAAAAAAGATAAAAAAGAATAAAACCCACCAATGAAAAGGATTTATTGGGGAGTTACAGTTTTGCTTATTTGTCTTTGTATTGTTATGGGGATCAATAAGAAAGCTCCACTTGTATCATGCGTTCTAATGAATTATTAATCGCAAGTAAACAGTCTCTACACTGTTGAACAATGGAGAAGCCAATCGAGACTCGAGAGTGACACGTCATTCAAAATTTCTTGGCTCTTTCAATAAGCCGGCTACTAAATTTTTGGCAACAACAAAAAGATATTACAAACATCTTCTTAAGTTCAGACAATTGGCCATTCGCAATGGCATCATTTTTAGTTGCTATCAGATTGTTTTACAATTGGCAATTTGCAATAGCAACATAACTCACTTCATAAAGGAGAAAGCAATGTGATAAATTAATTTTTGCAAAAACCCCGGCTAGTTCATCTGCGAAATGGATCGACAATCCATCTGGGCACTGCCTGTTTTGGTCTTTCTTCTCTTCCCAATTGTGAATTCTGAAGTAGAAGAAGAAGTGAAGCGGGCATTAGTCCAATTCATGGAGAAGCTTTCAGTAGGAAATGCAGTAAGAGACCACAACTGGGGTTGGAACAGAAGTTCAGACCCCTGCACTGGCAAATGGGTGGGTGTAACTTGTGATTCAATGCAGAAATCTGTTAGAAAAATTGTGCTTGATGGGTTTAATCTCAGTGGCATTCTTGATACCGCTTCTGTCTGCAAGGCACAGTCTCTTGTTGTCTTGAGCTTGGAAAAGGACAACATTGCTGGAACTGTGTCACAAGAAATATCAAACTGCAAACGATTAACTCACTTGTATATCGGTGGGAACAAACTCTCTGGCAACCTTCCTGACTCTCTATCGAAGTTGAACAATTTGAAAAGGCTTGATATATCCAACAATAACTTCTCCAGTGAGCTTCCAGATTTTTCTCGAATTTTAGGGCTGTTAACCTTCTTTTGCTGAAAACAATCAGCTTAGGGGAAGAACACCAGAATTTGATTTCTCCAATCTTCTGCAGTTCAATGTCTCCAACAACAACCTCAGTGGTCCAATTCCTGAAGTCAAAGGGCGTTTTGGAGCTCTCAGCTTTTCGGGTAATCCTGGTTTATGTGGCAAGCCACTACCAAATGCTTGCCCTCCGACTCCCCCACCAATAAAGGAATCGAAAGGATCATCAACTAATCAGGTTCTTTTATTCTCAGGCTATATTCTTCTTGGTCTGTTTATTCTGCTATTAGTTGCATTGAAGTTAGTTAGCAAAAACAAGCAGAGAGAAGAAAAAACTGATTTTATTAAGAAGGAAGTAGCGCTAGATGCTAATAGCAACAAGCGTAGTAGTACTTCAAGTGCGCACAGGACTGGTGATAATAGATCGGAGTATTCAATAACATCTGTTGATAGTGGGGCGGCCTCACTGTCACTTGTAGTTCTTACAAGTCCAAAGGTGAACAAGTTGAAGTTCGAAGACTTGCTTCGAGCTCCAGCAGAATTACTTGGAAGGGGAAAACACGGAAGCCTCTACAGGGTCTTACTTGATGATGGGTTGACGTTGGCAGTGAAAAGGTTAAGAGATTGGGGCATTTCAAGTGAAGACTTCAAGAATAGGATGCAGAAGATAGACCGTGTGAAACATCCAAATGTATTACCTCCACTTGCATATTACTGTTCCAAGCAAGAAAAGCTTCTGGTTTATGAATATCAACCTAGTGGAAGTCTCTTCAACCTTCTTCACGGTAAATTTATTAATCAACTTTACATATTTCATTTTCATTGAAATTTAGTAGTTGTTAGTTGCATTGTTACAATTACAGTAAAATAGGCTGAGAAATAACATGAAAATGCGGACATTTACAGAATGAAAATACAGTTGAAAATAAGTGATAAACTCGGTTTACTTTTTTGGCCACTTACAATGCAGCTGGCATCAGTTTAGCCCAAATCAAATAGCTCCCTCTTGGATTCATGCATAAAGCCTCAATAGTACCACACAAATCAATAAGACACTAGCTGGAATCAACAACTACTAATATTGTGATGCATCATGTTGAGTTCAGGATCCCAAAATGGCCAATCATTTGACTGGGGAAGCAGACTAGGAGTTGCAGCTTGTGTCGCTAAAGCTCTTGCATTGGCTCACGAGGAGCTTGGTGAAGATGGAATTGCTCATGGTAACCTGAAATCCAAAAACATTTTGTTCAACAACAACATGGAACCATGTATCAGCGAATATGGCTTAATGGTGACTGAGAACCAAGATCAACCATTCCTTGCTCAAACTAGTAGCTCCAAAATCAATGATATCAATAACCAGATGTGTAGCACCATCAAGGCTGATGCTTATGGCTTTGGTATGATTCTACTTGAGCTCTTAACAGGAAAGCTAGTCCAGAGCAATGGGTTCAATTTGGCTACATGGGTGCATTTTGTGGTTAGAGAAGAATGGACGGTTGAAGTTTTTGACAAGGTGTTGATTGCAGAAGCTGCAAGCGAAGAGAGGATGCTGAACTTGCTGCAGGTAGCATTGAAGTGCATTAACCCATCTCCAAATGAAAGGCCTAGCATGAATCAAGTTGCTGTTATGATCAATAAAATCAAAGAGGAAGAAGAGAGATCGATTAGCTCTGAAGCGTGATAAACCGAAGAGCACATAATCATTTAGAATTGTGTGTCAACATAAGACATTGAAAGATGGTTCATTTTCAGACATTATAGTGTTTATTGTTTAGAAAGCAATTCTTGGCATCAAAATTCTGATTCCGTAACTGTAATTTATTTATATATTCAGCAATAATTTTCATGTCAATCCTCATTATCTGCGTTACTGGCAATGCATTTGTTTGCTTTTGCCGTGTCAATGAACATATATAAAAAAATTCAATCTTGTTGATTGCTTTGGTGGAGGGGCGTCAACTAACATCAGACAGCAGCAGAATTGTCAACGGCTATATACAAAACATGCCTTTGGTTATAAGAAGCTCCTCTCTTTTTTCTTTCTTTTTTTTGGGGGGAGTATAATCATCAATGAATTTGATGCCATGCGTGGAAGGAAAAGCACGTATGAGTGACTTGTTTGACCCACCACCATCTGGTTTTGTCCTTCGATGCTTTTGGTTCATCATATCAATATCTATCATTGATCAATGGTCTTATGGCTCTTGCAAATTACCCACAAGAGTATTATAATTAGCATGATCCAATCATGAATAGTCAATACGCAGCTTACATGCCAAGATTGATGGAAAATTGCCGTGATTAGCAGGCAATCACACAGTGGATCATCATTGAAGGGTACTTATTTTGACAGTTCTGATGATAAAGAAGTTTTACAAAACGTAGTGGAAAACCAAATGCGTTTAGAGTGGTGGACCTCTTAAATCATTTCTAATCTTCCTTTTCTAACTAGGCATCTAACACCTTGATGAGAGAGGCGAGAAAAGGACTTTAAAAAGTTTTTTCAGGCTTGTTTGGTTAAAAGGGTGGCCAGGTTTTGTGTCAGTTGTGGAAATGCAAAGTGGATTACGTAGACTTATGTAGGCAGGCTGTAGCAAAACATAACCGAAAAAAAAAAAACAAAGAACTTCTGTCTCTTACGCTTATGCGTTGCAAATACACTTGGAATCTGCATCACCAAAACAAAAACTTCTTTGGAACTTCCATCAGTTGTTTCAATTGAGCTCGTCATAGAAGAGGTTGGTACCCTTCAACATTAAAGCTCTCATTGAACCATCTACTTTTTCAAACTTTTGATCATTTGGTAGCTCAAAGTTCATAACAAAGTATCGGATTGATACCGGAAAGAATTTGATCTTTTTCTTCTTATCATAACAGCCTTAGTTTCACTCATTGAATATATTCTTAGCTCTCACACTCTTCTATATTTTATAAGGTCACTAGAAAGAATTTCTTTAGCCAAAATGTCTACAATTCTATATGACATGAAGCAAAGAGGTAGTTCTTTTGCAGATACACTTCCTACATCAGCTTCCTATTCATTCTCAACTCCTAACAGTGTCAGCTATGAAAATGAATCAACCCCATCAGCAGCAACAAGCAGAATCAGTCCAGTACTTCTTTTGATATTAGTAATTGTAGCTGTTGTCTTCTTCATTTCCGGTCTTGTCCATTTACTTATTAGATATCTCAAAAACAGACCGTCTCCTTTACCAAATCATCAGTCAAATAGATTCCCAGAATCTCCTATTCAAAGACAGCTTCAACAGCTTTTCAGGCTACATGACTCTGGCCTGGATCAATCTTTGATAGATGCTTTACCAATGTTCTACTATAAAGATATAGTAGGCTTGAAGGAGCCATTTGATTGTGCGGTTTGTCTATGTGAATTCTCGGAACACGATAAGCTGAGGTTGCTTCCATCTTGCAGCCATGCTTTCCATATTACTTGTATTGATACGTGGCTTCTTTCAAACTCTACATGCCCTCTTTGTAGAGGCACCCTTTTGAGCTCTGACAATTCCTTGGAGAGCCCAGTGTCCAGCTTTGAAGTTTTGAGGGAGATATCAAATGGGTTTACAACCGATGAAGAAAACGGATTGTCCGGTCGTCATAAAGCTGAAAATGTCCAAGAAAGTGCTGCTCCGAAGAGGGTGTTTTCAGTAAGACTTGGCAAGTTTAAGAGTATAAATGGAGATAACAGAGAGAGGGTACAAGGAGAGATGAGTAGCTGTATTAAATTGGATGCAAGAAGATGTTACTCAATGGGTGCATTTCAGTATGTGCTTGTTGATTCAGATTTGCAAGTAACCTTGTCCAATCATAATGCCTGTGATCGCAATGGAAGTTCAAATTCTTTAGTTGATGGAGAATTAGAAGGGAAGAAAATCAGTGGGAGGACTAGAGGCGATAGCTACTCTGTGTCCAAGATATGGCTTTGGTCTAAGAAGAGCAGGCTGCCCAGTTCTTCTTCTAATGCTCATATGGCTGAGCTAGGCTTAGTTTCATCTCTCTCTTACTATAAGTTTGCAAATGAACTATAGAACTCAGATGCTATGAAAAAATTTAGTTAAATAATGGGACAATGTTTATTGTTTCCTGATAAATGAATAATAAACCTCACTTTCCAAATCTTGTTTATATCTTTATTATGTAAGATTTGCATATGTGAGAAGGCCTATTTGTGTAATTTCTCTTAATTCTTTTCTTTTTTATTTTTCACAAGTCATGTTGTAGAGTTATGAAAACAATTCAAAGTTTTAGGCCTCGGGCCCTCTCCGCATGTATTTTCCTTGCTTCAAAAGCCCGAAACGGCTTTCATTAGCCTTGAATTTGAAGCAAGAGTCCTTTAATTAGTTATGAAAAATCATAGTAACAAATTTTAGCCTTCAAATTCTCTTCACTTATTCATGATTTCTCGTTACAATTTCGTAACTTTCTGGTTAATAATTCTTCATGTGTTTTGATCACTTTTAGTTTTAGATAATTTCTTCATACTTATTCATAACTTTTAATTATATTTGTCTTTTATTAGTAATTTTCTTTTATTTTCTCATTGGATTAGAATTAATGGTTAAATTTGTCAACATGAATCTCATGTAGATCCTAATCAACTACCGACCATTGATTTGGTATTCAGTATAAGCTCTAATTATATAGTAAGCACTAAATTTACATATTTTTTGATCACATGTATTTTTTAGTCTTCCGCTTCTCATTACTTATTACTTCGTACAACTTTTCATTATTTTCTTGTTGCTTTATTTAATAAATTATTATTTTTTACTAAAAATTTTTCTTCATAAATCAACGGAACGTTGCATTTTTTATTTTTTGTCAAAATTTGTAACATTTTTATTTTTTTTATTTTTTTCTACCGAACTAACATTACTGATGAACACAAAAAATAACATTAACTTATATGCAATTGATTTACTATTTGAAGTTCTATGTGGTGTTATATAAAGGGTAAATTGAATCATTGACATTACTGCACCATTTTTATTATTAAGTCTCAATAGTTCGGTTGGAAGATATACTTAGCCATCTTAATTTATTTTAATTAAATTAAGGGCTGTGTTTGTACAAAAATGGCTCGTTTTCTGTACTTATCATTAAAAAAAAAATTATAATTCGATAATAGTATAACGGCGGTAAATTTTAATTGCCTTGGATTTACCGAGTGCGGAAGAAGACTGTGCGGTGGGACCCACGCGAGACCGTTGACCTCGCGAGACCGACCGCCGACCTGAAGGTACAATACAAAAAACTGCCCCTGAGGTTTGACGAAATTACACAAGCATAAAGTGAGCGAACCAAGTTCTTTACCCTGTCACAGTCACTGCGACTGCTCACGAAGCCAAGTCGGTGTAGAAGAGCTAAAAGCGACGATGGTTTTAGCTACAGTGTGGGTCTCAAACATACCCCAAACCGCCATAGCGAAGGACCTTCTCCTCTTCCTCGAGTCCAAACTCGGCAAAAACTCAGTCTTCGCCCTCGAAATCATCACTGACCGCAGCAACTGGAAATCGCGCGGCATCGGCCGCGTGCAGTTCACTTCTTTAGACTTCAAATCCAAAGCCCAGAACCTCTCTCTCAACAACAAACTCGTCTTCAATTCCCAGAACCTCAAAATCTCGGAAACTCACTCTGACATTGTCCCCAGGCCCGTTAAGGCCCAGCACAGAGTCGACGATGGGGTTTTGCACGTGGGCGTTATGTGTAAAGAGGAGAGGCTCCGTGTGTTGCAGACTTTTGAGGGTGTCAGAGGGTGGCTGTTGCCTGATAGAAGGAGACTTGAGTTTTGGGTGTGGCCAAAGCATAATGGGGAGTGGCAGAAGGAAATACAAGAGTGTCACTCAGACTCTTCTGACTGTTGTTTTAAAGTTGAGATTTTGTTTGAGGATGTTTTGGAGACTGTTGGGTTTTCTTTGGATGAAGGTGCCATTGTGAATGGGATTCTTTTCAAGGTATTCTTGTTGTTCCATGAGTATTGCATACGCGCATTTGCTTTATACTATTTTTTATTTAGTTGAGCATAATTGAGCGCAATACAGTTTTACTGGCTGTTCTAATACATTCAATAATATTACTTTTACCATTTAAAAAATGGTGTCAATAGAAAAATCACCTATACTCACTCCGTAATGTAACATCATTGGCATTCAAACAACTGAGCATGACATTGTGCTTCTTGAATTTACGCAATGCCATAAGCTGTGCGAAGAGGGATGTATATGGAAGCTAACTACTGTCATCGGAAACAATTAATGGAATACTGTTATTCCGGAGCATGATAATTTTGTTAGCATTCCTGTTTATCTGTTTTCAGAAAGTTTATCTTTTTCTAACAGTTTATTCATCCAAATAATTTATGGCTTTGGATTGCTGATTATTTATTTATTATGTATATGCATTGTATCCAGCTCAAGTATGGGCCAAAGATCTATCAAAAAGTTTCCGGGCCTCACGTAGCATCTAAATTCCCCAGCGATCGATATCATATCTGCAAGGAGGATTTTGACTTTCTTTGGGTCCGCACAACGGACTTCTCCGTCATGAAGTCAATTGGACGCTCAACATCATTTTTTTGGGAGATTGAAGAAGGATTATTGGCATCAGATATTTCTAATATTTTCCCATTTTACAAGGAAGACAAGACATATCTAATATTAGAGGATGGAGAAGAGTTCTGTTCTACTTCTGAAATAGTTCCACTTGTAAAATGCAGACCAGGTTTCAATTTATCATATGAAGTTTTTTTCCAGCTCAATTCTCTTGTTCACAGTCAAAAAGTTAGTCTTGTTGCAGTGGATGCTGAATTGATTCAAATCCTTAGTAGTTTATCCATGGAGACTGCTTTAATGGTTCTGCAGAAGTTGCACAAGTTGAAGTCAATTTGCTATGATCCTGTGTCATTTGTGAAGACTCAGTTGCACGTACTAGGTAGAAATTGTAAAAGTATTACCTTATCACCCCACAAAAGGTTGATGGATCATAATGTAATGAGTTGTTATAGGGCCCTAGTTACTCCTACGAAGATTTATTGTTTGGGCCCTGAGCTTGAAACTTCTAATTATGTTGTCAAGAACTTTGCAAAATATGCCTCAGATTTTATGAGAGTTACTTTCGTTGAAGAAGATTGGAGTAAGCTTCCTGCAAATGCTCTTTCCACAAGTATCCAGCGAGGAATTTTTGCTAAACCATACAGAACTAAAATATATAGTAGGATATTGACTATTCTTCGAGATGGGATTGTGATTGGAGACAAACATTATGAGTTTCTGGCTTTCTCAGCTAGTCAACTGCGAAACAATTCTGTTTGGATGTTTGCTTCTAATGACGAGGTGAGTGCGGAAGATGTTAGAGAATGGATGGGATGCTTTAACAAGATTCGCAACGTATCTAAATGTGCGGCAAGGATGGGTCAGCTGTTCAGTTCTTCCAAACAAACTCTTGTTGTTCCTGTACAAGATGTAGAAATGATTCCTGATGTCGAAGTTACTTCTAATGGTAGTACTTACTGCTTCTCGGATGGTATTGGAAAAATTTCTTTATCCTTTGCTAGGCAAGTTGCTCAGAAATGTGGGCTGAGTCACACTCCATCAGCATTTCAAATTCGCTATGGTGGCTACAAAGGCGTCATTGCTGTTGATCGTAACTCGTTCAGGAAGCTGTCTCTGCGTAGTAGTATGCTAAAATTTGAATCAAGAAACAGGATGCTTAATGTCACCAAATGGAGTGAGTCTATGCCTTGCTTTTTGAACCGAGAGATTATTTCCCTCTTGTCTACCTTGGGAGTTAAGGATGAAGTATTTGAGGCAATGCAACAGCAACAATTGATTCTATTGGGCAAAATGTTGATAAATAGAGAGGCAGCTCTGGATGTCTTACAGAAATTGAACGGAGTTGATTCTAAGAATATTTTGGTAAAGATGCTGCTTCAAGGTTACGAGCCAAATGTTGAACCTTACCTCTCTATGATGCTTCAATCGCATCATGAGAATCAGTTGTCTGATTTAAAGAGTAGATGCCGAATCTATGTCCCGAAGGGCAGGCTCCTGATTGGTTGTTTGGATGAGACTGGTATATTAAATTATGGCCAAGTTTTTATTCGTGTCACCATGACAAGAGAAGAACTTGAGAGCAAGGATCAGAGTTTTTTTCATAAGGTGGATGATAAAACATCTATAGTCAAAGGGAAAGTGCTTGTCACCAAAAATCCTTGCCTTCACCCGGGAGATATTAGAGTCCTCGAGGCTGTGTATGAAATGGAACTTGAGGAGAAGGATCATGTGGATTGCATTATCTTCCCCCAAAAAGGAGAAAGGTATAATTAACTCTCAATTTCAAATTATTATCCTATTTATGATGGATTAGTGTTATGTCTTTGGCCTACTGCTCACCTTATTTAGTAGAAAATGATTTGATTATATTATGCTTCTTCTTTTGCATTATATTTAAGCAGTTATCAAGTTTTTAATAGGAAGATTATTAATCACTGGAATAAGACAAATATTTTGGAATGAATGCTATGCCTATAAACTATAGAGTTTATATTGTGGCACAATGTCACTGTAGAGTAATCTTCCTTTTTATTTAGTTTAATCCCAAATCTTCTCCAAATATGTTGGTTTTTGGTAATATAGATAGTTACTCTGCTCAGTTGTTGTTGGTCCTTGTGGAATTAAAGCAACATGTAGTACGATATAATTGTCTGGTGCTGTGAATTTGTATCCACAGGCCTCATCCCAATGAATGCTCTGGTGGCGATCTTGATGGAGACATCTTTTTCATTAGCTGGGATAATGATCTCATCCCATGTCAAACTGAAACCCCAATGGACTACACCGGACGTAGATCTCGTATAATGGATCATGATGTGACCTTAGAGGTAGACTAGCCTTGGATTTTCATGGTTTTTATCTTGAACTCATTTCGAAGTTGTGAACTCTAAAATAATAATCTGATTTTGTTGAATTTGCAGGAAATTCATAAGTTTTTTGTTGATTACATGATCAATGATACTTTGGGCGCCATCTCTACTGCACATTTAGTTCATGCTGATCGTGAGCCAGATAAAGCCAGGAGTTCAAAATGTCTACATTTGGCAACTCTTCACTCCATGGCTGTTGACTTTGCTAAAACTGGGGCGCCAGCGGAGATGCCCCTGGCTCTGAAACCAAAGGAGTTTCCTGATTTTATGGAGAGGGAAGACAAAGCAAGGTACATCTCTTTTGGGGTACTTGGAAAACTATACCGTGCTATCCTTGACTCCATCATGCAAATAAGGTCAAATGCCATTTGGTCGGAGAAGATTGCTGAAGCTAGTTATGATCATGATCTTGAAGTAGATGGTTTTGAGGCATTCCTTGGAATTGCAGAAAGTCACAAAGAAAGGTATGAGGAGGAAATGAGCACGTTGATGAACCATTATGGGGCAAGGACGGAGGATGAGATACTGACTGGTAATCTGCGAAATCGGGCATCATACTTGCAGCGAGACAACAGGAGGTACGGAGATATGAAAGATCGGATCTTGCTGTCTGCAAAGAACTTACAGAATGAGGCTAGAGAATGGTTTGGGAGTAGCTGCAAGGAAAATGAACGTCGACAGTTGGCCTCAGCGTGGTACCATGTAACTTACCACCCAAGTTATTGCAAGGAAAGGATGACCTTGTTGAGCTTTCCGTGGGTCGTGTGCGACATTCTGCTGAACATCAAGTCTGTAAATAGCAGAAAAGCGTGACAGATGAATAATGAAAGAAAAGACTACAGTAGCTTTTTATGTCTGCGGTGTACACTTAATTGTCTAATATGTAGATCCCTATCCCTTGTTAATGAAACAGATGCTCCTTGGAAAGGTGTGCCGGTATGGTGAGGTACTTTTGCTTCATCAATAGAACACCAACTTTTGCCGTAGCATTTTTTTCAAATTGTTCGTTGCATGTCTCTAGTTACGTTTGATTCCTGAAAGCTTTTGGAAGTTGACTACTCTGACCCTGCTCTCGAATAACGGTTATTCGCTGTAAATTGTAATTGCCGAGTTCTGCTGCAATCACCGTCACTCGGTGTGGATTAGCACTCGAGGAGTTTGGTTAAGCTTTGATTTTCCTCTTACGTTCTCGTCAATTTTGCACTAGTTTTTAATTATTTATCCCAAAGTGTATCCATTTGATTTAATCTCTAAAAGATATTAGATTTTTTTTAATTTAATATTTATTCTTTAATTTTCGTACAGTGAGGGATTATATCCACATCTCTAAATAAACACCTAACATTTTTATATAATTTGGGAAATGAATTTTCTAGCTCATCGAGATGTCAAGTCATGCCCATATTCTTACAAAATAGACATATGACTTCTTAGCGTCTCAACATCAAGGGGAAAAAAATCTTGAAAACAGGATTCAACAATATCTATCCCAAAAAGTAGCATTTACATCACTTGGCTGCTGTACAAGATTAACAACATAGCACGAGCATTAAGATTTTTTATTATCCACTAAAGCACCATTGTTTATTTATTGGAAACAAAAAATCACAAAAACATCATTATAGTCCATCGCCAAACAGACTTTATACAACTAACTACACGCCAGACGCCACCAAATTTCAGTTTATCTTTACACTACACGCTCTACCAACACGTCACCAGCTACTCATAAAAACAAAAACAAAAAAACATTAAAAAATTAAGAATTAAAATATTCCCGATCCCCCTATTCTTTACAGTAATTATTAAAAAAAAAAAAAAGAATAAGAATAAAACCAACGAAAACGGCCCAGCTAGGGCCGTAACAAACAGTCGGGCTCTATCCCCCGCGCCGACGCGCTATTCACGACTGCACCGCCACGCCCTTCCCTCGGGAATCCACTGCCGCAACCGCCGCCGCCGTCGACGCCAACTTACTCGAAGCGTACCGAGACGAAAAATCTCGTCGAAAGCCGGTGAACTCGTCGTCGTTATCGAAATTACTGTCTTCTTCGAAATTGAGGGCGTAACTCAAGGGGTCGTACTGGAACTTCCCGTGATGGTTATGACTGTTTCCGCTTCTGTTTCTGTTGAATCTTCTGATGAAAGTTTTCCACTTCGGTCCAGCGACGATCTCAGACCACTCTCGGACTCTCTGCAAGGCGGCTACCGCGGGGCCCCACCACCGGTCGTGGGGCTGAACTCGCTGCCACCAGGCTACTCCGACGGCGGAGGAGGATTGGCGACGGGAGCCGAAACACGGGAAAATGAAACAGCAGCGGGTATTGCGGATCAGAGCATTGGACGTTTCGTCTGTCGCTTCAAGGTCTCTCTGGGACATCGCTGTCGCTTCAGAGGCCATTCGACGAAGCAGATGATGAAATGTGACGAGTTGTATATGATAATATTATATACTATCAATAACGGGTGAGGGGTATTTCGGTAATTGGATTTTGAGCCGTTGGTGGTATTGAGTAATTGAGAGTTAAGCGAGCGGAGAATGAGTCAACAGATACCAGTGGAAGGTTTGTCTGGGGTCCACTGTGATGAAGGGTCACAGATGGGTCTGATGGTGCGAGCTCGATACTCGATACGATTCTACAGCGCAGAGATTTCGCCAGCTGTCACCACCTACTCATCTTTTAATTATTATAATTAGGACTAACGAAAATGAAATGACAACGGAATTACCCGGTTAATTTTTTTCAATTACATAATATTATTATTGTTCAGATTATAACAATTTATATTATATAAAAATTATATATTTATATTATATTATATTAATATTTACAATCAGATAATTATTAAGATTATTTACATTAAATTTTATACAATACTACCGTATTTTATTCTCTTTCGTATTTTAACATCATCTATTTTATTCATATTTAAAAAAAAACTATCTTCACTTAATTATCTCTATAATTAAGAAAAGGATTAAACTTCTACAATACTTTACACGGGCTCGATTGTGAAGAAATGCTCCGACTTGTTAATTAATGGTGAAACAATTAGTTGTTTCCTTTTGTTTCTTTTTTTTTTTGTTCCAAGGGTTAGGTTCAAAGAAGAAGGGAAATCATGGGATTAAATTATTGAAATAATTGATGGAGGAAAAAGAAAAATCCTACCAAAATGGATGGCTGTCTAATTCGCTTGATTATTTGTTGGGTCTAATGAGCTAATGATTATGGGATGCCAGAAATTTATCGGGAATTACCATTTACTGATGATCATTATCAGCCCACACACAAGGTCATAATTTTATATTATATGATACGACCGAACTCTAGATAAAAAATTACCATCTCTGATTTCGTTCTTCTTATTTTTAGCTTCGCTTGCACCATACAATCAAATAATTGACCAGTTATGTTTATGTTGTTGATGTGGACTGTTGAGTATGCAAAGCATGTCAAGTTCAATCGAAGAAAATAATTTGGAATCAATAGAAGGATATGATGTGATGTAATTTCACTAATTGAGTGAGGGATTGACACAACTTGTGGGACACTAATCCAACTTGCGTTGCTACAGTAACAAGAACTAAATAGCCAGATACATAACTTAACTGGCCGCATAGGTTCTAACATTTGTCCAACCTTGGAAATGCTTTCGCCGTTAAAGACTGAGGGGTCGGTATTATATAAAGAGTAATGATACAGTTATAAATTCTTATATAAATTAAATTTGTATTAATTAAATTTGTACAAACTGATGTAGTATTAATTCATTAGTTGAAAGAAAATATAAAATAATAAAAATAAATTATGTGAACCAAGTGATATTTAATTCAACCAATTAAATCATGTCACATCAATTTGTACAAAATAAATTTATATAAGAGTTTGTGGCTGTATCATTACTCTTATATAAAATACACTAAGTCATAGCTCATAAGCCATTCCAGATCATATATTTGATACGAAACACAAATGTAGGTCCAAGTTTCAAAGGGATGAGGAACCAAAGAGTTTTATACCATAAATAGCACATCAGCTCATTCTTGCTCTAAATATTCAGATTGCGCCATAACAAAACTATTTTGACACTGCCCTAATATAATAATATAGAAAAAGAAATTTCAATTGTATTGCAGAGATGACATCTGCAGTTTCAACCCCCCCCCCCCCCCCCCCTTTCCCCTGAAAGGGAAGAGTACTACTAAAAATAAAAACTCTTTTCACAAGAGCTATTTGGCCCTCCAATTTTTCTCACATAATTGGGTAGGGACAGACACCTCTCTCACAAATATAGGTAAAACAAATAGAATAATTGATCTAAGTTAATCCCAACGTATTCCTGTTTATAAACATTAGTAGACCTATTATAGTAAAACATATCAATATAGAAACAATTTAAAAAAAAAAAACCTCTTTTACAAACTATTATCTACACACTGATGCAGTATAGGTCTACAAGACACCAAAATGAAATGAGTAACATCAACTAGGTTTCAATTGAACCATACATCATGAGGCTCTTAAAGAAAGCACGCAATGTCAACATGCTGACCAAGTTCTCATAGTCTACATCAAGCAACGCCACGAGAGCACCGGCTCATCATGAAATCTCAGCTCTCAAGATTTAGACCAAGTTCTAAAACCAAGGAAATTTAACATAAGAAAATTAAAACCAAATAGTAGGTCATAAGGCATCCCCATCCTAAAATGGAAAATGTTGCCAACTTATTGTTTTTATACTTTACCATGTCCCCCATCCCATTTCATGATGGTATTTTTACACCAAGGTTATCCGAGAGATTAGTCGATGAAATCACATTTTCTTGAAACACTTGATAACTAATGTAAGAAAAACACTTTCTTTCTGACCTACCGAGCAGAAGAAAAGTCACCAATCATTAAGCAAATGCATAGCATAATCAAAGAAAGACCAAGTAACAATCACGAAAATGCACTCCAAATTTACATATTTTACTTCTAATATGCACCAAACCAAACATATTATTATGAGAGGGCAACCGAGTATCATTCGCACACAACACAACTAGGCATCATATTCTAGAAAACCATGAGTAAGGCTTAAGAAGTTATTGTCCCAGAACCAGAGTCCCAGACTACACAATATTTGGATAAGGATAACTTGTTTCAATAGCAGAAAGCAGGGATCAGAGCTTAGAAAGGCAGAGCTTTTCCAAACTCACCACTGTGAACGCGCAAGAACACATCACCAGCATCATCACATTTCCCAGTATCCACAGCAATAGCACCAAATATGGCTCTGAAAGCACCACAAACCACAGCAGGAATCGTAGAATTGGTCTTGGGAGAAACTCTAACCACTTTCTGCAACCCCAAATGCATCCCATCAACAGCACATGAAAGTTCGACATTGGAAGTCTCTGAAACACGGCGGTTCAGATCTTTTGGAGAAATGTCAATGTCTTTATTTAGTAAGCGAAGTGACACAGATGTTTCTATCACATAGGCTCCCAATATGCTCAATGCCCTATTGTTCTCTTCAGAGAATGAGGAGTGGGTCATTGCACGTCGAAGTAGGCCAATGCTCTTGAATGTGTAGCTGAATATGGACAAATAAATAAAAACGAATGAGACTCTGTTCAATTCATGGGACAACTAATAGAATGCTAAATTTTAAGGCGGTAAATAGTAAAATAATGAAGGGAAATTTTAAAACTGACCCAATTTGATTCTGCAGAATTTCGAGAGCTGTTGCAAAGGGCGATGAGGTTTTGAGGCGCTGATCATCTGCTGCGTGAACCTGCAAATAGTTGGTTTTAGTTTTTTTTTTTTTTTCAACTGCTTTTCGTTCTCGATAAGTAAAGTAGTATTTAATTTTAGGGTTCTAAGAATGGACGCACCTGAAAAGAAGAGGAGATAGCGATGACTAGAACAGTAAGGAGACAGAGAGTGAAGTGGGGAAGCTTCATTTTCTCAACGTCGTTTAGTTAACTCCTCGTCGTCAATTTCACTACTTTCCTCGTTAACGTTGTACTCTCCGAAGCGTAAATTAATATCCCCCGGCCCCGGAAGAGCTGAATAAGAATGACTTTTCTTCCAAAAACAAAAAAAAAAAACGAAAATGCTTTTATTTATTATTTACCAGACCAGACCTGAATTACACTATTGGGTGGAGTAGAAGCATGAGAATCACTAATATACCCTTAAGACGGCAGCGCAGGGCACAAAAGTTAAATGAAAACTACAGTCTCATGCCATGGGTCCGAAATAAAAAGCTAGTAGCTACATTGTTACCACATGAGAATTGAGAGCTAACCAAAACGGTAACATTTTCCAAATGCATTTCTTATATATTAAGGAAAGGAAACTGGTAAATGTATACAAGCCTGGATGTATTAACTGAGATTAATTTATCCCCTGTGCACTAAAACTACATTTACCAACCCATCTTACAAAAATGAAAGAAACATTCCACGCCTTCAATCCATCCGAGAGATCCAAACCATGCAATGAACAAAGTTAGTATCAAGAACCAACTTCCCGAGAGGCCCCCCACTTGTGTCTTGACAAGAAAGAATCGTTGTAGTCAGCATCCTATTTCCACCCTGACTTTGCATTTCGAAATTTATATGTCATTTATTGAAGAAACTTGGCTTGTTGTACTGCTCCTCAACTGCGAAACGGCTGCCAAACCTTGAAGTAGTGCTAAGACATCCTCTTCATCATCTAGGTAGTACCTAGCTTTGCTTGGCTTTTGCCCAACTGTGCAAGCAAAAATCTCTTGAGAAATAGGGAGTGATGAACCATAAGTTGCATGTGAAATGCTTTCAAACATGTCTTCGTCAGACCTATCATCCCCAATGCACAACACAAAATCGGGTAGTTTCCCATCACTGATCATTGTGGAAAGAACTTTCTCTGCAACCAAGCCTTTATTAACTCCCTGCAAATTTAGCAGGAGAGTCAACATTAGACCTTCGGGCTGAAATTGAAAAAACAGATTTAAAGAAACACGCATATACCTGTGGCTTCACTTCAACTATATTATACCCCCTCTTAACAACAACAGGCTCATTGGCAAGGACACTTTCAAGATGATCTAACAGCTCCTTGGCCTGGCATGATCCAAAACCAGGGGCAGCATCTTGATGGTGCCACACCAAGGCAGTCTCTTTCTTTTCTATATAGGAGCCATCAGTTGCCTCAGTATACAATTTCATCACGGGTTCTGCAATTCTTTTCCACTCGAAATCTGCAGCTACAGTACTGGTTTCCCAATCAGATTTCTTATTCCACCTGCAGGAAAGTCAAAACCAGTAATGTTAAAAGAATTTAATAGCAATTGTTGGTACATTATTGAAACCAGCTATATAAAATAAAGACAACCAATTTGCACATATGAAAGTTTTAACATTCTTTCAATGAAAATAACGCAATCTATGAAAAAGGTAAAGCATTTTTATTCGAACCAGGAAAGTGAGTCATTTACAAAAGAAAAGAAAGACAATAAAAAAAAAAAAAAGGTCTTTCATAATAGTAGTTAAATCCTGAAGCTAGATATCAGTTATAAAATAAGAATGTACCTTAGGTAGTAACCGTGCTCTGCCGCTATCCCTAGATTCTCACACGGAGCAAGCCACTCACCTAGAGAGACTTTTCCCCTACCGCTAACAATAAATGTAGCGTTATTAGGGTCACCACAAAGCTCCCTCAGAACATAGATGACATCACGACTTGGTTTCTTGACGAGGACGTAGTGGGGTACCACTGTTCCATCATAATCCAAAAATATTGCCCTTCTAGATGTCCTCTTATATGCAGCAACAATTTGATCAACAGAGAGCTTTCTAAAATTTGGAGAAAGGGACAATATTCTGAAATTCAAACCAAAGCCAATGCCCCAGCAACGTTTACTATAGTGATCTCCGCATGCTCGCTCCAAATCCTGCATAAAACTATGGGCCCAATAAGCCACATCATGAGAGCAAATATATCGATAATGTTTCTCATGCCGCAGCCGCTTCTCTACATCAGACATGGTGATAGCATCGTGTAGTGCATCAGCTACAGCATCAATGTCCCAGGGATTGACCCTAATTGCACCACTTAAGGATGGCGAGCAACCAATAAACTCGGAAACAACAAGCATACTCGTACGTGGACACCCCAATTCCAGTTCCAAAGCTTCACCCATTTTTGGAGTCCCTTGTCTACAGACAGTGTATTTGTATGGCATTAGGTTCATCCCATCTCGCACTGCATTAACAATACAACACTCTGCCAAAGCATAGTAAGCAGTCTTCTCATAAAGAGATACAGGTCTGTCAATCAGGATTACAGGTTCATAGCCCGGAATACCATATGTTTCATTGATCCTTTTAGTAGTCGTATATGTCTCCCATTTTGCATCCTGAACATCTTTTCCTGTACTCCTTGCAGGATTTACAATTTGAACCAGCACCAGTTTTCCCTGCAACTCAGGATGCACATGCAATAGCTGTTCCATGGCCAGTAATTTTAAACTGATACCTTTAAATATGTCCATATCATCAACACCAACAATAACCTTTTTCCCCTTGAATTGCTCTCTAATTTCTTTAGCCTTGATAGAAGAGGAGGGATGATTTAGAGCAGACTCAAGTCTACCCATATGAATTCCCACATGCAAGATTTTAACATATATTGTGCGACCAAAATACTCAAGCCCAATATAACCACGGTTGGATTCATAATCCAGGCCCAGCATCCTACTGCAACAAGACAGAAAGTGGCGAGCATAATCAAATGTATGAAAACCAATTAAATCTGCATTTAGAAGTGCTTTAAGAATTTCATTTCTAACAGGTAGAGTCCGGTAGATTTCTGACGAAGGAAATGGGCTGTGGAGGAAGAATCCCAGCTTCACTCGATGAAACCGCCTCCTCAAGAACGTAGGGAGAACCATAAGGTGGTAGTCATGAATCCATACATAATCCTCTTCAGGATTTATGACCTCCATTATCTTATCTGCAAATACCTTATTAGCAGAAACATATGCCCGCCACAACAATCTGTCAAAGCGAAAACCATAGTCTGGGCAAATAGGAAGCATGTAATGGAAAAGTGGCCACAAATGTTGTTTACAGAATCCGTGATAGAACTTCTTCTGAAGGTCAGAAGAAAGAAACGTAGGCACACAATTAAATTCATCAAGTAGTTTCTGGGCAACTTCTTCTTGCTCGCTTATATCTACATCAACCTTCAGAGACCCCACATAGAAAACATCAGTATCTGATGAGAAACCATCCTTCATCTGAAGTAAAAGTGAATCCTCATCAAAACTAAAACACCAATTTCCAGATTCTAAATTCTTGTGAGCATGCAGGGGAAGAAAATTTGCCACTATAATCTTCCTTTTTTGGTCTCTGTAGGAGGGAGAATCTGAATTTTCATCATTGCTTTCATCGCCATCAGCCTCAGGAATAACTCCTGGGACAGTCATCGCTCTCGGAAGTGCTTTAGGAGTTTGAGGGAAATACATCATATCAGCAGATGCCAAGTCCACCAAGTTTATGCAAGATCTTGACAACATGATTGCCAGCGTTATCCGTTCTTATTTCAGATTTAGAATAAAGTCAAGTATGAGAAATACTCGTCCCTGCCTAAGACACCTTCCAGGAGCTATCTGAGAATAAATAACCGAGTTCCTGCAGCAGTAGATGATTATACTTGTGCAGGTTAATGCTGTTTCTCAAAGCACAAGAATTAGTATAATGATACAAAAGCACACATATATAGTTAATCATCAAGGACGAGAATAATTTTCAGTTTTCGTGCAACAATGATCAATTATGTACTCAAATTAAAAGCACGTATTAAAAGCCAACAAAATTATAATACAAGGCTCATGTGCTAACAATTAGACAAATAACATATTTGTTTCCCTAAATCCATAATTATCTGGAGCTTTTTCCATGAAGATGCTCTATAAGCAACTCGTTAAAAGCAGACTAGCCTCATAACGTAAGTACCTTAGTGTCATGAATGCTGGTCCCTCTTTGGCAAGGAAACCCGCAATCAAATGCATGTTCAGAAATAGGTAAAGGAAAGAGCAAGGTTCAAAAACACTGTGGGAAGATCATGACAGGCCCAACTGTCACTGATATTTAGTAAACCCCAGGTGAAACTAACTTAAAAAAGGACAAGCACTAACAAGTTTCATATAATAAACTGAACTTACTTTAAAGGATCGAAGTTCCAAAAGATAATTGGAAAATAGACACCAGGGACTGTATCAATTGCATATTAAATAACAAAAATCGAACAAGGTAGAAAGATTAGTTCAGCATGAACAGCAGGCAGATAATCGAAAGATACCTCAAATTCAAGAGATTAATCAGGATAAACGTACTATTAACAGCCCCAAAATGTCATAATATAAAAGTTCTCTGATTTTCATGTTGGGTCCTGTATAGCAAAAGGGACCAGAAAGAGAGAACTGCCCCATCCCTAACCCCCAAGACAAATAATGATCTAGCATCTATTTTCAACTCAATACTTTGACAGCAGAATTTATACGAGCAGTGTACAAATAGACAATTGTTGATAATGCTGATCTATAAACGAATGGATTAGATAAAATCATAGACGATGGAATATAACTGAATGATAAAGATAAAAGAAACATATGAAACAAGCATGAAACCATGTACGTACACGCCTAACACGGTTGCCTCAGAAGCATGCCTTAGTTTCTGCTTTATTGAATTTTAACATTCATGGCCTTTTTATACACAAAACCCTCAAGAGACAGTCGAATAAAACAAATATTCTTTTAAGGTAATCATTGTTATATTTATCAATACAACCTATGCTTTCCTATGCATCCCATTCATATCATTCATTTCCAACGAAGTCATTAAATCACATTATCTGGCTTCTTAATACAGACAACATGAAATTATTATATTAACAAATTGAATGTGGAAGAACACGTGTTTCACTCTTACAACCATTAACAATTAAAATTTTTAAAATGAAAATATTTACACACCAATGCAATTTTGTCTGTAAATATTTTTCAGGAAACTTCTTTGGCTTCGGCAAAATCAGTTGCTTTATTTTCAAGTCTACTTATATGTAAACTAATAATTAAATTAACAACGAAGAACTTCATTAAAGCAAAACTCAGGTCCACATGGCTATTCGTCGGTTGCATTTTTATGTTGCACAATATGTGAAATCCTAACTCAGCATACCAAATAAGCAAATTCTAGCACAGAACATTATATCATCGTCATTTATTCATTCATTTTTACTTTATTTTTCCAAATTCGTCAAGAAATATTTATTTGTATCAGTCAGTGTGCCGATAAATTATCAGTAACAATATAATTATGTTACATAATGTATGTTTGTGTAACACATTCTGTCCATCCCAAGAAATTTCTATCAGAGAATACACATTAAAAGAAGTCGTCTTGAAACAGTTCACTCAAGGTCAATCAGCTACATACAGTCATGAATTATGATACTAATGACTCGTCAACTGCTTCGTCAGCTTAGAAGCACAAAATGAGTTAAGGACTTGCAATACAGTATGAATAAAATGAACTTATATTTATATATATTACTTTAAATTAAATAAAAAAAAAGTTCGATGCTGTTTACTAAAACATGAGCATTGTTTAAAAAACGAAATAAAAAAATGAGAGTCATACAGAGGCTAGTGCTTATTAAACTTCTATTTGTTACAAAGCTCAGCTTTAAAAGATAATGCCCATTACCAAATATTCTAAAAAGAAAGACATGTCCAATTACCCATAATTCTACAGAAAGGAAGCAACTTGAATATGCAAAAGAGTTCAAGTACACATCAGACACCGGATCTTATGTTTCCAAGTTCCAACATATATACATATACACGCGCATTCATAAATAAATAAACATGCATAATACAAATGCAAGGAAAAGAGAGAAACAGAGAGTTAAATAATAAAAACAAAAACGTTACCTGAAAGAATTCTAACTGACACCAAACCAAAAACGAAAAGTGATCCAGCAACTGACCTTATACCGAGCTATTTGATAAGTCTGAGAAGATTTTTCTCTGCCAAAACATCAAAAATGTCATAAATACTATAAAACTGCGTTTGGCTGCTGAGAAAACTCAAATTTTTAGAAACTGAAAATGGCCATTAGGCCATTGCTCATTTCCTACATTTTCCCACCACCCAAATGTACTCCTAAAACAATAACCAAAAAGAAGAAAAAAAAATGAAAGAAAGAAACCCATGTGACAAGACTTACAGGATAAACATGAAGCAAAAGAATTGGCACATGTACAGTAAGTTAGGTTCAAAACTGGTGAGATTATTGTGGAGTTTAATGGGGTTCTGAAACCGACTAAACCAACAACTAAAAGTGAAAAAGAAAGAATTCAATTTTTTTCTTTTTTTAAGGTTCCGTTCGGTTTGGTGTTTGGAGCTGGGTTCTTACTCGTTCAACAAAAGAAGCTGTAAGAAGATTAAACGTAGAATATAAAAAGTCAATAAAGAAAGAAGAAAGAGAACGAACTCATTAACCATTACGCACAACACACAGTGTCTGTTTTGTACAGTTAGATTTGCAAAGTCTCGTTGGTCTTACGTTATAATCTTACGGACTTCCGAATTTCCCTAAACACCCCTCCCTTCTTGGCTTATACTTAGCTACCCCCCTTTTTATTTCTCTACAAAATCGTAATTTTGACCTTAATTATTATCCCACATAAATTCGATTCCTTTCCAAAATGGTCAATTTCTTTTAGAATGGTTACGTAGATCGCAATCTTGTTATTTGTATCAAGCCAAGATTCGATAAGAGTGTAAGGAAGGGACCTGATTGTTTAGGTAGCAAAAAGTAGTCTTCCGTTTTCTTAATAATTAATATTATCCATCAATACCCCAAATTGTATTGTTATATATTATTATTTTTGGTAATAAAATAAAGTTGACCTCTCCATTTTAAAAATAAGAAATGAAAGAAAAATCTCTTCCGTGCGGATAAACATAGACTTGGCCAACTTAGGCAATCATAATAATAATCTTTGTGCATGGGAAAGAAAAAAAAAAAATATATATATATATATATATATATATATGTATGTATGTATTTTATTGCTATAAATATGACAATCAATGAGTTTGCCTCTCGTGATTTTTCAAAATAGTTGTACCCATTAAAGATTTCGTGATATCACTATTATATTAACAGACCACCATATTATATATAATTTAAACAATGGCGGGCAATATTAAAAAAAAATTAAAAATACCCATTTGGGTCTATCGTAAAATGAAAAAGCTAATACACTTGAAATATTGTGATTTCAAAATTAAACAAAAATACGGTTAGCTTGATCTAGCTTTGTCGACTGATATTGAACGAAAATAAGGTCGTATGTATCAATTCTTTTGCTATACAAACAGCAACATGATTGATAAAAAATAATAAATTACTATCTATTTTATTTTTTTTAACAAAATCTATGTGAATAAAATACGAGACAAATGTAATAACACTTTGACATTATCCTCTATTGGAACTTGCATAATTAAAACGAAGCGGGTAACGTGAGCTGTAAATCAACTGGTAACAGCTGGGGGAGAAGCGAAATGCAGCATACGAGTACTTTACCGCCCGAAAGCAAGGGGCAGCTGAGTGGGCATTGAATTAAGATTCAAACAAAATAATAATAATAAATATTAAATGGGGGTAGTAACTGTAAAAATTAGGAGCCGACAGTGCATGCGGCTGCCCGACCACGCTAATTGATCTGGCACCCATCAACCATCATTTTTTTGGATAAGACGACCATTTATTTTCGTTTCCCATTCCCCCATGTTTCCAGGCCGTTATTTACGAGACTGCCCCATTTCCTGAAAATAAAGTTCCAAAATGGAAAGAAAAAGCCAAAAAAAAGCCAGTTCCTGTGTTTGGTCTAGTTGGTGTTATGTCAAATTTCAAGGTACTGGCTTGCATCATCATCGTCATGCATCATGCATCATGCATCATCTCAACTCAATGCTCATCCTCAACGTTGTTTAATTTAGATTTCTCAAAATAAATAAATAAATACCATCTAAACTTTACTTTTTATTCAACAAATGATTAATAATATTTTATTACTCTTAAGATACATCTTTTTACACGCTTTAATGATTTATCTTATTAGAGATAATAAATAAATTAAAATTGTCAATTACTTTTGTATCATTTACTTAATTTTATTGTTACTTTAACGTCTAATGAAGCTCGAACCCAAATCCAAGATGTAAACTCTACTCTAAAAAAATTTTATTTTTATTACTAGAGATAAACCTTGGCTTCACATACATCTCTTCGCATAAATGCACAAAAACTCTATCTTTGATTACATTAAAATTAATAATAAACAGATGAATAAATTAATAATATAAATATCGCCTTTTGAATTAACTTTATCTGTTGAATGAGATTTTTGCCCTAATTTTAATTAAAAAAATTTAAGTTAAAATCCCTCATCTACCTATCTTAATACTTTTTAATATGTATATTTATTTTTTTCCTGTAATCATTGTTTTTTAGTTTAAGAGGCATAAGACAAATTTTAAAATCTGACAACTTCTAATCATGAGATCATATCAAAATCCACTGAAATGATTTTACTAAATATTAATTAATCTAGACATCATATTTTTAAATTAATGAATACACGAATTTTAATTAATCAACACATATTTTTAAACATCCAATTGCAATAATTGTATGCATCAAATGAACTTTAGTTTCTAATCAACACATATGAACTGCCAGAGGAGAGTAATCCAAAGAACAAGGGGATTCAAAAAATGGATTGACAAAACCAACCGAGCCTGAGCTCGAAGAATAGATGGCAGAGATGTAAATATAATACAATAGAAGGTTGATTAAGTAGGTCGGAATACGATGAGGATAAAATCTAGTACGCGGACAGGGATCTTTAAATAAATGCCCACCCAACTCCTTCCATCCCAAAAAAAAATTAAAAATAAAAATAAAAGAACCTTTTTTTCCCTTTTTTTGAGGGAAAAAGAAAAATCCTTATCCGGAGTATCCCCACAAGCCACAATCCGTACGAACTTTTCACACATAAAAGAGGAACGATAATAACCTAAGACCGACTCTTGTCTTAATTTGCTTGACCAATATATAAATTGGTTTATCTTGGAACCAAAATATCTCGACCGATATATTTTAAATTCGAGTAAATTTGTAATATAATGTTTAATAACAGTACCAATAAATATAGACGGTGGTTAAATTGAATCAGCTCCACAGTAAAGTATTGATGATAACCGTCAGATCATAGTAGTAAGTGTTGATTTAGTATTTATTTATATGATCGTATGGTCATCATCAATACTCTAATGTGGCACTTGATTCAACTTAGCCGGACCTATAAATATAACATCTGGATGTGACGTAAGGATTGTACCGTACCCATTTTTTTTCCCCATATCTTAACAAATGTCAAATTTCATTGAGCACTTATACTCTCCTCATTTATAAAATATTAATAAGCATTATGATATTTTCTATTTAGATATATGGTTAAAATTTAAATTAGCAATTTACACTTTTTTAATTTATAATTCTTTTATAAGTATTAAAGCATTTTTTGTTTAAATTCATTAAATATTAATACGTATTAGGAGTTCTATTAGAAGAATATCTTAATAACTTATTCTTTCGTATCCTTATTTTATCCTATTATTTAATTCAACACGCCCTATAAGTATCTTATGTGGTTGCTATTAATTCAATGTTCCACATAAAAAATAACATTCGTTTGAATGTTATTTATACTATATGTTTAATTATTATTTTTTAACTTATTTTTATACTAAGCTTCAAGAAATAGTGAAGAAGTATATAGAAATTGAAGATTACATCTTAAACTTAAGCATGTAAAATTATAAATTTATCCATAATGTAATCTAATCAACTAAACTGTCTGGCTTTTGGCGAATTTTTTTTTATTTGGATTTATTCTTCTATATTGCATTTAAAATTTTACTCCAACACCAACACTACTTTATAAGTAATTTATTTTTTTCCCTTTATAAATAAATTATTAGAATTCTAAAAATAAACAACAACAATTGAATTCATAAGATGTATTAATACCAGCCAAACTATTGGACATGTGTGGCCCTCGTCAAGAAAGGATTTAGACATAGAATTATTTAATATTTATTCAACATCAAGTTTACTCACTCTGTATATGATTTTAACTTAAGATCTACCATATTAATACCATTAATTTGATGACTGTGATGAATAGTAAGATGATAATATATATATATATATATATATATATATATATATATATATATATATTTAAGGATTTGCGTTTCGTTTTGCATATAAAGAGAGTCAATTTTTAATTTTGTTTGAAAATATTAGAAATAAGGTATTCGAATTGTGTAGTCATAAAGTTAAAAAAAAAAAATTATTGAGACAATATTAAAATAAAAGAATTACGAATCCTACGTTATAGTTATTCATGCAAAGCTCGTTGCAATTTAAAACTGACAATGTAAAAATAAAATAAAATAGGTTGATCATTTACCTAATCACACACTGAACAGAAACGAAAAACGTAAGGGCTTTCAAAATAAAATTTCCTTTTGAACCAAACCTAAATAATGGAAATGGATTTAGAGGTTAATAACAATGAAAGAAAATAGAAAATATAACAAATGGAATAATTTATTATTTGCTCGAAGACGGTGCGGGACCCGCGTTATCCGGTAGCCGTGTTCCGCGGAGGGGTGTCGTAAGCGGGGTGTGATTTTCATTTTCTTAACATCAATCAAAGGCGTGTGGAAGGGAGAGAGGAAGGGGAGGTGTCGGGTGGGGCCCAGGACGCTCGAGTCCTTATCCATTAAAAGACCAATAATAATCAAGTGCCGAAAGCCGTTGGGTCCCGCTTCCACACAAATAAGAATGTTCCAGTCTCTCATCCTTAATTCAGTTCATTCCCTCTTCTTATTTCAATTCGGGAAAAACGGATACGGTGTGTGCGCGCACGCGCGCTGTGTACGTGTAACGTGTCTTGAGTCTTTAACCTTCAGGTCATGTTTGAATGCTAGGATTAAGTATAGGATTGGACTAATTTTGGGATTAAATATTTATCCCATGTTTGGCAAGCTTAGTTGGATTGGATTAAGGGGGACTAAATTTGAATTTAATCCTAAAATCATAGGATTAATAATACTAATTTACACATGGGTTTAGATGGGATAAGATTTAAAGAAAAAAATATTCATTCATGAGATTTTTATTTATATTATTTTTTTATTTACACCTAATATTAATTAATTAATTTTATTTATGATTTATGATCTAATTAAATTGGTACTTTTATTTGTACTAACTCTTGAGATTAAATTTTTATTACTTGTATATTTAATAATTTATCAATAAAATTAACCATTTAATAATTTATTGCATTATTTGATTGTACTAAATTTAATAATCACTAATATAATATTAAAAATAATCATCAAAATTAATAATACCATAAATTAATTGATTTTATATAATATTTTTAATTTTTTTATAAAAATTAACTAGATATTTATATTGTTTAATGTATTTTTATTTGGACTATTATATTATATTACTCAATAACCTTTTTTACAATATAATTAATTTCACTATTAATTACTTTTTAAATTTATTTTAATTGGTATGATTATAAATTTATGAAATAATTGATATTTATATTTAACTATTAACTTAAATGCTATTTATATTATCCAAATTTAATTAACATAGTCTAATCCGGAACTGTACCAAACATATGACATAATAATATAATCCAGTTTAATCCACATCCAACTTAATCCAGTCTAATTTTTAATAATTAATCCCAATCCAATCATGCGTGCCACGGAAGCCTTAGGTTCCAAAATTACAAGTTCAAGTGAAGCAGGTGGCACTGCCGCAGCGAGTGTGTGTCAAATTTTTTTTTTTATGGTAAAAGTAACTTTCAAAAGTGGCCTTGGTGCTCACAAAAAAATAAGTTAAAAAACAGAAGAGAGAGAGAGAGGAGAGATGAGGAGAGAGATGAGAGAGAGAGAGGTTTTGGTGTATTCGGGTCTTCGTACTGTGATTGGACTGTCATATTTTTTAAGTTATTGCTCTAAGGTACTTCATAAATCATAAACATTACGGCTGTTACTTTAATTAGAAGTTAAGTAAGTATTATCTAGGTGTGAGCAAAATGGAACCAGTTCTCTGAAAAATCGATTCGATTTGGTATTTTTTCAGTAAAATAGTAAAAAACACAAAAAAAAAAAAGAAACCGAACCAAAAATTTCAGTTAAAATTATCAAAACTGGAATTGAACGGCAAAAAATCATTTATATTTTTTATATTAAAATAATGCTTCACGGCGTGCTTCGAGAAGACATAAGAAAAAAAGTTAGAAAAATGTTAAATTTTATAAGAAAATAAATAAATATTTATAGATATGTGAATAATCAAATCGAAAATTTAGATTTTGTATCGGATCGTTTTGTTTTTATTTCAGTTTTTAAAAATTCATTACTGACCTGAACCATAATTTTTAATTCGGCTCGATATTAAATCGAACCAATCCGTTGCCTATCTCTAGTTTTATCCTATAGTTGTATGATAAAAAAAACCTATAACATTTTTTTAGAAATCATATTTACCACACTTTATCAACTATAGCTTAAAAAAATTGTGACACTTCAATGCTAGACAAAGCCTCAATATTATTGTATCTACTTAGTATACTAACTTTTATGCATTTTTATCTTTTTTTTTTCTGTAAACAAAATTTATATGTAACGATAATCTTAATACTAACAAGATTCTGTGGAAATTTTTTGTGAAGTCTCGTCATCATTTTTCGAAGAGGATCCATCATGATGTAATTTGTGTATGTACACAAAATATATATAACTCTTGAATAATCAGAGCTTTGCAGAGACGATTAACCATTTGCAATTTCTTTTGGTGCCTTCGGCGCAAACTTTATCTGCAACAGCCAAAGATGCAAAATAGTGTAGCACCAAACGGATTTTGTTATGTTGGATCGATTTTGGGAAAGAATTGCTCAAGGCCCAATACCAATGTTGTTTTTGGGTTTGAATAAGGCCCAAATTATACTAAGAGTAGAGCTTTTAACCCACATTCCTTATAACAGCCCTTTTGAATTTTATAAAGTAAAATTGAAATTACTTGGTAAATAAATTACTTAGTAAAATTACCTAATAACCTTGTAAATAATTTGTCATTGGTTATTTATTGGAAAATTATTTAATAAATAATTTTCTTTTGAAGAGTAAATAATTACTTAGAAAAATTGCTTAATTTGTCTTTAGTTATTTAAGAAATTTTGATCAAAAAGAGATTTTATGAGAAACTTTGAGGGGTGTAAAAAGGCTTACTCTTAACACCAATACATGTAAAGGATTACTAAAAGTGGTTGGTTCTTACTTCTTTGTAAAATTACTCAATAAATAAATAAATAAATATATATATATATATATATATTTTGAAGAGCAATTTTGGTAAGTAATTTTACATCCCTTTAAAATCTTAGTAAGCCTTTTGACACCCCTCAAAATTCCTCATAAACCTTTGTTTTAATTGAAATTACCTAAATAATTAAAAACATTAATTCATTTTTTTATTTTGGATGGGAATTAAATTAAATACTTAAATAAATTATTCTTTTAACAAACTTTTTATAATCCCATTTCGTAATATATTTTATATTTTTAAAATTTAATTAAAAATATTTTTAAGTTAACAAAATTATAAGAGTTAAGAATTATGGAGATAGAAATTATGTAACTTCAGAAATAAAAATTTAAGAAATTTTTTTTTGGGGGGTCAGAGTAAAAATTTATAAGAAGATGGTTAGTTTTGATATATAGAACTTTTTTTTTTTTTTTTTTACAAACAAAATTAGAGGTATTTTAAGAATAGAATTCAAAAAAGATGTTATAAGGATTTTACCGTGGCGTTAAAGGCTCCAAGTCTTTTTGAATCGAAAATTACTTCACGTCAAGTTAGATTAATATTATCCGAATAGAGAGTTTTAATTAATATAGTTCAATAATTACGATGTGCAGAAAAGTAATACATGAAGATGTGGTAAATTTGATCCGTGTTAAAAGCCTCCAAGAATTAAATAACAGGTGCTTGAAACTTTTACAGACGGCTGCTGGAATGCTGATTAACGCCAGCTAGATAGCTATTAGCTAAAAACAGAGTCAAGCCCGCACCCCACAGGCACTTGACAATTCCCCCCTGCTGTAGCTTCACGAACGCCGTTTAGGCACCCGGCTTCTTCTCTTTGTCTTCTAAACACGCAAATCACATCACCATATATTCAATCATTTGATCGAAATTCAAGCTTTCTTTTATATATATTTATTTAATTCTTTCAATAAAAACCCAAAAAAAAAAAAACAAAAACAAAAATGAATCAGTTATAAAGGCAGGGGGGCAAGCAGCAAGAGCTTAATAAAATAATAGCGGTGAATTGGTGGAGGTTGCTGCAGGCAAGGGAAGGGAAGGGAAGGGATGCCAGGGCCGGGGCCGCACATGATTTACGCGATGGGTACGGGGCTGGCCATGACGAAGCTATCAAGTGGCAGATTTAGCCCCCACCACACGTTGACTTATACAATCAACGCCTTCTTTGGCCCCGATATAGGCTCCTTCTCCGAATGGCTTGGCTCCTTCTTCGGTTCTTCATTCGGCTCCTCTTTAGCCGATGCCATTCACCACCCCTTTTATTATTTTATTATTCTTGGCTTCCCTTTGTGTGTTCTTTACTCGTTGCTTTCCAGGATTTTCCTTCTTAAAGGCCTTCTTGATTCTGTTTCTGGGGTGAGTTTCTATCATCTGGGTTGTTTCTTTTGGAGCTTTATTTGCAAATTTTTAATTAAAGATATATATTGGTTGGTGGGCTTTTAAAAGTTCATGAGATTTGGTTCTGTTTTTGGCAACTATAAAGTTTCATTTTGGCAGTATTTGTAAATATACAATGAGATCTAATTATTCAATGAAGCATATTTTGTTGTATTCAGTCAAGATATTCTCATCGCGTTGGTTTGTATTATGCAGGTACCCCTCACAAAGCGGCAATGCTTCTTGTTGATCTGCGCCGGTTCTTTTTCTCACTTTTTCCTCGACCATTTGTTTGAGGTAATTTTTTTTTCTTTTTTTTTTTATTGATATGGTATGTCCCTGAGCCTGACAACAATCGTTTTTGTTTATTGCTTGAAAATGTTGGCTTGGAAATTGTCTTGTGAGAAATGCGTTTTGAATCCTGTGAACAGCAGAATTGAAATTGATCAAAACGAATCTTCTACATATGTTGGTTGATCAATGTAAATGTTTGGACAGCCAGAGAGAGACTTCTACTGCTGCTATTTATTTAGGCTTTCAAAATGATATGGTGGACTTCAGAGTAAAAACATGTGCAAGAGAAACTTTAAGCTGTGTGCCAGTCATTGGTTTAGGATGATGGCATGGGTTCTTTCAGTAAGATTCTGGATGAACCAGTTACGCTTATGTCAGAAGAATTGCTTTAATAGATGCACTGCTTACAAGTGACAGTGCTATTGTCAATTTAGTATATTTTCAGAATAATTAAGATCAGTGTACGATATGAATCTGTTTTTTCCTTTTTTTCCTTGGGCTATCCACAAAAAAATAGTTAAGACGAAGTTTTATACAAGCAGCAGTGCTTCTTAATTTTGGTATAAATTTTGGACAATTGGCATCTCTTAATTTAGAACTTTAAGAGTTACTTTAATTCTTCATTCTTCACGATTCATCTTGTTTAAGGATTTATTGTAATCTTGTTTAAGGATTTATTGTATTCTTTGACTAAATTGGGCTTTTAGGACCTGATAGGTGCGAGGATTCCTCTATTTTAAATTGGGAGAAGAGAAACAGCTCAAATTGTCTTTATCATTTTCTGGTTTTTGTGATAGTCTCACTCCCAGCTAGTGCAAATTCAAAAGTAACCACTGCATTCATGGAAGGCCAAATTGCAAACACCCCTGCAACTCCCTTCCCCCTTTTGGTGCCTCTGGGTGCCACATGTTATTGTTTGTCATATTGATGGATCAAACATTGTATCACAGGAAAATGGAAAATCATCAATGTATGTTTGGATATTGAGCACTGGTTGGTGGAAGGGTCGAGCACCTATCAACCCAGATGCTGTCGTGGTAATTGCTGTCTTGTGCACTTGCCTGATTGGTGGCTTCATTTATATCAACAGGTGTTTGTTTTTGGGAGCATTGCCATCATTCGGTTGTATTCAGATTATAATGAGCTTATTGGCACAGTTAAATTTCTTTTTTTTTTTTAACTCTTGGTATATGCGCAGAGTAAAGCCTGCGAAGTCGGCTAGGAATCAATCATATCACTCGGCGAGACTTATTCTGATTATAGCAAGCCTCTATTGCTTATGGTGTTTCAGCCAGATATGCTGGGTGAATCCACGTCGGGCAGCAGTTGGAGAAGAGGCTGATCTTGGAGTTCTTGTGTTTCTGGCAATTTATTTCTTTCTCCCTCACCTTTTTTGTATTATGTCTATGAACCCTAAAGATCACGACACGGAGGCACTTCCACTTATAACAGTATAAGCATTATGTTGTTAAGATAGGAGATTTATAGGTTATGCCACGATGCATGTTGTCTGTTGTAATTGTCTTCCTTAGCTGTTAGTGTTAGCTATTTTCATGAAACGCCATACCTTTTTTTCTTTCAAAATAAAAATCTGTAAATTAAAAAGAATTTATGAGCTAGATTTTTTCCCCTTGTTTGGTAGGGCTGTCTGTCTGTGCTCACAATTGTACTTGAGAATTAAAAATACATGCGTTGAAGAAATAAAGGTTCCATATTATGTTTTTTCTTTCTGGATTAATGGGGAGATTTCCTCATTGCAAGCGCTCTGTTTCATAGCCGTGCGAAGTTCTATTATCTATGCAAATGCAATCGAGGCATTTGCTATTGCAGAGATATTTAGCACCCCCTAATTCCTGTCATCAACATTGACGTATGTTAGTCTCTGGCCATCCGTAGCTATATTGCACACTGCAATGCCCAAGGATTTTGGTCTTGGTTTGCAATCTCAAATACTTGAAAATGTTGAGAACCGATTTATGGGACTAGGATTCAAACTTGATTGCAATTTCTTTCCCATTTAAAAACCAAGAGGCGTAACAAATTGAAAACCGCAAATTCAAATTATAAACTGGCAACCGGGACAATTTATATGAAATCAAAAAATGTATGGAGAAAAAAAAGGAGCCGCGGCGGGGAGGGGGGGGGGGGTGGTGGGGAAACAACAGATGTGACTTTTGCTTTAAGCATAGCATGACTAAATTATCTTCCCACTCATCTGAGCAAAGCTTCAAACCTATACCTCTTGTGCAACAATATCACATATTGGGATTCAAATTCTAGGAACCAACCACATCCACGACGCAAGATGGCATGGCAGACAGAGACTAAGCACCAGCCGTATGGATCTGCATGCAAACTCCGAAGCGATGCAGAACCAAAACTAACTCTATGTAATATGCCTGCCTGCATCTAGTCGTCACATCATTTCTGTTCAATTCCTGTGCAAGTTTAAATGCATGCCATCCACCTTTATCCTCTATATATATATATATATATCTGATTTGTAATTATATATGACAGTCCCCATTGACTGTGTTATCACCAACCTGCGACCTTATCATCAACCTCCGACCTTGTGCTTGAAATGTGGGAGTGAACTGGCTTCTTTGCAAAAGTCGGCAAACAAAATGCTGCAGAATGTACCTGAATTGAAACAATTAATAACAGTAAATTAATTTATCATGAGAATGAGCATTCACCATAATCCATATATAAAATATATAATTTGCCCACCTGCAATTGGGTGGGCGATAAAAATATAGAGCTGATTAAGATGGGATAATAGATTGATTACGTACCTCTGCTGAGTTATAGAATTTCAAGGGCCCTTTTGCAACGCCAAAAATCTGGTCCGGGTCAATTGGGTTAACAGGATGTATGAAGTCCACGGACGGCCCCTCAGACTCAGTAGAGCAAAGCATGAAACCAATAACTCCACTGCAATATTTATTTAATATGAGTAATAAAAGAAAAGAAAACTGCACGTATTGATAAAAAAGGGAAGAAGATATTAGAAGTGAATGAGACGTGCCTTGGATATGTGGGAACAGTCGTCCAAGCATAGCTTGCGGAGCCTTTGAATATTCGATGACAGTCATCAATAAGGTGCTGGATACTGAATTGCTGAAACCACAGGCTCTCCGCTTGGATACACATTGCTCCTCCGGGGCGGAGAGCTTTTGCTACCAACTCAAAGAATGGACCTTCAAACAGCTCGTGTCCGGGCCCTGCATGCATGTATCAAATTTCATATACGTTTTATAATCTTTAACGATTAATTTACGAACAAATTAATTAAACAGACTCTTACTTATGGGGTCGAATGCGTCGATTATTATTGCATCAAAGGTTCCGCTTTGAACGGTCTTCAAATACTCACTTCCTGACAAATTTCCAATATGTATATGGGCTAATTAAAGCAAAAGGCATATTCCCATGTTGTAAAGCGTATATGTGCATGGCATTATCAATTTAGTTTTACGTACCATCGCAGACATGAAGTACTACACGAGAGTCCTCGTATCCAATAGCAATTTCAGGAAAATATTCCTTATACACCTGGAATATATTATCATCATTATTATGGCCGGGTAATTTATCATCCTTCAAATTTTTCTCTTATTTTTATAAATTATTTGCTTTGTTTGTGCACATGAGATAATAAAAATATTTTTGTTTACTAATTGCAAACAGTAGCGTACGCCACTCATTGCAGCTTTCGATTGAGATGCGTCACACTGTTTTTCTTTTCCTGACCCGACCATACGCGTGATATATAGCAATAATTTAATTGAAAAACTCTAAATATGAACTGATATTTAGTTGATGTAGTAAAATTTTTTAGTTTAAAAATGAAGAGGTTTGGAGTTCAAATCCACTCACATGGGCGGGGAGAGAGAATTATTGTTTATATTTTTATGTTTAGATATCATTTCATCAATTTAATTAATTAATAGTAAAACTTGGAAGTCGTATTCATATACATAAACCACTTACCACTTCTTAATTAGAAAATAATTTCTTAAATGTTACTTTTGACTTTTATCTAGTGCATGCATGGCGCCCAATGGAAATGGGTTAAATTCCACGACAGAATAAATACGACTCACATCGATCAGCATGGTATCAATCTCGCATAGATGAATCTGCTCTACAGAGGCATGACGAGAGATTTCACGTAGGATGCCACCATCACCTCCTCCAATAAGCAGCACCTACAGAAAGAAAAGTAAAAGGCCGATCGATGAAACTAATTAGTAAATTAAATTAACAATATGCGTAACAATTATTTGAAGAAGTTGGTAGTTACGTACGTATTTCTTTTAAGAAACATGTAATTGTAATGGTCTGCTATGATTAAGAAAAAAGAAACCTTTTTGGGATCCGGAATTGAGCAAAGGGGAAGGTGAGTAATCATTTCTTGATACGCACACTCGTCCTTCTCTGTAAGTTGGAGAGCTCCATCAAGAACAAAAACCTTACCGTATGATGATGACTGTAACAGCAAAACAATAAATTATATATAAGAAGCAATGAATAATATTCTGTACACTATTGTATTCGTGTAAATGGATGTCGTTTACCTGAAACACCATCATATTTTGGTGTTCTGACTTTCCTTGGAATATAATTTTTTCTACCTCTAAGAAGTGTGCTTGGCCTGCAAGATACATTATATATATATATATATATATATATAGAGGGAGAGATCAAACAAGAAGTTATTAGTCGATTTGTATGATGTCCAACAAATACAATTATATATACTGGCCATAGCCAACGAAGACAATTATATCTCGGGGCATGCACGATCATCATTTGAAAATTCGAGAAGTTTAGGTGTAGGTACTAGATATGAATATGATTAGGGCATGCACCTTTTGCTTAAATCTGAAATTTGCCAGCTTTATTTTATGATTTTATGCAGCATGAGCAATCAGCAGCAATGCATGTCATGAATGAAATGAGAAATTCACTTGGTACTTTGTGTACACGTTATTGCTTTTGGTATTGGCTTCTCAAGGTACTATGAGAATAATCTAATTAAGAAGGAAAAATATCCAAAAGACATTTAGAACGGGCTTGTATATAGCAAATTAATGGGAAATCCAGAAATTAACAAATTTATAAACCAATTGAAATCTAAGACTGCTCTTTAAAAATATAAAATTTTAGCGACTCCAAATGCATATTTTTTCTTTTTTAAACTTTTGTCATGTGTCCGTTTATTCCTATATATATGATTAGCTGATAGATAGACTTGACAAGGCCTTAGCCATAGTGAGAGATACGTACACAGAAAGTATATCTTTCTTTTAAACAACATATATATACTAATTTCCATATCTTCCAACCTCGTGAATAAAAATTTTTAGGGGATAGAAAACGTTACAATCTATGATTTGATTAATACTGACTTTTCTCATTGACTGATATGCTAAAAGACCTTTTAAATTCGATCACTTTCTCATATTTACCACCACAATATAGAAGATCATGCATATTACATCTATTGTTTTAACAACGCTTACTGCTCTAATAAAGTTGCAGCATAGAAGAAGTCGACCAAAGCATGCACGTAGAAGGGCCTAGCCATGTTATTTATTAATTAATTAGCTAGCTAGAGTTGGTTTCTTCTATTTATTGACAAAACGGATTCAGGTTGATCAAGGAAAATTTTTTTAAAATGCACAGTCTCAAGGAGCCAAAAGAAATTAAATAAAAACTTCACAGCTGATGATGGAAATTGATCAAATGATCCATCACAAATGATGAAAGTGAAAAAGCAATCTCACTGACCTGGCCATATAGGACAATGCTCTGCAAACCATCCTGGAATTTGAGGATGATCAAGACCCTGAGTTTCTTGATTTGATGAAGAATCAAATTCAGTCTCATCACCATTTCTGCTCTCAATTTCATTTTTTCTAGGGATATCAACTTTCAAATCTTTGAGAACTTCAGAGGAAATAATGCCATTTGTAGTTCCTCTCATTTGTTCTTCTTCTTTGATTTGTCTAGCTAGCTAAGCTTCTCCTGCTTCCCCTTTTCCATATGTTTTGGCTGTTTAAATAACAGTGGCCAGAGAAGAAAAAGAGAAGGTCCAGAAGTAGAATAAGAAACAAACAAGGAAATTTTTTTAAATTAATTAGGTTGGTGTTCACATTTGATTTACTAAGATTCACTTAACAACCAGTTTTAGGTAAATTATAGCATGCAACTTTATGGTCTCACTTAAGATTTGGGATTCTGTAATAAACACACCAAATCTGTCCACTTTGTTCTTTTCTTGCCTTTCTTTGAACCCATCATAAACTTTTTATATTTTATTTTTTAAATCTTGACTTAAATTGAAATGTGAAGAATATGACACAAATATTAAAGCAGATGAAAAAATATTACCATATATAGGGAAAATTATTAAGTTGCGTTTTGTAGTTTTTATCAAATATAGATTGAATTTCTTAGAATTTCAAAATCTAGTTACATCCATTAATTTAACACTTGAATGTTTATCATATTTTAATTTTACCTCGCTTAATTGGATGGGAAGATAATTGTGTTTTTTTCAAAAAATTAAGTGGATTATCAATGACTTTAATCATGATGAATAGCAAAAAAAAAAAAAAAGAGAGACAGTGAGAAGATGACAATTTCATCTCTCGTAGATTTTTCTCACTACTTGAGTCCCTTTCATCTCTAACGTTAATTAAATTTTTTTTTTTAAAAAAGAAGAGTATATAAATTATACTAATGAAAATTTTCATTAATGTTCTGAGACCTTGGATGAAAAGACTAATAAAAATTTATAAACATTAGAGTGATAGAAAAAGAAGAATTAAAGAAAAATCTACTGAGAGATAAATTGTCAATTTCTCTATAAGACAATTCTTAAAGAAACCCTCCTCAACTTGAGGCATGCGAAAAGATGAAAAAAAATGAAAGATAAAAAATTTTGGGGTCCCTGAAAATAAATCGACATAATACTTAAAATTCAAAAATTGGGGATTCAAAATAATGTTGGTAATTGTAATTATAAGACGAGTGACGATTGACCCAAGAAAGTATCCAAAAAAAAAAAAAACAACAACAAAAAAATTAAAAATGGCTACTTTGCGGTCTTGCTTTTATATGAAAATGCCTATCTCTACCGGGGACCTTTGAAGTCTAAATCAAGACTTGCAACGTCGACAGTCGATCTGGGACGATTGGGAAAAAAGGACGTTTAAAGCCAACTCAAATTTCTTGGCTAAAAAATGAGTTCATATGTCTTTCTTTGTTCATTTTTACCTCCTTTTTCCCACTTGTTAACTTTCTTTAATTTTTTTGACCCTTTAAACTAATTAAATAAGTCTTATCATTATTAACTCTTTTTTCCTTTTTCTATTTCCCATCTCCTTTCTCATGTGTAGAAGAAAGAAACTTAACCCATATGAGACATTCACATTAGCATTACTAAAGAAAATCTAATATATACAAATATCCAAGTGCAGTGAATTGGGCAGTCCTCAATTTTCAGTATAGACAGAATCTTTTTACATGCCTATAATCTCAAGTAACAAGTAACAATTCTCTGTTTCACATTTAAGCCACTTTCCATTATTGAAAATGTTGGTGCAATGCCCTAACTTACTAAGTAAAAATTCCAACCAATGACGGCTCTCAGTATTAGGGATCCTCTTTGTTGGATCTGATGATGATGATGAGTTTACCCTTTGGGTTGATCTTAATGGGCTTTTTAATTTTTTTCTTTGAATTTACTTCCTTAGGAGGTCTAAATATCATTGTTCAACGATACTTTACAAGCACAAGAAATATATCAGAGGGCCGGCTTTGCCAGCGAAAATCCTCCAATGATCAAGTCAGTCATCAGATCTTTGAAAGTGTAAATTTAGATATAGAAAGACTGGAGAGAAAAAGTCAGCATTTCCCCTTTTTAGTACATTTTCTCTTACCTTTTAATGAGAATTGAAGGCATATTTATAGGCGAAATTGATTTGACTTGAGTCCTAGTTACTTTGATGACAAGTGTCATAGTTCTTTTGACATCTGACGACACTTGTTTGCTTGTGCCCGTGTTGATTGACACATAGATATACAAGCTTATCTACAAATTAGAAAAATAAGCGCTTTAACCTTATGTTGTTTTTACTAAGGCTCCGGGATGATGGGAACTTTGAAACCTACGAGGTTTATCCTAAGTATTTTGTCTTATGACGGGAGCCTATGACCTCTATTTCGTTTGGGCTTTGAAAACTTTGTCATATAAAAGGATTATCCTAGGTGGTTTGTCTTAGGATAAGATCCTAGGATTTCAAAACTTTTTGGCTTTGGACCTTAGAAACTTTTGGGATTTGAAACCTTGTTGCTTAGGAAGATTATCCTAGGTGGTTTGTCCACCACTTCTTGGGCTAAATTTATTTGGGCCTCGATTAAGGTCTATTCTATTTTTGGTCCAACAAAAAACATATAGAATACACAATATAGGAGGAATACATTCTAAAATTACAAAACACAAATTATGGCTTGATAATACACTAAATATGACCACTACAACAATAATTACATTAATGAGATAACAAAATAAATAAGACAAAATAATAGAATGTAAATTGAGGCTTGCATGATTACATAGTTTATTTAAAACAGATTCACCTCCTACTTGTAGGTGCTTTAGGATTTGAACAACATCTATTTCCCAAGATATAACCGTAACGAATATCTTTGGTGCGCTAACAGGTTACTTCGTAATGAACTTCTATTGTGTCTAAACTCTATTAAGATAGATATACGACAAAGGAGGAATTGAAGATTATCTAATTATATTCCTTAAATCTATCGCTTCTTTCTGGACAATCTATGTGTCTATTGCATTTATCTAACATGTCTTCTCTAAAAATGTTATTGTTGCATAAACATATTTAAAGCGTGAAATGTTAAAAATGTCTTCCCTAACACGTATTTATCGGTTATGCTGACGCTAAAATTTGGTCTTGTCGATGTGTAGGCTACCTACCAAATTTCAATGCCAATACTTGAATTTGTTTGTGTGGAGAGATGATTTGTAACCTTTATTTAGTAACTAAAGTTGGAGATCAGGAATCGAACAAGTTTGAGTAAGAATTAGCAAGCATGGTTCTATCTTAGTGAGTACCTGCAACTAGAAGAACTGTCAGGGGTGCTAGAAGTTTTTTCAGCATTAACTCTCGGACACTGAAGTCAGTATCACGGATTTTCGCAAGATGACCAAGTATATGAATGTTTGTGTAGAGAAAAACAATCAAAGTGAACCCAAAAAGGAGAAAGGTTAGAAGGAACTCTCCCTTAAATAAGAAAGAATGATGATAAAGAGAGATTATGATCCAAAACAACAAGGATATAATAGATAAAATATAAATCTTTAAATTTCATTAGATTAGATAGGGGTCTTGGGCCTTCAAAATTCTGGAACCCTTATCCTTTTGCTTTTTGGGAGTTTTATAGAAGTTCCAGTTCTCTCTCCCTTACATCTAGGTGAAGTCGATTTTTTGTATAGCGCTCTCCCTTCACTCTCCCTAAATTCTAGGATTATGAGTTTTTTGGATAGGATTCCACCTCTCTTACTTCCTAGGATTATGGGATTATGGGTTTTGCGGATAAAACTCAATCCCTAGATTTTTGAATGAGGTGGAAAGGTTGTTTTAATCGAGTTTGTCCCCAGTTTTAATCACTTCCTCGTCTGCTCTTGCTTGTTAGTTTTCCTCCTAGACGTTCTAAGTGGCGAGAGGAGTAAAATCAAGATTTAAGGAAAGCTTGATTCTGATCGCCCTGTTTTATCACCCAAATAACTTATTTTCTCTCCAGATGGCCTTAACTATGAAGTGATTTGAAGAGCGCATAATTGTAACCATGGACTAATTTGAAGTCTTGCAGTCAACTAATTCCACTTATTGGGAGCATTTGGAAGAATTATTGATTTAAGGTAGTTATATGTCTCATACAAGTTGCTCCAAAGGACACGTGATGCAACAATATACTCTATCTTCAGTAATTGATGGAGATGATGACAAAGGAAGATCATTGTCTTGGCACACTCTTGAGTGCATAAGTTATTACCATGCTTGATTGCGTTGCCAAGGCCTACGGCTCAAGGTGAATTTCTGCATCAAGGATCCATGACAAGTAGGTTTCATTAAAAATGCCAATGGCTTCAAATTCGAGCTTTGTTAAATTAGCCATCTTCAAGTTAAATTAGCCGTCTTCAAAGAAAATCTTCAGATGTCTTCAAAGTTTTTAATTTCTGAAGTTAAAACTTCAATCTTCTATTTTTGTTGTCTTTTGTCTTGATAGTTGAAATCTTCAATCTTGATTTGCATTCTCTGAGCTTCAATCTATTCTTTAGGCTTTGCTTGTGATGTTAGTAATAAAATAAATATGAAAAACATAACAACTAGCCTTATTTTCTAACGTGGGAGATCAAAATTAACTGCACCCACATAACATACTATGGGGATAGTTATATTAATTAAATAGATAAAATAAAAGAGTAGGAGATAGAATACTTCATGTATCAAAGCGATCTCGTGCTGATAACATATTATGGCTCTATGTAGGAAGTATTCTAATTTTGATCAAGTAATATGCGGGACTAAAATATATATATATATATATATATATATATATATATATATATATATATATATATATATATATATATATATATATATATATATATATATATATATTGGATAAAAGTCAAAAACTTTAGATTTATGAAAATGAATTGGGAGAGGCCGAAAGAAGTAATGGAATCATGCTTAATTCTCATTCACAATTTGTGTGTGTTGTTTGCAAGGCAATCATGCCTATTTATACTAAAAGTCACCAGCCGTTTGTTAAACAAATTATGGAATTAAGCGGTGCATACAAATGCTTTGAAGTGATGCGCCAATGAGGATTAAGAGCTGCACCATTTCGGGAAATAAACTTAAAGTGGGAGAGAGACAATATTCATATATAACAGGGGTTCCCCCTCTCGTTCAAGCTTTTGCCAACTTTCCCCCTGCCGTTGCTAAACGTCCGTTGAAAACTAACATTTCTGTTTCTTTTACAGTTTTGATCCTAAAAACAGTGGTGACATCATTATTTTGTCATCATACTTTATATACTCGTAGTATAAAGTAAAAATACTTATCCCATTTAAACAATGTGCTTAAAGATAGAAATATCCTATTATGACTAAATCTAATTAAAATTTAATAGAATTTCGGGTTTCTATAATGTTGGGAGTAGATTGAGCTTTCTCATTCTTTCTATATGGGGTTAAACTAAAATGTACCCTAACACATCAATTATCACATAGTCGAGAAATTAATTTGGCAAGTAGGGCAGTTTTTCTTTCTCTTTCCCCCTTTTTTCAAAAGATGAAAAATTTTATTAATATGAAACTGAAGAAAAAATTATAGAAAATTATAAGCTAGGTAGCAAATCTACACTTGGAAAAACCCCATACATCTCGATTAGACTATTGTGAATGGGTTGAGTGACAAATCCTGTATATATATAGTCATTCTCTAGTGCGGACGCCTTCATTTTTTTTTTATATGGACACACTTTAAAACAGTGGAGTTTAAAAAAATTAATTTTTAATTTTCTTAAACTGCACGGTTTTATAATTCATTAAAAAATAAACTCTTTTAAACCGCATAGTTTAAAAGTATGTCCACATTAACAAAAAATGCGAACGTCCACAAATAAAAATGATTATATATATATACACACACCACACCCCTCGGAAGTGTGAGAGCAATGAAAATCTATATGACTGATCAGGTATCTACAATTTGACCAACGATTTTAAAAGGCTACCGCGAAGGTGAGAAATCTGAATTTTGGAGACAATTAGTAGCAGCTAAAGAGTCACTCTCAAGCGAAACTTTACACTACCCATGCTCAATAGCTATCCAAATTGCCAAAATTATAGCAAAAATCTGAGCATAAAATTAACTCTCAAAGGCTCCCAAAACACCCTTCAAAGGTACCATTAATTTGATGTGTTGGCCAGTTTGACTCTCCATCAATGTTTTTGGGACAATCTTAATTACTTCATTGATCAGTTTTAGCTGACGTGTTATCATGATGATTAATTAGTACCTGCTTGATGGCATATTAACTAATCCCACGATTAATTCTCTAGTCTCTACAAAAATAAAACAAATAAAATCCAATAGCTAGTTAAAGTTTTTAAAATTCTAATCGTTGGCTCCCCACAAATCTCTCAACAGTCGTTTAGAGTTTGAGTTTGACCCCTCTAATATGTTTATGTTGATGAAACTATCAAAACCACTCGCCCACCCACAAATCACGTGCTTCAGTTTTATCTTCCATGAATGGAAGAAGCAAAAGAAAAAGAAGATGAATAGCCTCCAATTGTACGCGTCGTCTGGGTTGACAAAAACATTGTCCCTGGGACACAAAGAGAAGCCATGGCTGAGTTACAATATCCTGGATCCTCAGAGCGACTTTGTAAACACATGGAATCACATATTTTTTGTAGCATGTATCATTGCCTTGTTCCTGGACCCTCTATACTTTTACGTCCCAATTATTTCCACAGACGTCACATGCATGACGATCGATCACACCTTAGTTTGGACCGTCACTTTGTTGAGAAGCATGGTGGACGCTTTGTTCTTCACGCACATCGTTCTTAAGTTTAGGACAGCTTTCGTGGCTCCAAGTTCTAGGGTTGTTGGAAGAGGAGACCTTGTGAGGGACCCCGGTGTCATTGCTAGGCGCTACCTGAAGTCTGATTTTATTGTTGATCTTGTAGCTACGCTTCCTCTTCCCCAGGTGATGAATGATAATGACCAGACACACACACACACGCACGCACGCACACATAGATCCAGTACTGAACACTAGCTATATCACCTGATTGTGGGGCTGTTGTTATATATGCATGTGCACACCTGAGAATTAGTTTTCAATTATATAATTAATTACTATATATATATATATATATATATATATATAATTGGTGTTGCTTGCGTGCAGATTACTAGCTATTTGGTGATAGTGATTCCAGGGACAGATTATCGATCACCTGATCAGGCCAACGGCACAATTGTTTTAATTGTTTTTCTTCAATATATTCCAAGAGTTCTCATTTTGATTACTCTTAACGAACGGATTATGAAAACTGCTGGGGTTATAGCCAAGACTTCTTGGTCGGGGTCAGCTTTCACTCTCCTTTTCTATATGCTTGCCAGCCACGTACGTACGTTGTCACCATTTTAATTTTAATATAAGAGTACAATATATATATATATATTTCAATATATTACAAATTGTGTTATTTATCTATTTTTCGTAAGTAAATAACATCCTCACCTTGGGAATGTCTTCATTGGAGATTTATTATAGTTTTAACAGTTGTTTTGCCAAAACCAAGGCCGTCTGTCAAGTAAATACACTTTCCTTAACAACTGCTGCGGCTAGCTTTCATTTCACGTAATTAAAACCAAACAGACAAGAGTGTTTAAATTGTGATTGCAGATTATAGGAGCTACATGGTATTTCTTCTCTTTTAAGCGGCAGCATGCGTGCTGGCTACAAGTGTGTGAGGGAGAGAGGAACTCAACCCACTCCCCATCTTGTGATCCTATTTTTATCGACTGTTCTGTTAGTGAGCTACCAGAACGCAATGCTTGGCTGGAGCACTCAAGCCTCCATGATGAATGTGCTACAGAAGAGCAGCACTTTCCTTTTGGAATATTTTATGATGCTATTGATAAACAAGTTGCTGAAACAAATTTCATCAGAAAGTATTGCTATAGCCTATGGTGGGGTTTGAAAAATCTAAGGTATATATGCATATATATCACTTCTATAATAAAATTAAGGACTTGCATTTCTGTGTTTTGCAGCAGAGAGAGCAGGTGGTGTTAAAATTTTTAAATTTTGAATTAGGTTCTTAAACACGTTTTCCAATCACTTTTTTTTCTCCCAATGTGCAGCTCATATGGACAAAATCTAAAGACAAGTACTTATATCCTTGAAATATTATTCAGCATGGTCATTTGCATCCTCGGTCTAATTCTGTTCTCATATCTCTTAGGAAAAATGCAGGTAAGCTCTTTACAATAACTACTAGATATAGCAATTAATGCTACGCGCGTGTGTTACATGAATCTTAATTAACGATGTTGCTTTTTAGTCTTGAATGCAAAAAATTTATAGATAAATCTTAATGATATTAATTCAAGAACTATGTGCAATCCACAACTGCTAAACTAGAAGACTGGAGGATTAGAAGGAGAGATACAGAGGAGTGGATGAGGCACCGTCAATTGCCAGAAGGGCTTCGAGAACGTGTACGCCGGTTTCTCCAATACAAGTGGCTTGCCACCAGGGGTGTAGATGAAGAATCCATTTTGCAATCTTTACCTTTGGATCTCCGACGTACAATTCAGAGGCATCTTTGTCTAGCCTTCGTTCGCCGTGTAAGCACCCTTAATCCTTAATTAATTACTACATTTTTAAGTAATAAATATAGCACACCTAGCTCTTTGCTTGATTAATTTTTCTTTTAGTACTTAATTGAACGTGAAATAGACTTGAGAAATTATGTGTTGCACTGTTTCTTCAGGTACCATTTTTTGCACAAATGGATCAGCAGCTCTTAGATGCCATATGCGAACGTCTCTATTCATCTTTGAATACCAGAGACACATACCTCATTCGCGAAGGCGATCCAGTGAACGAAATGATTTTCATCATTAGAGGACAAGTAGAAAGCTCAACAACAAATGGAGGAAGGGCGGGATTCTACAACTCGATCACTCTCAAGACAGGCGATTTCTGCGGCGAAGAACTGTTGACATGGGCATTAATGCCAGTCTCCACACTCAATCTTCCGTTATCAACGAGAACAGTCAAGTCACTTACTGAAGTTGAAGCATTTGCACTCAGAGCAGAAGACCTCAAGTTTGTTGCAACCCAGTTTAAGCGCCTACACAGCAAGAGGCTTCAGCATGCATTTAGATACTACTCGCACCAATGGAGAGGCTGGGGAGCTAGTTTTATTCAAGCTGCTTGGAGACGATATAAGAGGCGAAAGAAGGCGGTGGAACTGGCGATAAAAGAAGGGTTGTATGAAATTGTAGAAGAGGAATACCCTGTTGAAGACTCTGCGGGAGGAGCTACTGGGTCTGGTGCTGAGGGGTTAGCAGTTGAGTATGCAAGCGACGCAGATAGTCCTGGTACTGCACTACTGGCTCCAAGATTGAGCACAAAACGGCTTAGTCTGAGGGTACCAGCATTTGATCCCGATGATTCCAGCATGAAAATGCCTAAGCTGTTTAAGCCCACGGATCCTGATTTCTCTGCAGAACATCAAGATAATTGATCTTGTACACATATACAGATAGAGTAGTGTTTCAGTCAGGGATCCCTGACTTTAATAAAGTCAGAAATCCACTAAAAGACAAAAAAATAGTGCATTGGAGTCTGTATTTTTTTTGTCTTTTAGCGGATCCATGACTTTATTAAAGTCAGGGATCCCTGACTGGAACACTACTATATACAGATATATGTACACATGTACAGATATATTTGTGTGTGTGTGTGGGCGTGTGAAACAATTAACTAATTAATTATATCATATTTTGTGCTTAATTGGTGAATCTCGATGCGGATGGAGACTGTTGTTTTGTTTAGTATTTGAGTTTCTGCATATACTTAGTGGCTGGAACTAAAAGCGCTTGGCTTTTAGGCCTTTGACTTAACAAAAGAACGTCAGGATTCAGTACTATAGAATTAATGATGTGTTTATTTATTAAGAATGAGAATGAGAATTAAATTATGTGTTTACTTATTTAAATGAAAGGTGGAATAGGAATTAAAGTGGTGGGTCTCATCCAAAATTAAAAATGATTATTAGAGTTTTTATTTTCATGGGGGAGATGGGAATGTGATTTTTTTTTTTATTAAAAACCACCCAAAGGTGGGGGGTTAGGCGGGACCCCCTTATCTGTAGATTATTGAACTAAAAAATAAAATTACATATAGAGGGGGACATAGACCAAAACCTCCAAGTAAGGAATGAAAACAACTAACAAAGGGAAAAAGAACAAAAAATAAAAACAGAACAACTGAGAAGTAAAAGGAATTAATTAATGTAAGCGCCCAAAAACCGCTTATGATATTTACGATCAGTGACTAATTTGAAACCTTTCCTAGAACTAGAGGACTGCGGGCCAACAACACTAAAGTCAGGATCAAGATCACGCCCCCCTATACCCTCAGGCTCAGACGCAAAATACTCATTAACTACAGGATTTTTATCGGGGCTAAACTCCTCATCAAATTGCAAAAAGATATTTGTAGGATGGAAAGGAAAACCCATAACCATGGAGCGAATATCATCCACTACAGTCCTGAAAAAAGTAGAGCCTGTGGAAACCCTCAAAGCACCGGGATCATCCAAAACAGGAGGATTAGCAACCTGCAAATGATCATCCATCATCAGCGGGCAATGAGCTGGACCACTCGAGTAAGCACCAACAGCATCAGAAGGCATTGGGTGGCTATCCGGAACACCCGAACCAGAAAGCCGAATCTGCTCACCTACAGAAACTCTCAACCCTGAATCAACATGAACAGTAGCAGTAGGCACTGAAACAGGGGGAACCAAAAAAGATCCCGAAGTCTGCCCCTAATCCACACAAGGCTGTAAAGAAGGCATCTGAGGCCGATGATCAGCAACAACGACATATTGGGAAGCACGAGCCACCTGAGACTGAACAACAGGTTCCGAAATTGGTAATTTGCCCTTATCTCTGGGTGCAGTGTCCTTGGGATCACCAACAAATGGATTAGGCTTACAAAACCCATGATTAACAACATAACATGAGTCAGCAGAATGACCCAAGTGCTTACACGATAAGCAGTAGGCAATGACCCGCTTAAAAACTACATCCTGCCAGAAACCAGTATCCCCCTCACCAATCCAAATACGTGACAATAAAGGCCCCGAAACTTCATACTCTACAAGCACTCTAGTCACTGAAGGCCTATTGGCCGAGGCCGTGGCGTGATCAACACGCAATGGGGTACCAATGGCAGCAGCAATGGAAAATAAGACTGACTTACAGTGGATAAAATGGACAGGCAGATACGGTAATGATACCCAAACGGGCACTATGGGAGACTCCACCAAACAGCAAAAATCAGCACTCCACTTGAAAATACACATTCCCCGACCATTAACGTACCAAGTATGCCTGACCCAAATACGGGAATAGTCTTCCTCCAGGGATAATTTAATCAATACATGTCTAGTATCTAATAAGGACACCTGACAACTCCCCTTTAATCCTAGAGAAATAAAAAATTTTCGAACAACGTTCATAAGGGGACGGCCAAAAGAAAACTTACCAACTAGTGCTAATTTGAAAGGTTCCACCATAGTTGTAATTTCATCCCCCGAGAGATAGACTGCCGGCTCACCACGATGTAGCTCAACTGGTTTAACCGGAACCTGGGTTGTAGAAGAACCTGTGACAACATCAAGAAAAGACTTGTGAGGCCTAGAGGGAGCTGAAGGATTTAGAATAGATGCATAAGAGGGCTTAGGTATAGATGTAGTGTTACGGCTACAAGGGTTGAGAGCAATAGGCCGAGGAAGGTTAGAAGTTACAGGCATAACCTTAGTAATAACATGTGTACTAGAAGAAGGCTGGCTGGAAGAGTTGGGGGGCTGGTGCACATGGCCTGATCCGGGGTGAGCATGGGAAGTGGAGCCATGGGGTACGGGTGCTGCATGAGAGTGGCCAGGCCTGGAGTGTGGGGGTGGAGCCAAGGCTGCATGGGTCGCACGGGGCGCATGGGAGTTGGTGGTGGCTGTCAACAAGTTATGGGTGGGTCCGTCAGGGGCAACCGACTAGTGCATGGGGCCAGAGGCAGGTTGTGTGTGAGAAGGAGAGCCCGGGTGCATGTGATCATGCACGGTATGTGGCTGAGAGTCCGAGGCTGCATGCGACGCATGGAGATTGGTGAGGGTTGTCGGCTGAGGTTGCAAGATATCATGGTGAGCCGGCACGGCTAACAGAGCATGAGATTGAAAATAAGGATTTTATTTTCCAAAGTGATCATATTATCCTCACTTAAATTTTAAAATTCTCATTTTATCATTCCTTATATTATTATTATTGTTGTTGTTGTTGTTGTTATTGTTGCTTCTAATAATAATAATAATAACAACTATTATTATTATTATTATTATTATTATTATTATTATTATTATTATTATTATTATTATTATTATTATTATTATTATTATTATTATTATTATTATTATTATTATTATTATTATTATTATTATTATTATTATTATTATTATTATTATTATTATTATTATTATTAATTGTTGTCGTCGTCGTTGTTAATAACAATAATCAACTAAGATTAGTTTAATAACTTGTAACAATCCATTTTGATTTCAAAATAAAATAAACACATAAATGATAATATAGTTCATTTTGATTTCCACACAAAAATAAACAGTTTATTATGATTTTCATTCTTTATTCCGATTCCAAATCATTCACATTCCACACTATTCCTATTCGAGCCAATTCTAATTATTGATTGATAAATGCACCATAACATAAGTCAACCTTTTTAATTTCTTTTGAAAAAAAAAACAGAAAAAAGAATGCATCACACGCTTTTTTTGCCATTACTTGCTCTAATGGATCTTGAAACAAAGCAATATAAATAACAAAAGAAACAAACGATCGAAGGCAAACATATCCTCTCTCAGCATGAGATGTGAAGCGCAAATTGAAACAAGTTGTTAGCCACAACGCGAAAGAGAACTTTTCGTGTTAAATGCTAATTCTAAAAAGGTGAAAAGAGCTCCTTTTTCCATTCAACGACGTAGCGTTTTCTACTTTCTTGGATTAGGATCTGTTTCTATCAAAAGATAATAATGCTTAATTAAATGCTGGGACATACTTGCCGCTGGCTCCCATCATCTAACCCAGCCCTTTGACCCAATTTTGTATTTATTTAGTTTCTTCATAAATAAATATTACGCATTAATCTAGACTATTATTATGATATCTTTTGGTAGACTATTCCTTCACAAAACAGTATCGATTACGATGGACCGCTTACCTTGTATGCCGCTTTAACTTGTTTCAATATATGGTCGGTCGTGTGTTTGATTCTGAGGCGGGATATTTATAAGCATCATAACAAAATGTCTTAATAAATTTTTTGGTAGCGGAAAATTATTCGTCATCCACTTAAAGTATCATTTTTTTAAAATAAAATAAATTTTCCGTCATCCACTTAAAGTAAATAAATAAAATAAAACACATTTTACTTTTCCAACCGTCTACCGATTGTTTGTAATTGTAAAACGTATCACTAGTTGACAATGTGCTATTTTTTGGTCTAACGAAGAGGAGTCAAATTAAGACAAATAACTAGGAAGTCGTAGTGGCGGCTGCGTTTGCGGTGCAAAGGTTGCACCATGCAACGTTCAGTCGCTTCACACGCGGGCATTAAAGGATACCGGTCAAATCGGTTTGATTTTTCAACAACACGTGCTCCATTGCATACTAGTACTTCGCAAACATCGCTGACACCGCTTCAGCTTTGAAAACTTGCTACAAGCAACGAAGAAGAGCAGAGTCCGCTCCTCTAAAGTCATCACACCAACTACCTGCACACCAACTGCTTGACAAATTACTAAAAGATGAACAATCTTGAAGACTCGTTCGAGGATGACCGTGAAGCTTTTAATAACTTTGTTCTTTCTACTCGACCAATTTGATCAAGAATTGATAACCAAGATTACAAGAATCTCTGCTGTTCTGAAAAAACTTTGTCGAATATGAATCTTACGCACATCGATGTTCATTAGAAAGAAACAAGCAAGGGGTGAAGCCATCAACTGCATATCCTCATATCATTATGCGACTTCGTATTCAAAAAGTAACTTGAAAAATAAAAGGGCAATTATCCACCGACTACCTGTTTTTTCATTTTTTTTTTAAATACACAATTCTTAATTTTTTTGACCGAACTCTACATGAAATTATACTGTTTTGCACATGTCCACTTTTGTCTTCAAAATGTTAAGAGAACTAACGGAATATTACGTAAATGACTTTTTTACCCCCCAAATATTTGAAGACGGAAGTAGACATGTGCAAAACAGTATAACTTCAGGTGGAGTTCAGTCAAAAAAATTAAAAATTATGTATTTTTTTAAAAAAGTGCGAAAATGAAGTTATACTGTTTTGCACATATCCATTTTCGTTTTCAAAATGTTAAGAGAACTAACGGAATATTGCGTAAATGATTTTTTTACCTCCCAAATGTTTGAAGACAGAAGTGGACATTTGCAAAACAATATAACTTTAGGTGGAGTTCAGACAAAAAAATTAAGAATTATGTATTTTTTAAAAAAATATGAAAAAATAGGTGATCGGTGGATAATTGCCATTTTTTTTTTCCTCATCACAAATTCTAAACGATATCGTTTTTAAAGAGCATGTGAAATAATCATTTTGCCCTTATGACATCAGTAAAGTTATAACTGTTTGAAAACGGAAGTGAATATGTGCAAAACAATATAACTTGAGGTGGAATTCAACAAAAAAAAATTAAAAATTGTGTATTTTTAAAAAAATGTAAAAAAATAAATGGTCGGTGGATAATTTTCCAAAATAAAATTGGTGTAATACAACCGTATTTGAAAAAAGAGATCTTTTTCTAATAGAATCAGAAGAGAGACATCGACTCTCCTATAATTCTTTGAAAAAATACCATTACCCGATGTTTATATGAACACTTCTACACAGGTGAAGCCACCAGTTTATTAAGTGAGGTAACAAGGGATTACAAGTTCGAATATTAGCGGACAGCGTATTGAAATCATACAAAGAGTTCAGGCATCTGTGAATCTATTGTAAAGCTGAGGTAAAATTAAAGCGACTTCTTTTCAATTGAAATTTATAAGTTGCGACGTGACATGATTATCTCAGTATTTAGAATAACAACTTACGCGGATGATTGAGGATAAGACTTACACCAATAGTGTTAATGTCTGAATTACAAAGAGACAATCCATAATTGACGCCACTGACTTTCCGCAACGCGTTCAAACTTTTGCCGGAACCATTTATTTGTTTAATGAATATTTTTCAACCGTCAGATTTAATAAGGATGCATCCAACGGGTTGGTCTAATACAGACAAACAAGTTAGGTTTCCGTACAAAAGTTACTCCACGGCCGGATCTGGTTAAGAAATTAGAAATGTTTACCCCCTAAAATGCCGAACGCAAAGGCCCGGAAAACAGTTCGATACGTGCTTCCCCACGCGTGGAGAGGAGTACGAGGGGTATCAATGATATTCCCCACAGTAAGCATTGCTCAGTTAAAACGCCTTCGTCTCTTAGCATGGATAAAAGGCCTGCTGCACTCAAAACATTGCCGCCTGGTAAACACACAACTTTTGCATCATTTGTTCCCGTCAAAATCGAAATAATATTTCCTTTCATAAGATAAAATAATACAAACCAACGACTTCAACTATCTTATCTAAAAAAAAAGTTATTGTTTGACTGTATTTGCATGGACTTATTGGCATTTGTGCGCCGGTTTGTCGCTTTCTAAAACTTTTATTTTTTATTTAAGAGAACAAATAAATAATAAACGTGTGAATTTCGATATAGATGCGTGATGTCAAAGCAGTGGTACTCGCCAGCACGAGATTGACTAAGAGTGTAGAGTGTGAGATTTATATTCTAATGCACGCAGTTGCAAGCTCAACTTGCAAAAGCAAAAGTTGCAGAGAAAGAGAGAGAGAAGAGTTGAGTTGGTAGCTTCTTCACTTTGGCTATGGCAGCTGCTCGCAGAATCTCCACCTTTCTGTCTCGTTCTTTCTCTTCTGCTTCTCCTTCTCTGCTTCGCTCTCTTGGTGATTTTTTCTTTTCTTTTTTTTTTTAATAGTTACTTCTTAGTTTATGTTATTATTTTTTAATTTTATTTTTTCTTCATGTTTTGATAATTTGGTACGTGTTTCTATGGCTTTTGAAAGTCCATGCACGATAAATTTTTTATTTATATACCCTTTGTTGCTGTTCATTGGCTGAGAAATTTGCGGGGAAAATATTAGAATTTTTTTAATTCTCTTTTCATTGATATAAAGTCTGTTTTGAGCCCAATGTAATAATCATATAATTACACAAAAATAATATTAATTTTCCTCCTTAAAATTGTATTTTAAAACTCACTATTTATACAACATGATATATAGGTAAGGACTCTAGCAGGGCAAGGGGCATCAGCAGGTTTAGCACAGCTGCTGCTGTTGAAGAGCCAATCATTCCACCTGTTCAAATTGCTTACACTAAGAATTTAATTAACGGCCAATTTGTGGACGCAGCATCAGGTGAGATGATTGTTTCTTGAAATTTTGGAGCTCAATGTTTCTGTCGTTGCTAATGAGGATAATGTTGGAAACTTGTCTGGCCTTAGGCAAAACATTTCCGGCCCATGACCCTCGTACTGGTGAAGTGATTGCTAATGTTGCTGAAGGAGACGCAGAAGATATTGACCGTGCAGTTGCGGCTGCTCGCAAGGCATTTGATGAGGGACCCTGGCCAAAGATGACCGCTTATGTATGAAAGCTTCTATTCTTTCTTAGCTATTACATTACCAATTATCATGTAATGATTTTAGATTTTAATCTTTCAATCTCTTTTACTCAGGAGAGGTCAAGGATAATGTTGCGGGCTGCTGATTTGATTGAGAAAAACATGGAAGAGCTGGCAACTTTGGAGACATGGAACAGTGGGAAGCCCTATGTACAAGCTCTCAAATCCGAATTACCAGCGGCGGTTCGCCTGTTGCACTATTTTGCTGGTTGGATTTTTACCAAAATGAATTTTAGTTCACCTCATTAAGTGTTACTCGTTGAATATCTAATATTTTCTCTTTTAATATCCAGGCTGGGCTGATAAAATCCATGGACTAACAGTCCCTGGTGATGGAAATTACCATATTCAAACTTTACATGAACCAATCGGCGTTGCTGGCCAGATAATTCCATGGAACTTTCCTATTGTCATGTTTACTTGGAAAGTAGGGCCTGCACTAGCTTGTGGCAATACTATTGTTCTAAAGTCTGCTGAGCAAACGCCTTTGACTGCACTGTACTTGGCAAAGCTATTCCACGAGGTACAATCGGAAACAATTGTGTTATATTCTCTTAATCAACAAGTGCTTTTCCTCTTGTATAATTCAATGCAAATCAAGGGATGGTCTAACGCAGATAAGCTAGCAGAAATTCGCTGTTAGATGATCATTATGCGTTACCAATATGAAAGTAAATTCATGCCATAATGCAATGTCCTCAAATCTTACTTTTTATTTCATGTTTGATTTGTCTTCTTTTCTGTTGGCACTATTGTTCAGAATATGAGGAGCAGATACTGGTATTATCTCCTTACTGATTTTCAAAATGTGACAGGCTGGTCTTCCCCCAGGTGTTTTGAATATAGTTTCTGGTTATGGTCCAACAGCTGGTGCAGCTCTTGCCAGCCATATGGATGTGGACAAGGTAGTTCTTGAGCTCTACTCATTATTTATTATCTTCAGAATATAATTTTTGGGGTAAGTCACATCCTTATTCATCCCTCTACAATTCTCTGGTTTGGAGTTGTCTTCATGTTCTGTTAAATGAAATTGAGGATGAGTTACGCCTTGGTATTTTGGAGGGCCGCCACACATGATCCATCAAGCAGAAAACTATCCCAAAGCTTCATGCTTATTTGTCCAAGAAGCTATATATATATATATATATATATAAGTTGAACTTCATTGTTCGACGAGTTGTAGCTTAACTATCAGTTATGTGGATTACCGCTTGACTGCTTTTGGAACACAATTTAACTATTTTTGGTGGATGACATCTTCACTTGTCACTTATGTTGTATATTATAAAAGCCTAATGTAATGGGCCGCTCAAATAACCCACAAACGGAGGTTAAATTGGGGCGCGCGGATGAGCTTAGTAAAAGTCCGCCTAACAGCGGGATGTACTCAGTAGCGGGATACACTCTGCACAACAGCAGGATATGCTCTCCACAATAACGGGATGCGTTTAGAACGCAGGTTCGCTCAGTACACACAAGATATTGCGCTTAAAAGGGAGTGTGCTCAGCATAAAAGTAGGATGCGCTCAGCAGCAGAGCGCTGGGCCGCCTCACACAACTAGCTAGCCATGATGCGCTCAGCGATCAACCTAGCATGTCCCAAAATCTAGAATTCTCTACAATTAGACATGGGTTAGAGTTTTCTAGAATTAAGCATTGAAGTCCTAGAAGATATTTGTGCAAGTTGCTAGGAATGTTCAAGAACTTAACATCAAAGCCTACAAATATCCCAAGGCACTTGTCATTTTTGTGAACGCACACACACCACACCAATCACACACACACCCACCAAAACACAAGCTCTCAAGCTCTCTTATAAATTACTTTTTAGTGAGTAATAAAATTATATTTGATCATACTGCTCTTACTTCTCTCTAGCATTTGTTGTAAGCTTTCTTGCTTAGCTAATTTGAGAAGTGTTTAGGCTTACTTAATAACTTGTGTGCTAGAAGTCGTCTAAGTGCTGCACGATTTTGCTGTGCGCTAAACTCATCCTGTGACACTAAGCATGCTTCATTATCACATTTGGTATGCTTACAAATCACAAGTGACTAATAACATCCCCCGCTACTTTTGCAGCTGTCTTTTACAGGACATACTGATACGGGTAAGATTGTTCAGGAATTGGCTGCAAAAAGCAATCTTAAGCCAGTAACCTTAGAACTTGGAGGGAAATCACCATTTATAATATTCGATGATGCTGATGTTGACCAGGCTGTGGAACTTGCACACTTAGCTTTGTTCTTTAATCAGGTTGGTTCCACCAAGTTTTTTCCCATATTTGTCACTTAGCATGTGAGCATACTGTCATTTGAAAGTTTTCTATCTGCAGGGACAATGTTGCTGTGCTGGATCTCGTACTTATGTACATGAGCGTGTATATGAGGAGTTTGTAGAAAAAGCAAAGGCACGAGCTATGAGACGTATTGTTGGCGATCCCTTCAAGAATAGTGTTGAACAAGGTCCTCAGGTACTCTCCTCTACCCATCTCCCCTCCCTCTCTGGTAGATAATTGGATTATTCACCTTATTTTAACAATTTTCTAGTTTATTAGTGCTGCTTGTTACTTTGAAATAGATCTTATATATTGTTGCCAGCTCACAGTAACAAAGCAGGACAGAAATGGTGCATTCTCCATTTCTGAAAATCTAAGTTTTATAAAGAGAACAACACTAGCACTGCCCTTATAGCTAATGGCAATTATGCTCTCCATGTATTTTTGTATAACTGCAAGTAAATCTTGGCAAGCAATTTGATCCCTCTTATTCATTTAATTTACGTGTGAGTAGTTTATGCAGTTGAGAAGCAAACTAATACCGCTCTTGAACCCATGAAAATCTCAGATTGATCCAACGCAATTTCAGAAGGTCCTTAGGTACATAAGGTCTGGAATTGAAAGCAACGCAACCCTTGAGTGTGGAGGTGATAGATGGGGCAACAGAGGCTACTTTGTTCAGCCAACTGTTTTCTCAAATGTTAAGGTATTTCTCTCCTACAATTTCTCATACCAATTTTTTCTTTTATGATACTCGGTGTTGTTACTAATTGAACTTCTATAAAATAGGATGACATGTTGATAGCACAGGATGAAATCTTTGGCCCGGTGCAATCCATCTTGAAGTTCAAGTGAGTAAAGAACTTCCTCATCCCTGTTTATTAGAGATCAGTAGCATTGCATTCCCTTCTCTCTTATTCTTTTTTTCTACTTTGTCAGGGAAACTGGTGATGTTATACGAAGAGCAAATAAAACACACTTTGGTCTAGCTGCTGGGGTTTTCACCAAGAGCACAGACACTGCTAACACCATGATGCGTGCACTGAGAGTTGGGACTGTATGGATTAACTGCTACAATGTGCTTGATGCTGCAATTCCTTTCGGTGGGTACAAGCAGAGCGGCATAGGCCGGGAAAAGGGAATTTACAGCCTTAACAGTTACTTGCAAGTAAAGGCTGTTGTTCAACCTGTGAAGAACCCAGCATGGCTTTAATTTCCTGAAGTTCCACGTCCCTTTTAATCTGTGTTTATGAATAAGGATAACATACAGAGATCAACTTGTAATAATGGAGCATATGGATAATTTATTTTAAACCTTAAAAGAACTTGCTTTCTTTTATGCTCTAAGCATATGATACGTGCCTGTTGATCAAGGCAACTTTCATTGAAATTTGGATGGTATGGAGTGGTATTGCATACTTTATCCTAAATCCAAGACTGAAAGATCGAACTGCCACAAAGGATTAGCCGGATTGCCAAACCTACGGTTTTTTCCTTTTAATTTGTGTTTATGAATAAGGATAGCATACAGAGATCAGCTTGTAATAATGGATCAGATGGTAATTTATTTTAAACCTTAAAAGAACTTACTTTCTTTTGTGTTCTAAGCATATGATACGTGTCTGTTGATCAAGGTAGCTTTCACTGAAATTTGGATGGTATGGAGTGGTATTGTATACTTTATCCTAAATCCAAGACTGAAAGATCGAACTGCCACGAAGGATTAGCCGGATTGCCAAACCTACGGTTTTTTCCTTTTAATTTGTGTTTATGAATAAGGATAGCATACAGAGATCAGCTTGTAATAATGGATCAGATGGTAATTTATTTTAAACCTTAAAAGAACTTGCTTTCTTTTGTGCTCTAAGCATATGATACGTGTCTGTTGATCAAGGCAGCTTTCACTGAAATTTGGATGGTATGGAGTGGTATTGTATACTTTATCCTAGATCCAAGACTGAAAGATCGAACTGCCACGAAGGATTAGCCGGATTGCCAAACCTACGGTTTGTTCTTTTTAAGGTCCGGGTTCAAGCTACCATGGGCACTTCCCTCCATTTTCACCCAAATTGGGTGCAGAGTTCACATTTAGGCTACCTCGATTATTAACTTGATCAATTCAAGCTTGTTCAACTTAAATGATAATAATATTTTCCAGTCTTGGAAAAATGTCAGCAATGAAACCCAGATGAGATAAGGTAAAACTAATGATATTGTTGAGTAGTCAAAATCACATGAAACGTGTTGGCAAGCTAAGAAATGATGGTTTAGCGTTCATTACTCGTTAAGATCAATTCTCTGTGAACAAAGCAAAGATTGCTGATTGCTGTCTGTTTCAATCAATTGTTAATTCTATACTCTTACATGTACATATATGATATTTTGTTTAAATGCACACACTGGCTTGTTTATTCCGTTAATATGGCTTTAATTCATTGGTTCCAAAAAAGTCCAACGGCCGATTTGCTCAAAGGTCAAAATCGCAATCAACATGTTGGCATGCTATGAGTCGTTGATTCATGCTAATGCATGTTATTGTTCTTTAAAATGACATGATGTTTCAGTTTTTAAAAGAGACCCAACAAAACGGGCGGGGAGGCTGCTCGTCGAGTGGGGCCTTGGTAGTTGGCACGGACTGTTTTATTCAAAAACAATAACAGCCATGAACTCATAAACTAGTGACAAATCAAAATTTTAATTCACACTGAAAATCACCTTTATATGTATTTAAAATGAATAATGGAATGCATTGACCACCTAATTATTGTGATGCACGTATAAGAAGCGCGTATTATTAGTCATGAAATTATTGGTACACGTAAACATTGCCATTAGTCTTAGTCATAAATGTTTTTTTTTCCTTTTTTAATACGAAAATATATGAAAGCAACGATTAGGAGAGCTTATGGCCATAAGCTAAAAGAGATTAGTGAAACTTCCAAGTGTTCGTGAAATGTAACCAGATTTGCATGGATAGCATGGGACCCTCGTCCAAACGACCCATCAACTGATGAGATTTGGATTTTGTATGATCCCATAGATTCTCTCTACTAGAAAATTCAACAAATTTCAAGTTGGAAAACTTGAGTCATGTATACTTACATATACACCGCATACATGGGCAGTCCCACCATCGTTAAGGATAAAACAGTTTTAATGGCGGATGGAGGCCGACCGCGAAAGTGGTGAGGATGATTTGGTTACAGTACTGTAAGTGCCAAGGAAAAAAAAAAAAAAGTCTAACCACTTACACTACAACACATGTTAAAAAGAATCACATGACAATAAATATTGGACATAAAAAAGTCACTAATTCAATTCAAACGTTGCCAATAAGCAGCATGTGATTACTAAGAATATCACATGTCGACAATTTAAATATGGACAAAAAATGATTAACTAATCTAATCTAATTTTTTCATTCTCAGATTCATAAAAATTAACAAAAGAAAGGATGTTTTGACAAAATTTTCATTTGAGCAAGAGAAATTTATATCTCAAATTCACAGATATGTACTCCTTTTGGACCACTTCATCTTGATGTCCTTCCTAAAACAATCACCCACACGCACTTTTTTATTTAATTTGATCATGAATCAAACACAGACTTGAGTATTACTGTATTAGGCTCTGTTTGGTATAACTTTTTAAATAGAACTTATTTAAGTAGAGCTAGAGATTTTACAAATGTAATTTTACTAAAAAAAATTTAGTTGTTTGATTGTCAATAAGAGTTTTTATTAAAAATTTATGAAATTAATAGATAAGTTTTTTAAAATCATTTTATGAAAAGAATAAAATAAGATTACCAAATGAGTAAAAAATATTTTAGATATTTTACCATTTAAAAAAAAATTTAATCTTTACTTCTAAAAATTCAAAATTTGAGTTTTTGTTAGTAGAAGTAAAATAACTTATTTAAAATTTAAAAGCTCTACTAAAAAAAATTCAAACAACAACAAAAATTATGATAAGAATTTATAGGATTAAATAAATATTTATGCATATTAAAAAAAATTTATGGGATTCAATGAGTATTTATATCTATTAAATAAACTATACTAAACTGATACTTAAAACTATTTTCTGTGGCAGATTGTGTAGTATTTGAAGCTCGGAAACAATGGAGGGAAAACACAAGATTATTGCCCCATTGTTGTTTATTAAAAATACTCCCCCGGTCCAGTTGCCATGACTACTATAATTATAATTCCTATGAAATATTAATCCTAATTTAACACGTATTTATCTGACTAATTAACAATGTTTGCTTCTTCATCCAGGAAATACACGTAATTTCCTTTTAAAAATTGACCAAATGCGAAGCTCTGGCACTTTGAACATTCTGAGTTTCCGACATGCCCTTCCCTGGGTAACATGGCACTTTCTGATACGTCCACGTATAAGTCGGTTAATGGGACCCACCTTCGCAATACCTATTCCATTCGAAGCAACGACAAATCTGCCCGTACAACCCGAAACAGCATCTTACAGTTAGTTATGTGTATTTTACCAGGATCCAAAACGAAGCAACATCAGGCCAACCCGATTGCTACACGTGTTAGGAACACGTGTTGTGAAAATCTCGCGCCATCTCTAAGCAGCACTCGGACTCTTCCGAGTCAACCAAGCTACATCTAACAGCTCGAACTCTGCCACGTGTCCTTTATGATTTTATCAAGTTGGTCCTTTAATGTCCCTTTCACATTTGGACCGACTGATATAAATATGTATTTAATAAATTCTCGTTTAAGTTTTACATTCAAAACAAAACTGCTTTGTTCTCTTTTTGTTTCCCTCTGTTTTTTACTTCAATGATTAAAAAACCAAATCAATCCGATCGTCGGATTTTGTCATTTCCGGCTGTTCACCCATGTGAGGCCATTTCTCCAGCGACGCTTTTGAATTCTTTAATCAGTCTTGCCAACAGCGTATGCAGTTACAATTCAAAATTCTTTGCGACTCAAAGAAGAAATGCCCGTGAAGCAATTCGCCAAATAGGAATTCTTTTAATATTCTTCGAGGAGATTCGTGACCGTGGATTGAATCTTTCCGACTTGGTGGTTCTTTGCTTCTCGGAGCTTCACTTGACCTTCCAGAAAGTGCAATTCTTGATGGAAGATTGCACCCGAGAAGGAGCCAAGCTCTGGGTTCTAATGAAGTCTCAGTTTATTGCAACTCAGTTTCGCGTTCTTATCCGAGCAATCGCTACGGCTCTTGACGTTTTTCCATTGGATACAGTGGACGTTTGCGGTGAAGTGAAGGAATTGGTTGAGTTGGTGGCGAAGCAAGCAAGGAAAGCCAAGTTTGAGCTTGACAAAGACGATGAGCGAGCCATGAAACGAGTTCTTTCAATATTGAATTATCTTGAGAAGGGAATTGAGCCTGATTCGGGATTCATGACTTGGGTTTTTGATTATCTAGAGATTAAAAGCTGGAGTGATTGTAACACGGAAATCAAGTTTTTGGAAGAACTCATTGCATTGGAATGCTCAGATTCGGAAGAGAGGGAGGTACCATTTCTAAGCAGCCTAGTGGGATTCATGAGCTATTGCAGAGTAGTAATTTTCGAGACATTGGATTATCGAAGCAATGATCAAATTGATGAGAGGTGCAACATGGAGACGCTTAGTTGCTTGAATCCAGAGGACTTTCGATGCCCGATTTCCCTCGAGCTAATGACTGATCCGGTGACAGTATCTACCGGCCAGACTTACGATCGATCTTCGATACAGAAGTGGCTCAAAGGAGGGAATATGCTGTGTCCCAAAACAGGGGAGAAACTGACAAATACAGAATTGCTTCAGAACACAACTCTCAAGAAGCTTATCCATCAGTTTTGTGCCGACAATGGCATCTCGCTGGCCAAATCCGGCAGAAAAAGTCGTGACATAACAAGGACGATTGTTCCAGGTAGTGCTGTAGCAGCAGAGGCGATGACCTTTACGTCGAGATTTCTTGCAAGGAGGCTGTTTTTCGGAACAAATGAAGAGAAAAACAAGGCAGCCTATGAAATTCGTTTGCTTGCGAAGTCAAACATTTTTAACAGGTCTTGTATAGTTGAATCAGGCACAATCCCCCCTCTCTTGAACCTTTTATCTTCACCAGATCGTTATGTACAAGAGAATGCAATAGCTGCTTTGCTGAAGCTGTCAAAGCATGCTAGTGGCAAGAAAGTGATGGTTGAAAGCGGGGGACTAAAAGTGATTCTTGAAGTGCTAAAATCAGGACTGAGTTTGGAAGCAAGGCAGATCGCAGCTGCAACACTGTTTTACCTTTCTTCTGTGAAGGGGTATCGAAAATTGATAGGAGAAACACCCGAGGCAATCCCAGCTCTTGTGAAGCTGATTAAGGAGGGTACCACTTGTGGGAAAAAGAATGCTGTCGTTGCGATTTTCGGGCTGCTTTTGTCTCAAGGAAACCATCAGAAAGTGCTTGCTGCTGGTACTGTTCCATCGCTGGTTGATCTTTTAGCTTCATCAAATAAAACGGAGCTAGTAACAGATTCACTAGCAGTTCTTGCAAATTTGGCTGAGGATATTCAAGGAACGTTGACAATTCTGAAGACTTCAGCGTTGCCTGTAATTGTTGGGCTATTGCAAACGTTAACTTCACGAGCTGCGAAAGAGTATTGTGTCTCAATATTACTCTCTTTATGCAGCAATGCTCGCGAAGAGGTGACTGCAAGTCTGGCGAAGGACCCTTCACTCATGAATTCACTATATTCTCTCACCACAGATGGCACATCCCATGCAAGAAAAAAGGCTCGTTCCCTCATCAAAATTCTTCATAGATTCTTTGAAACGTGCTCCTCTGGAATGGAGGGTTCGGCAGTTCCTCATGAACGACCGCTTCATGTCTGGTAAATTATTTTAGAATGATTCCATCACCATCAATGTAAATACAGACATACAATATAGAGTGCGGAATCATGTAGTACTTTGATTGTTTTCAGCTTCTACGATTTCAATGTGTTTGACATTAGCTCAGTTTTTGTAAGAGCTAATTACTCTCTTATCAGTCTGCTTAGATTAGATACAAACACACATACAGATAGATACATGTACTTGGCAATTTTTTTTTTTTTTTTTTTTTGGTGATAAATAAAATGATGTAAAATACAGATACTGCTGAGTGAAATATAATTTGAATTTTGAAATAAATGATATTTCTGTTTGATTATAAGTAGAACCTCAATAAACAAATAGGGTTCGGACTATATAAAATTTATTAATTAAAAAAGATGTTAAATAATCAATAAGTTAATAATTTCTTAATTTACAGAGGTATTTATAGTTCAGTTAACATACATTTAATAACTAAACACTTAATGTAATTTACTAATATTGAATATAAATTAAACTATACATTCAATTAACCAAAATAATAAATTCTGCTTAATTAAATAATATTCATGTTACATTAACATAATTAAATATTATTTTTTATGTAAACAAGTAACAATAGAGTAACATTTTATGTAATTAAAATATCATAGTCAACTATATTTATAATTTCAATAAATTATTAATTTATTACTTGAATGGAACCATAGAGTTGTATAAAAAAAATTTTTTAGAGAAGTGTTATCTTATTATTTTATCAAAATTATTAATTTAATCTATTCGTCTAAATTAAAAATTTATTATATAATAGAAGTTATTAATTTATTAAAAATTAATTTATAAAGGTACACTGTATATCGGAACTCAACTCCAACAATTAAACATGAATGCACGGTTAATCATTTTTTCCCCTTTTGGTGCCAGTGGAATGGCACAAAAAAAATTATCAATAACAAGGCATAGTATAAGTAATTGTATATGATGTAAAATTTCGAATTAACCTGTAATCGTATCAGTTAATATTCTCAATTTATTAGGATCGCCATGTTAAGAAAACGGAAAAAAAAAATTAAAATTATGGGAGGCAATAATAAAGGCCAAACGACACCGTTTGGGAAAGTAAGTGGCCTAGATATATAGTGCTCCTTTCTGGCGTAAACTTTGTTTCACTGATTATTCCCGTCTAAACAAGAAAGTTCTAGGATCGTCCAACGAAACCCTAACTGTAAAAATCAATCCGTAGTAAGGCGGTCTTTTTTTTTTTATGGTCAATAAATTATTCATCGTCAAGCTCAGGCATAATAGATATATACGCATATGACAATCTAGATTTTGGTATTAAGTGCAGGTCCTACCGGGAGCATTAGAATGGCGGCCGAACCGAAGACAGTGACCGAAGATGCGAAGATCGACTTGTTTGAAGACGACGATGAGTTTGAAGAGTTTGAAATTAACGAAGGTCCGATTTATTCCACTATTTTTTATGCCGATTTCCGATTTATTGCTCTTTCCTTGTAGGGTTGGACATTGATTTTATTTTATTCTATTTTGTTGAAACTAAGGAGGAATTTATTATTCAATTACTGTCGGGTTAGCTTGCAGTTAACGGAAAAATATATGAATCTATCACCCATAAATTGATTTACGCATTACGTGATTCGGATTGTAGCCTCTGCTAGGATATATCTTTTTAGTTCCTTGGTATAAAATTTTGGTTTTTTTTTTCCTTCAATTCTCTAAAATAGATTGAATTTTATTTACTAGGTAACCTAGTGGTGGGTTCTGAGATGGAAATTGTGAGATTCTTTATGATATTTGGTTTTCAAATTCTGTGCGCCAGAGCTGAAGCTTTACAAACACTGATATAGCTAGTTGCAGTGACAGCATTGGGGATTTTGTAGCACTTGATTGCCCGTTGCATGTTCTATTCTACTACTAATTTCATGAATTTTTTCGAGTTCTTCCTGTTTTTTTGATAAATTCCTTTTGTTATTTTAATCTTAGTCTGAAGTGTTCTTGTTTCTTATGACAATGAATTTGACAGAGTGGGAGGAAAAGGAGGAAGGGAATGAAGTAACGCAGCAGTGGGAAGATGATTGGGATGATGATGATGTCAACGATGACTTCTCTCTGCAGCTGAGGAGGGAACTGGAGAACAATGCCGAGAAGAACTGAGCTGAGCTTAGTAACTTGTCATTGTTGTATGTCATCCTCCTATTCTGTTGTCACTTGAAGATGGCGAGTTTCAAATATTTTGTGTGCAAAAGAATGTGTGAACTATTAACCATATGGTTAGAAGCTCAGTACAATTTGTTAAGTGCGTAACCCATATGGTTTTGTCCATTCCAATCTTTTTCAATAGTTTAATATATGTTGAAGAATCATTTCAACTTTTTGCGCACTGATCTTTTATGTGATCATTCATATACCAGTGAATTCTCAGTTAACTTTTTCAAATTCTGCCCCAACTAAGGGACAGAGGGGAGTGAGTGGTGAAAATTCCTCCTTTTTGGTTTGCCTACCTTGAGTTACATTCTTGAAAACAATTGGGAAGGGAAAATACATTACTTTTGTTTTCCTGGTGCCTTTCATCGTCTTTAGTCATACATTGTCTGTTTAGCTGAACAGGTTGTATTTGTTTATGGGAAGAGTTTCTTCAGGTTGTATTTGTGTATTTTTTTTATGGGGAGTTTCTTCGAAGGAAAGTTTAGAAGGGAGCTCACTTGAATCTGAAGCCACTATCTGGCCAAAGATAATTTTGATTTTATTACGTCTGCTAAACGACGTAAATGATTTCAATTTTTTCCTGCAATTGGCTGCATTTTTAGAATGCGAAATGTCAAGTTATGGCAAGACGAGACGGCAAGTACTCTCCCATTTATTTGGCAGAATCCTTGCGTCTTTTTTTTTTTTTCTCCCTAAAGAAGATCTTTGGTACGATAAAGACAATATAATGATCGTATAACATGGGTAGTTGAGCTTGGTATTGCAAAATATTAATTTGATTGTTGAGGGTTTGTTTTTCCTAATTCATCAATGGTGGGTGTTGATAACGTTTTATACCCAGCACGATGAAGTGGCGATAAAAGTTTAGGCTGATTCGTGAGGCCATACCCGAAAAGTCCAAAAGTTAACGCACAAAATGAGTCACGCAAGGCTGGAAACATCAACGAGTCCAGAGTCCCGTCTTGGTTTCCCTCTAGTGCGGATCAAAAGCCTTGGGGCTCAAGTAGAGGTCAGCCCCTTGCGATCATCCAATATACAGATTAGATATATAGCCCACCCAAATGAAATTTTAATTTCAAAATATTTGCGACCAGTTGATCGACTTTGTGAACGACAAAGGAAAACAAAGTTTGTTTTGTTTGCGACTGAATTAGTGTAGGAAAAGGCGAACAAGAACATCAAATTAACCAAAATGAAAGTCATCAAAATTTCAGAAAAAGGCACAAACATCAGGGCTCCCAATCTTGACATTTGCAGAACTGCATGGATTCTGGATTCACTCCATTCCCAAAGAGATAATTGTGCTTTTTGCTCTTAGCCTTTATGTCAACTCAATTGTAACATCACCAGATATACTACTTCCGTCTTTCAGAATCACACCAATTTTTGAAGGACTCACTCTAGTTCGACAGATTGGGCAAATGGGTGTCTTCAGCAGCCACGAGTCTATGCATTGAGCATGGAAACTATGCCTGCAGTTTGGCAATAACCTGCATTTATCTCCAATCCTGAAATTCTCCAAGCATACAACACAGTCCACGGGGCTGCTACCTCTCTCTGCTGCTGCCTTGTACTCAAAGCAAGGAATTTGCTTCAAGTCATCGCTAGAAATCATTTTGACACCACCTTGAGCAAAACCACTTTGTTCATAGCCTCTTCTGAATGCCCTCCCAACAACGCAAACATGAATTACAACCAAGGCTGCAATACCCACAAACAGTAAAGTCACAGAGATTAAAATCTCCATTACCATCATCAATTTCCTCGCTCTCCCTGTCTCTCTCTCTAATCAGTCATAGCAAATGTTTGATCTATCTTATTCTTAACCGGAACAGGAAAGGCAAAAGCTTCAACACTTGTGAAGCTCACAAGTCATGCAATCGTAATGAAATCATTGAATCTATCGAAAGAAACCCAAAATTGAACCGTGATTACAGGGTGTCGTGAAAGGGCTGAAACGGAAACAACCTATTGAGAAAAGAACTATACTTACATGTGTTGTATGAGAGCTGAGAAGATGTTTGGCGGGGGATCAGAAATTCAAGGGGCCGCGATGCTTTTACAAGTGGGCTGCTCTTGTCCTTATTTTGTTATTTATTTAGTGGCATACGGCATCAAGAACTGACCAAATAATACGTACTTTAACGTTATTATAGGGAACTTGAAAGTAGTAGGACAAATTGTTTCAGTTCACCCTGCTGCTAGTGTTGTCCCCCGCTCAGTGATAATATAAAGATTTGTATGGTTTAGGCCTCTAAGCTTTACTAACGTAACTGAAATTCTTGATGGGATAGACATTAATCTCAGATCATTTGAAGAAAGGTTGCCAATCATTTTGTGTTGTTGCTACGAAACTATTATAAGATGTTGCTTTAAGCAACAAATATCATCATTTCAAGGGATTAATCATATTGAATTACAAGGTGGCTAATACTAATAGCATGATATGGCCGGCGGGACTATGCTGCAAAATCAATGGTCAAAGATTGCTTAAAGATTCCTTGTTATTGGATTGTATTGCTTCAGAATTACTTCCTGGTAAATTGCGATTCGTAGGGTTAAGTAATTGACAAAAGAAATGGAATTCTGCTGATTTTGTTGCTAAATGAACCGGGTCGGCCTGATTTACAATTAGATCCGGGCCCGTCTTGCAACGACACCGTTTTTCACCTCCTGGCCCCGACAGCGCGAGTGGAGCTGTTATTAAACTGATAGAACCCCATTACATACACTTACAATTTATACTAAGAAACCCACTGTAATTTCGTTTACAGCCTTTGTTTTAAGTTTTCGTTTTCATGGAAGTTGTGCTTATTGTTTATTTAATTTAAAATAGTTCTCAATAGGACAATGTCTTTGAAAATATATAGATTTGGATAAAAGCTGGAGCTCGATATAATAATGTGAAGAAAGCCCTGCTGTGATCTGATTCTCTTTCTTTCGCCTGGAATCATACCTGATGTGACAAAGGGTAATGTTGTAAATATGACAAATACAAGGGGTTTCAACGTGCGTGTTTCAAATGCGTGTGTTTTTTGGACTTGGGCTGGGGACTCAGTGTCGGGTCTCGGTTTTTTTTTTTTGGCCCTTTTTGACAATAGGCCTCGGTTTTTACTTGCACTCAAGAGAAACACTCCAAACGCATAATTTAAAATTAAAAAAAAAAAAAAAAGAGAGATATTAGAAACCCTAAATTCGGGATTTCAATCGAAATCTTCAATCATATTCCCGATTGCAACTCTATACTCTCTCACGACGTTCATTGACCGCTGGCAGCTGATATCGCCGTCACTAGGAAATAGCTCAAAAGAATTTTGAGGTTAGTTATCTGTTCAGAATATGTAGATTTCTGTTTAATTCGTTGCTTTTAGGGATTAATAAATTTTGAAACTGAAATTAACTGCAAATTATTTCACTACATATAGCTTTGGAGCTCTGCGCTTTTTCGTTTTCAATATGGCAGAGTCGGGTTTAGGCGAAGGTCAACAGGCTGAACAAGGTAAACTTTTCTTCTTTGATGGAATAACAATAGCTGTACTTGTCCTTTTTTAACTCGCTTATTTAATTTAATTCAATTATCTGTTTGATTTTTATTCATAGTTTTGCTTGTTTTTTCCTATTTTCAGTATGCAATTTCTTTAGAAAGCCAACGAAGAATAAAAACATCAGAAAAAGAACTATTAGTGAAGATGAAGACGGAGATTCAATTGAAAGCTCAGTGTTACAGAACCTAAAAAAACCTTCAAAGCCTGATAGTAAGCTTTACTTTTCAACAGGCCCCTCTAAGAGGGATACATCTGCTGATTCAAGTGCTGAATCTGAAAAGCCAATATTTCAGTTTGAGTCTTCAAAGGAAATTCAAGTTCAACACGACAGCAAAGCTACCGCAACTCTAGAAACTGAGACTGATTTCTTGAGGGACTCTCGTGCTCTTCGTGAGAAAGTACTTAAACGATCAGAGGAGGCTTTGAAGGGTAAAACCTCTGGTGATGAGAAGTTGTATAAAGGGATTCATGGGTATGTTGATCACAAAGCTGGGTTCCGAAGAGAGCATACGGTTTCAAGTGAGAAAGCTGGCGGTTCTCATGGGCCTCTTAGGGCTTCAGCTCATATAAGGGTGACTGCAAGGTTTGATTATCAGCCAGACATTTGTAAGGATTACAAAGAGACTGGTTATTGTGGGTATGGAGATTCATGTAAGTTTATGCATGATCGAGGTGATTACAAGTCTGGATGGCAGATGGAGAAAGAGTGGGAGGAAGCAGAAAAGGCAAGGAAGAGAAATTTGGCTTTGGGAGGGGGTGATTCAGATGAAGAGGGTGCTGGCCAGAGTGATGATGACGATGAGGATGCATTGCCCTTTGCTTGTTTTATTTGTAGAAAGCCTTTTGTAGATCCTGTTGTAACCAAATGCAAACACTACTTCTGCGAGCATTGTGCTTTAAAGGTATAATCCTGTACTTAGTCCATTGGCTTTGTTTTACTTGATATGCGTGCTTGCATTTGGAGATATTAACTTTGGTGAAAGGTCAATGGTCTTCTGTATGAAGATTATACCGCTACCTTTGTTATAAAGTTGCTAGACATGCACACAGAGTTCAAATTTTCTTATGCGTAGTTCCTGCATTATAGGAAATTTCTGTCTCAATCTCACTACTTGGTTAAATTTCTGTCTGATGGCCATCATGTTAGCTGATGATTTGGCTCCATGATAAGTGTTTAAAAAATGATTCATATGAATTATGATCAATAATAAAAGTAATGGGATTCTCTGGAATTATGTGCTACATCTTATGAGAGTTTGGGAAGGTGATGGATTTGGGGTGGATGCATGGGTGGCTCATGAATATTACACTTATACAACCCAAACGAATGCTGTAATTTGGTTTTTGAATTTTGAGAAAATGGTTCCCCCACCACCCCCCACCCCCCCCCCCCCCCCCCCCAATCTTTTCCTTCTAAAGGCAAGTCTAGACATGAATCATTTATTTAAAATGCCTTTTCCCTGTACTACCATGAATATTTGGTGAATGGGTAAGCCATTTCTGATGTAGGAAGAATATGGGATAGAATAAATTAAGAATTCTAGATTTTGAATTAATTTAGTATTTAGAGTTTTATTAGTATTTATCTTGTTGTAGTATGTTTAGTTTAGTTATATTTGTAATCTGGTTAGTTAAGATTTAAGATTATTTGTCTTATTTAAATAGGATTAGGGTTTAATGGCTACCAATATAAATAGGCTTGTTATCTTAGTTTCTTTATATACCTTTCATTAGTAAAATCTTCAATTATTCACCCTTTGGGTTATCTCTGTTGTGAATTTGATGTTTTCTCTCTTTGAGAGCTATCTTCACTCGTTATTGAGAGTAACGTTAGAACGATATCTAGTATCGCTTTCACTCTGGGTTAATTTATTAGTAGAGTACAATTGATGTGTCATTCATCAATAGGATAATATAATACTAATCTATAAGCTGTAGTTCATCATTTAATAGATGAGTAACAAATAGCATTTGGCCTCAAGTGGGGACTCAAATGTTAGGATCTATAGCATTATTGTTTTTTGTATGCTTGTGCATACTCTTGCCATTTTAAACATAACCAAAGTTAATGTATCTTTTTTTCCTCCTTTTTGCAGCATCACTCGAGGAACAAGAAGTGCTTTGTTTGCAACGAACCTACTCTTGGCATCTTTAATGCAGCTCATGAGATTCGTAAAAAGGTGGCTGAAGAGGGTAAAAAATAAGTTGTTATATCTTTTAGCCCAGTGGTGTCCTTTATCAGATAATAAAGGATTGTGATCGGTGATCACTGAGGTAGAGAAGTTTTTTCAAGTGTATCCCCTTATGAATGTGAATTACTTTTGACGGAGTCGTTGGAAGCAAATCAAAGTGAGTAGCGGATGCAGATTGGGATTTTTAGTATACTGTGCTCCATTGAGTATGCACTTCCATTCCTTAAGGTTTGTGAAAATATTTACTTGAAAGAGTAACGGCTGCAAAATGTTATTAGGATTTTTCTACTTTGACAGTATGCTTAGTTCCTTGTGTAACATACAAATAAACAGTAAATATTCATTTTTGATCAAATAATCCTGAAGTAATAGATCATTTGAGAGTATTAAGTCAATTTAAAATGCTTAGTGATTTTCGTACAGGGTTTGGTTGTGTAATTTTTAAGCAATTTTATTTTATTTATTATTGGAGTTTAAACCTAGTTGCTGAAGAGATTTGGTTGCGTATTTTTAAGCAGTTTTACTTTATTTATTGCTGAAGTTTGAATCTAGCTACCGAGGTATAACTCCTGATAAAAGGGGGAAAAAATGGGGATAGATCTTTCTGATGAATTGTTAACTCCAAGTTAGACAAATCTCATTCGACGCTCAAGTGGGGCTTTGTTTCACTAATATTATTCCCAAAAATGGTAGGCTACTAATTATCAATGACGATGGACCATATTGCAAATTGCAAACGGGAAATTCGTTGCCAACAAATCGAAAATTGAGGGATTAATTGAAAATTATAATTATCCAAACCGAAAAACAGCTCACTAGTGTACATGATTTCGGTGGATCACGTTAATGCATGCATGCACGGAGAAACAGAGGAAATCGCCAATTGCGTACGTCCAAGTTTAATTTGATAGGAAGTTCGGCATTTCTTCTTATTTGGTTTCTCACAGTTTGATGGCCAAATACTTATAGCCAAGTTTTTACATAATTTCACGGGTTCTTAAATTCTTCATTCCTCAGTAACGTAACATTAGCCTTACTTCATTCCCTTTAAAAAAACACATCACTGCTTCTCCTCTTCTCTTTCTTCTTTCCCCTTTCTTCATTAATAAGTAACTCAAGATGGTTGACACCGGCTTGATTAGAACCGTAATTGGTATTATCGGTTAGTTCTTCAAACCCTAGCTAGGTACTAATAATTAATGTGTGTGTGTGTGTGTGTGTGTGTATTGATTTACAAAACTTATACAATCTCAATAATCAAGAATGCGAACAACCTACCCATATATCTCAGCGTGCACGAAGCTTAGATTGGAAGAAAGCGTTCTCTCTCATGTCTGCTACTCCTACTGAAATCTTTAAGTACAGTGTGTGTGTGAAGCACAGATCAGACGAGAAATTGGAGAAGCATTCTCCACTCTTACCGTCCTCTGCTCATTTCTGACTTTCAATTTTGTGTTTCATCGCAGGAAATGTCATTTCTCTTGGTTTGTTTCTCTCCCCTATGTAAGCTTTCTTGATCTCTTACATATAATTTTCTTACTTTAAAAAAAAAAAGAAAGTTTGATTTTGGTTTTCTGAAATAATTAATAAGTGCGTGGGTGCGTGGTGCGTGCCCGCAGCCCAACAATGGTGGCAATAGTGAATCAAAAGTCAGTAGAAAATTTCAAGCCAGATCCGTACATAGCTACCGTTCTAAATTGCTTGGTGTGGACGTTTTACGGTCTCCCGTTTGTTCATCCTGATAGCACCTTGATCATGACCATCAACAGCGCCGGCGCCGCAATTGAGCTCTCCTACGTTCTCATTTTCGTAATCTTTTCCTGCTGGGGAAACCGTGTACGCATTTTTAATTTCTCTTCCCTTCCTAAACTAAATTTAACACCAATCCATCAGAAATTTCTCTGTTATTTTAGAGCTACTAAACTAACACTAACTTCGCTTTAATAATTAATTTTCAGCGAAAGATCTTTGTTGCTCTAGTAATTGAGGTGGTGTTTATGGCCGTCATGATTTTTGTTACCTTATATTTTTTCCATAACACCGAGGATAGGACTACGGTTGTTGGGATAATCGCCGTTGTCTTCAACGTAGTCATGTATGCTGCACCTTTAACGGTCATGGTGCGTACGCTGAGCTCTTTGTAATCAATTAATCACATAAATTTATTTAATAACATTCGCCCATTCGCCATATCAGTTAATTGATGTTTAACGAATATTAAATCTACTCAATTCGCTTTAGAAAATGGTGATCAAGACAAAGAGCGTCAAGTACATGCCATTGCCTTTAGCAATCGGTAACGCGGCCAATGGTGCCATTTGGGTCGTTTATGCATGTCTTCAATTTGACCCTTACGTCCTGGTAGGCAAAATAATTGAACTAATTAGTTACGTACACATCAAGTATGTGCCTGCATTCTTTGTGTTGCAATTAATTCTCTGAATGTTATGTTAAATTGATTCTGTAGATTCCGAATGGCTTGGGGACGCTATCGGGTATATTGCAGCTCACACTGTACGCGGTCTATTACAAGACTACAAACTGGGACGGTTATGATGATGAGAATCGTAATGATAATGATGGTAATGGTAATAACAATAATAGACGAGGAAGAGGAGAGGTTCAACTCGCAGATATAGCTTGATGATGGAGCAGCTAGCGGATTTTCATTTCTCATTACTCCCTCAAGCTTAATTAGTTTCACAAACTCGTTTTTACATTTGGACTCGGCGCATGTTTAAGTTTAGTTAAATAGAGAACCAGAAAAGAGCAGATAGCTAGAGTTGCATGTATAGCTTGAAACTTAAACGAGAAAAGAAAAAGAAAAAGAAAAAGAAATGAGAGAGGGAGCATATACTAACTTGGGGTTATTAAGGAAATTAATGCCCCGCGAAAACCAAACGATAATGTTCGAATTCAACCTCTAAATGCAGTGTTAAATGATCGATTTTTAATTAGTCTACTTCCTCAATTTTTGTTTTTTGTTTTCCTTTTTCTGATGGTTTTGGATAAATAAATATGTATGTTACTATTTTTTGATTGTTTATAAGAGTCAGCCATCCTCATCTTAAAGAATGCAAATGCCCACACTACAAAGTGATAACTGACGTTAAAAAATAAAATATATTTGTCAATTGCCATCAAGAAAGTGGCGGTAGCAGTGCAATATCAGCAAAATCAACAAATTAATTATTAAATGGTATACCGTAAGAAAGTGATGTTTCATCTTACAGAAGTGAGGGCCAAGGCCAATCCACCACTAGACTGGCAAGTCAAATGAATACACAACTCTGCAACCCCAGAACAATTTTAAACATAGGGTAACATAAGAAAAGCTTTACATTCATTCAACGTTCAACCTAATGATGTGTAGTGTAGCACAGCCATGACCTCCAATCTCCTTTTCTTTCTGCTTTGTATCCGTAAATTCCTTTTAGCCAAAAATATACTTGGATCTCTCGGATCCTAAAGTATGAACACTTTTCAAGTGTTCATCTGTCTGCTCAGTGGGATGATGATTCAAGGCCCTCGATACTTTCGGAAACAAAGACAACCTTGAGGCTGATCACCGGGGATCATACCTCCACCTTTTGATGTGTCAATGGCCTCCAACATAGAAACAACTTCATCCATCTCAGGCCGCCTATCAGGGTTAGCATCCCAGCATCTCTTCATTACGTTTGCTAGAGAACTTGGGCAGCATCTTGGTATCTCCGGTCTCAGATTCTATTTCAAAATGAATGTAGACAAAAATAAGAAATGGATTGCATTTTGAGGTGTCAATTTTCTTTTTCCCCCCACTTTTTTACGAATCTGTTGAAAATGGTCAATTTAGAGAAAGGTAATACTTGGGGTCAAAGCAGATACTGTACCTGGCGAACCACAGCTGATGTGACTTCTGAGAAACTAAGGTCGGGATATGGCATATCACAGCAATATATCTCCCATAAGCAGATGCCAAAACTGTATACATCACATTTCCTATTATATGGGTTGCCATTCAGAACCTGATACCAAGCCACTTGATAAGTATGGATCATTCACTCAACTCAGATTAATACTTAATAATGTCTCATTAGGTAAAACATCACAAGTTAACATCTGTGTTTCCAACCACAAGGGGATTAAAAAAAAAAAAAACCTCATAATAAAATGGACATACCAAAGCCAACACTCGCCATCATTACATCAAAATGAAACAGAAATTAATGGGAGATGGTGCAAACATGATTTTATAGGAAATGACCATATATATATATGACTGCTCTCCCAGACCTATATCCCCTTACATTACCCATGAAACATAAAAAGAAAAGCAAACAACCATGAATTATCTTTTTCTAGTCAAAAGACTGACCTCAAGATCACACTAGATATATACAAGTAGAAAAGAAACAAACATAATGTCTATACCTCAGGAGCCATGTAACCAAGCGTCCCCGTCTCCCCAGTCATGTCATTAGGATTTGAGGCTTCAACACGAGCAACTCCAAAATCAGCAATTTTTACAGTGCGATTCTTGTCCAATAGCATGTTCTCTGTTTTCACATCTCTGTGGACAATCTTCTCTGAATGAAGGTAACTCAACCTACAAAATATAATGGTTTCCCTTCTTAAGTGCTGAGCTGAACAAGATTTCAAGTCACAAGCCATCCTATATAGCCATAGGGTAACAGATGGTAGACAAATATCAATTACAAATGGGGTAGATGTAGGTACCCTCTGGCAAGATCAAGTGCTAGCTGGACAACCACTTTGAAAGCTAGTTTCCTTCTCCTGTTCTTTATGAGGAAAGTTTTCAAGGCACCTCCTGGAAGATATTCCACAACAACACAGCAGATATTACTTGGCATGGCAATTTGACCATTTTCAGCTTGTATATGTAGCTCTGACGAACCCATGGTTGCCCCAATGAACTGGAACCATAGAACCAGAATCAGCCACTAGTAAAGTACTGATAAGCTGACTTTTGCATCCAAGATAGCAACACTGGCAGGCATAAAATAATCTCTGGAAAATATGTCAAAATTAAAATCACAGAGCCTTATGATACATCCAGAAAGCTTTCCAGATATTTCTAGACCTCTCCATAAGCAGTGTGATGTGAAGCAAAATGAATGTACTACCCATCCACCAGCAGAGTTGACAGGGAAAACAAAAAGGAAAAAAAATTGTAGCACCACCTTTTTATTGACAACTTTGCCCTAGTTGATCACCAAAGTCAAGAAACTCATGAGGAAGGATACTTCTTAAAATCTTACCATATTAATCCTAGTCCATAGAAGCCAAAATACTTCTTAATATCAATAAAATTCTAAAAAGAAGAGGAATTTGAGAAATTGAGTTATTAAATGAAGCAAATGATAAATGTATGGAAGCCTGTAATATAGATTTCAAGCTAAATCACTACATGCGTAATCAAAAGCTCCTGCCAGTAGTAATCTAAAAATGAAACAACAAGTAATAATAAAACCCTCGAAGATTGCCCAAAAGATCTTCCCCGATGCTCACAAATATTAGTGGCTGCAGGATATTTACAAACCTACACTGCATCTCTTTTCCCAAACAAAGGACCGAATAAAAGGAGAAATGGAAACGAACAGAAAATGCACAAAAGGCTACAACAACCATCCACTACTTGAGTCAGGTAGAGGACACAACAAACTGCAGAACTCCCTCGAATATATACGGAGCAGCAGGTAATTAACTAAGTTTAAAGTAGCACATTCTTAAGGTTGTTTATATACATATTTATTTCAATTTTAACTTTCCACACCCTCTTCCAAGAGAAAGGCTGGAGATGCAAGTCATCCTAGCACTTCTGTAGCTATAGATAAGCCAACACTATTAAAATAACCGTTGTTAATACAAAAACCAAAACAAGAATGAAGCTTGTTAAAAGTAGAAACTGAAACTCACCTTTGTAACATTAGGATGATCAAGTGTATGCCACACGGCAACCTCTTGTGTAAACGCTGACCTTAATGCTGCAATCTCAGCTTCTGTCCTGTGACCTTCTTCTCCCCAGTCTAGCAACTTGACTGAGAATTAAGTGGTCAAAAAAGTAATGTGAGTGAAATTAAAATCAATGATACAAAAAGTAAATATTAGTTAACTAAAAATTGAGAATATCTAAACTTAGCTGGATTAAGACACTTATCGTCATAAGAATTGCTATTATTATATTGACGTTTGATAAACTGGGATCTTAATTTCAAGCTACCAGTCCACCTTGCCTGTATTTTTGTACTATTTTATTGATATGATATTAAGTAACAGCTGGGGTCACATGAAAGTTGAGTAATACAGCAACATCATCCAAATTAAGGCTGTAACCAGCAAAATTCAACCCAAACTCGTGCATGAATCACGGATTTCATAAGACTACATTTACCATGGCCAGTCACATAAACTCCATAGCTGTCAAACAGTAATAAAATTCCAGAATTTTGCTTGATGAATCACACCGTACATAATAAAAGAAACTAAAATGTATCAACACGTCGAACAACAAAAGTGCACGAAACCAAATTAATCTAAACCAGTAAATGAAGGGGGGGAGAGGGGGAATTCAACCTTGTTTGCGGTAAAAATGCAATTTTTTTCCTCTGAAAGAAAAAATTCAACCTTGTTTGCAGTAGACATGCAATTTTTTTAAAGGGAAAAATAATAATTTCGCAAAAATAGCCGGCACCATATTCACCGATGCAAACAAGCTTGGGATTGGTTCAAATCGCTCGTCAAATCAGAAATCGTAGATGGACAAGGTGAAAAAAGAAAACGCAAATGGGTATCCAAATCCAAGCAGAAAAAGTCCATGAACATAACTACAACTAATAGTCAGTAATTTAAAATTAAAAAAAAGGGACTTGGAGTTTAAATCACAAAAGTTTTACAATTAAAGGAAAAAAGACAAAACGAAATTTAACAAGTGAAACGACAGGCGGATGACTAACCGGCGACATCATGGCCATCGTAGAGGCCACGATGGACGGCGCCGAAGGTGCCACGTGCAATGACACTTTTGATGACGAGCTTAGAAGGTTCGATCTCCCACGCCTGCCTCTGACTCTTGAGAAAATTAGAAGCTTTACCAATAGCAGTAGCAGTAGCATTAGCAGAAGCGGCGGTAGTGACCAAAATATTATCATCAGAATTTCTCTGTTTCTTGGATTTTTCCATAGTCAATGCTCTGTTCAGATGCCTCTCCAGTTGCTCATCTAAGCTCTTCAGATCAATCTGATCTGCTCTCACAAACCCGTCACTGCTTTCTTTCATCCTTTCTTTCAAGAGTGTTTCTGCTAAAATCACTTCTCCTCCTCCTTTTTCTTCTTCTTCTTCTTCTTGTTGATGATGTTCAGTTGTTGTAACTTGCTGCTGCTGTTGTTGGACTTACGTTTTAATTTTTATTTTTCTACGAGAATTTGCTTGTCAATATTTCTTTCTTAACAGGAAGCGTATGCAAACGTTTTTTTTCAGTATTTTTCTTTTCTATTGAAACATGTGGGCACATGGCATTGCCTGAAAACAGCGTGTGTTTGTGACCCACTTTGCTCTTCATTATCATTGTTATTGTTTTGTTATTTCTCTTTTTCTTCGATTTTGATTGGCCATCAATTTTCTTTTATTTTATCTGTTCTCCCGGAGTTTCTGAAATTTCACTCAACTCCCTCTGGGTTAATTTTTCAGTTGTTCCAGCACGGTGCAACTGAAGATTTAATGTGATTAAAAAAAGGATAAGATTTTTAAGATAATCTTACACAATAAATAGTTAAAATCTTATAAGATCTATCTCTTATTATCATTAATATGTTGTTAAACCCCAAAAAAAGGAAAAAAAAAGAAAGGTCGCGGCATGTTATATTTTGAGTGAAGATAAATACTATCTTGGTAATTGATTAATGCTATGCATTAAGATCAATTGATTCATATCATTAAAGATTTACATCACTTATTAGAGTTAATTAGATAACATATATATGAAATAATTAATGTCACACTTGCATAATCTTTTTTGCCAGTAGTGATAAGGTATTCTACTTTTAGTCACATCAGATAAATTGAAGATGTTTACACACGCATCATCATTACGTTTTACAAGAGTTAAATAAAAAGTTTACATATTAATATGCAAAGGCAAATTGTCGTGAAATGAGAGCAAACTTGGTCTATCTATATGCGCATTTACGCTCGGACAACAGAAGTTAAAACATTAAAACGTGCATTCAGCTTTATTTTGGCCGTCTTTTATATTTGAACAAGGTTAAGTATTTTAATATATAAATTTTAATTTAAATCTTAACGAACGTAATATTTATTATTATTTAACAGATAAGTTACACGTAGTATTATATTATACCACTACAACATGTATTCAGCTAAAGTCCTTCTAATTGCTCCCATTTCTGACCAGATTAGAGTTTCCAGTAAGGGCTTCAATAATGCACATGACAGAGACGATTTAGGGAACGGGCAACGATACTTGGAAATATGAAGGGACAATTTGGATGTGTTTGCAAAAAATGAAAAGACAGTAACCCCCGTAATATTGGATGCGATTGATGACTTGACGGTCAATCTAACTTTCTTTAATAATTTTTCAAAGCACCAACTGCTTTTCAGATCTATCTGCCGCCTGTGTAATCTTTATGGGGTATATTCTGAGGATTTGCATTCGGAATTGAACCTGCTGATTTAACTCTTTATCTCACGTACGTAAGGTTAAATTTTAATTAATTTTATATTATTATTTAAAATTGTTAATTATATCTTTAAAAAAATTAACAAAAAATTCAGTTAAGCACTGAATTTGAATTTATATTCTAATTCTAATTTAAAAGTCAGACTTAGTTTTGATGATATTTGTTTAACCTAAAATTCGGTGGGCAAATAAATCAAAGAATGGGGGACCAAAACAATTATTCACCACAAAATCAGCAAAACAAAATACTATGTCGTTATTGTGACTCTCAAACTCAATGATGTTTCTTCACCGACCGCGCCTGGCTCAAACGCATGCTGCATCTATCAACGCGATCTCTTAAAGCTGGCATAACTTCCCCAAAAGGACTAAGCAGTCCAAGATTTTGTCCAACAATCTTTAGCTTTAAATATCGTTCGTTTTCTTTTTTTTATTAACCATTAATCTAATTTCTTTTCAACTAATGATTATCTTATGCGTATGGTGTTAGTGTCATCATCGTTCAACTTTTTAATCAAGTAGTTGTGGTTGTGGATGAATCAATATTAATATGCTTCAACATGTTACAATTCAGAGAGAGTAACAAAATTGAGCATTAAAAGCTTTTGCGAAGAAGGGAAGCGTCAGTTATCTCCAAACTATAAGCCATTACTGACCAATTCCTAATCAACCACCTAAATTATGATTAGGTTTGACTAAGCAAGGGCAGCAGATGTTTTTGGGTCATTGGATAAGCAACAAAGGACTGTATAAATGGTCACTTTCAGAGGTTTTAAATTCAAAGTAGGACTCTTAAAAAGTGCATATTCGGTCCAGGATCATCCATGAACACCGAGATTGCCCTGCCTGCCCTATTATCTCCAATTAAAGTATGACAGTCATTGGTGCAGGAAATTACATTGCCCCACCTCCCTAATTTATGTTTTTTAAATGTTGGTCAACGTTTGTTTCATAAACTTTAAATGAATGTTTGTTTGTTATTTTGTTCCTTGTCAAAATCAAATGGATTGTAAATGGGTTGTTGTTTGTTTGGTGTGTTGTAGAAATAATAAATCACGAAAAAAATTAATTAAATATTTAATAAAATTTATTTTTAAAAAAATATTATAAATTTTAAAAATAATCATATATATTTAATAAATGTTATCGGTAAATTATTGTGATATAATATTAAATAAATTTTATTCATTTTTTATTATGTACTTATAATAATTAATGATTAAAATAAATATTTTATATTATTATTATTTTTGTTATCTCAATAATAATAATAATAATAATAATAATAATAATAATAATAATAATAATAATAATAATAATAATAATAATAATAATCTCTTAAAAGTCAATGATTTTATGTCATAATTAGTTAGGATAATTTTAAATTTTTATAATATAAATGAGGATATATGAAGTTTTATTAATTATAAAAGTGATTCTCAAAATTAAATTTTGAGAAGCTATTCTTTTTTTTAAAAAAAAAAAATCTACTGTAGGATGGAATAATATTCCTAAAAGTGATTTCTAAAAACATTATCAAGTGCAAAAAATAAGATTTTAACTTTTAAAATCACTTTTGAGTATAGAAAATGCAATTCCAAACAAGTCTTTAATCAATTCTTGTGAATATAATCATCCGAATTAAGGGATATCAATGAATAAAGTTAAATTAAGCGTTGTGTTCTTTGTCTAAGATAGATCTTGTGGAGAAAAAAAAAGAAAAGAAAAAGAATATTTGACCCACCCGGCGCAAAAGAGCAAGTGATTGTGAATTGAAGCCTACATTTTTGTCTTTCATCGGCGGCCCTTTCAAGGTGTAACCGGAGGAGTGTGTTACTATTGCTCATTTGACGGTCCTTTTATACCGACCGGACAGAATCGTGCAAAGATGAAATATCGTGCCGAATACTGATGAGCCACGGTCCAAAACATTAACTGGACCAGTTAATGAGGCTGGCTTACCATTTAGCATCCCAAGCTCAGTCTGAGTGCGCAACCCCAAAACAAAGGGTGGAGCTTCAAAATACATTTGAATCCCCCTTTTTCCAGTTATTCTTATCTTAATACCAAAAATACCCTTTTCCTATTTAAATCCCATTTACTCCCCTTTTCTTTTTTCCGGTTCATTCCAATTTAACTATTTTTTACGTCAGCCAGGTGATAGAGACGATGAGTTCGTAGGACTATGTAAAGTTAAGTGAAGCTGCTTGATGGTTCCTCCAATCACGATCATGATGGTAAATGTTGAACTTTGGAAACTATAAGGTGTTGAACTCAATAAGCACATGCAAAAGATAATACAACTGGCAATTTTTTAAATAATTTTTTTTAATTTCTCAACCATAAACAAAATTGAACTCTTACTTTTGGATAGATGAGAATCGGAAAAACAAAAAAAAAAAAAAAGGGAAAGGGACTTAATTATATGCGGAGAGAGAAGTAATCGAAGAGGTTGTAGATAAAATCATATAATGTTTACTTATTAGAATGCGAGTGAGAAATGTAGAGTCCTTCCACTCCAGTATTTACTTACTCATTTAAAGGAGTAATGGAAGTAAGATTTTATGGGCTCTATCAACTTTTGGAGTGTAAAGTGGGATTCCCACTCTCCTACTCCCACCCCTTCTATTTTTATCATTTTTATTGATATAGTTTATATTTATTAAATTAAAATAATATTGCATTTATTTAAAAATAATAATATTATATTTATTTAAATAATATTATTATATTATTTAATAATATTAAACAAAACATTATTATATTCATAGAGAATTAATAATATACCATATACTATCTTTATTTGAAAATATAATATAATTATATTTATTTAATTTAATAGTATTATATTTATTTACTATTAATAATTAATAATAATAAATTGTTTATTTAAAAAATATTAATTTTGTACTATATTATTAATAATAATATTTCATTTATGTTGCTCTTATCAATAATTTTTAATTTACATAATTACAATTAAAATTAATAAAAAAATTATGATTTACATAACTAAAAATATTAATAATTATAATTAAGTTATATAATTAAATTTAATAATAAAATAAATAGTTTATTTTATAAATATATTTTTTATCAACATTGTAACTAAAAACTATAAATTTTTAAATAAGGATAAATTTATAATTTAAAACTATTCATGCCCAAACTAAGATAATGTAAACACATAAATATGATTATAATTTTTATTCTACACTTTAATTTCAGTGTAAATAAATCTACTCATACTCCTACTCTCACTCCACAGTTACCGAATTTTCACTCCTCAAAATTTTCAATCCAATCAGGAAATAAGCTCTACCTAAAAGTATCATGTGTGTGTTGGGTTTGAAGTGTGTGAAACTCAGAGCTTAATTATATGTTTGTCTTTAAATGTAATTACAGCATAAAAGGGGTGTTACAAGGAAAACAAATGGGTGTTAAAAACAGTGTTATTAGAAAAAGAACAAGAAGGAGAGAGATTGCCCCTTAAGCCCATTAAAACTTGGCCTATATCTAATAAATAAAAAGACTTCAAATCTCGAGCTGAGATGGTGGCACTGGGCCAGGCTGGTTTCGTTTTGTTTTCTCTCACTAATATAATTTACCAATTTAAAAATATATGCGTGAAATTTCACCAATATGGGTTAGCGGTGATCGTTTTGTTAGTTTTCATGTGTCCAAATTACGATGGTTGATTTTCTTATAAATATGTATTTAGAAGTAAATTTAACACATTATGAGTACAAAATATCTAAATCATGTCATTATTATAAATCTAATCCATGAGGTTTTAACAAACTTTAAATTGAAAATCTAACAGATTATATTGTAATTCAAAATAAAAAAACATGTATAATAATGGCACGATTATACAACTGTTGCACCGTGCAGTGGTAACAAATCCAGATGCATGGTGCAGTCACACCCTAAATTTAGATGCTTGGATCAGTTGTCAGTTGTTGAAATAATTCATTATGTAATCGTGATTCATAATTCAATCTCTCACACATCATTTAATATCACAACTAAGGGTATGTTTGGGATTGCGTTTGTTTCTTAAGAAATCAACTTATTAAATGACGACCTCCATATTTTTCTCTTCTTTTAAAACAAAATTCGAGCCATTTTCAATTTCTTCAGAACGATGGTCATGCAAAGCAAACTTCCTAATGTAATTATGCAATGCCATAGTTGCAATGACTATTTTCACTTACCTTTTGAATGGATATCTTGGCATATTTCTTAGAATTCGTCATCTTTGTTTCTCCAAGTGAAGAGTGTGCATAATTGAACACTTCTCTGTGATCAATTGATTCGCTACCTCATTGAAAATCTAGAAAGTGATATCTTTCGCTTTTTTATGGTCCCAAGTACAATTTAAGGATATCCCACGTCTAATTTTCCTATTACATTAAAAAATACTTAGTTGTAATGAGTTTAATAATTAATAATAATAATAATAATAATAATAATAATAATAATAATAATAATAATAATAATAATAATAATAATAATAAAGAATAAAATTTTATTGAAAAGCATTACATTTGGAAGGCTATGGAAAATTCAACGTAGAATTGCGAATGGTTGTCATAAATATTATTGAATCATGAGAAGTATCTTCCCATCTAGCAAATGCAAAGATAAATTGCATATCGAAATTTTGCATGCAGGCATACAGTTTTGTATTAGTAATCCTTTTCTGTCAATATATGGTATTTGGTCTTCAGGAACATGAACACCATCTATAGAAATAGTAATGAGTGGAGAAATAATTACCTTAAAAGTGTAAACCAGCCAGGGGTTCCACTAACAAAAACAAAGGGCTAGATTCTATTTTGCTGGTACTTGTGCAGGCATCCAATTTGAAATATAGCCTCTTGTGTTAATTAAAAGCTAAGCTAAATACAGAGACCCTATTACTTCTTTTAAAAGGCAATATAATTAAATATTTGTAGTAATTAAATTAATTAAACAAAAATCTTGAGCACGTGCGACTGTGACTGTCGCTGGCCACAGATCTGACATCGATTAAGAAATTTTAGGGTTTTATCGCAGGAGAGATGCAGAATTCGATTGATGCAAATTTCAATTTTGGCTAAAAAATATGAGGGGTAATTTTGGAATTAAAATAGTTTATCTTAAACAGATCTTGAAATAATCAAATTTTTCAAGACTAGTTCCAGTTACTTTATAATTAATAGTTATTTACTATAAAATTCTTAAGGTATCAAATTTCTAATCAATCTATTTTAAAAAAATACCTATCAAACACTTTTTGAATGTTAGATTGTCAAATAATCACTTATTTTACGATCTAAAGCAATTCCCAAATATGCTCCAAGGCCATATCCACAAGATTATTTTATCCCTCTCTCTACTGGGAGTAACCACTAACTTGCCTCGTGGTTCAACAACTCAAGAAATAGATTGATGTCACTTGTAATAAGATCTCACAATGCGAAAAGTCGTTGGTAAAAATCAATTTACATTCAGTAATGAGTCCAACACAAATTGAATCCATTTTCTTCGAAAATTCTAAATACCCCACCTGCGAGTATTCTTGCAATAATGGTAACATACCGTCCCATCCCGTGCACCGAGTACTGTTTGACTGTTGATTCGCATTGACAGCAACTGGTCAGCACGCGCTTCATCTCCTTGTCCGAGATGACTGGTTTTTTCCGTTGACTTTGAATCGTCGGTATTTGAGTTTGACCTCACCGTCCGTTTATTTTATCAACGTGAACGCGCTGCTTTTCTTTAATAATTACAAGTCTTGTTACCCTTTATCCCAAAAAAATAAAAATAATAATACTTTAGAACTTAGTAACCCATTTTTCCACGTGAGAAGGAACTAAGCTCCCTGCTCCCCGTCCATTGCTTTTGCCTTTTCTTTTTTTTTTTTACTTTTTATTTTATATGACAAATTATTAAAATTAGATTTAGTGTTTAGATTGTATATAAATATCTAGAGTGCCAGCGAATTATATAAGCTCGGCATAAAGGATCTTTTTATATTCTAAGCTCTCTCCAGATTTTAATGATGCTACTGTATGTGTTAGCCATATAATAATATTGTACAATGAAGATTAACTATTATTATATTTTTACTCACTAACAACGAATTATTTGAACGAAATTTGCTTAGAAGAGACTTTTAGGAGGGAATATTGGTCCCTAAGTATCTAAACTATGCCACAACAAAATTGGTTTAGATATGGTAATGATAGATCTTAACTACTACTTGTACATGTATGTTAGCGCTACCAAATGCCAAAGGCGAGGCCAAACAGTGCCCAGCACGAGCAAGTATTACTGTATTACCTCGTTTAAATTTAATATTCTCAATAATTAACTTTTTTTTTTTAAATTTCACCTAGATATTTATTTTTCCCTAATATAATCTGCGGTTGTCCCAATTAGATTTGAACCCAAATATATATATATATATATATTCAAATTTCCGGTTGAAAAATGCTTAGGGATCCCAATTTGTATCCACCAAATTTCCGGCTTTTATCTGTTTTTGTTTGCCGTCGTCGGCTGCACGAGGCATGGTTAACTTAAGTTTTCAATGATTTCCTTGAGTTATTGCGTACATCATAATTATCAATATATATGAACAAATTACCGTACGTAATTTGGGACTTTAGGTGCTATTATTAATGGTTGTATGCTGTAATTTGGGTGTTTATTGGTTTTCATTTGCATTATTTATTTTATTTTTTTGGAAAACGGGGTAGGATTTGATACGTTTGAAATGGGATTTGGAACTTTAGGTTGCAACCTTAATCAAAATTCATACCCAAATTTTTAATGAAGTGGTCCGAAATATAAATTTGAACCGAATTTAATTCTGTTCGGTTCAAGTCTCGAACCTGAATTGGGTCGAAATCTCCAATTTTGCTGCATCACATTTCAACATCTTTCGGAAAAAAAAAAAAAAAAAAGGATATTGTTGTCATCTTGTGATTCATTGCAACCAGAAAACAGGACAATTAAAAATTGGAAATGGACGGTGCACAACACTCCAAATTTTGTTTTAACAAATATGTTTTCCAGTTCATGAATATCTCGTAATATTATATTGAAACAAAAAGTTGTGTGTATCGTAAACAAAAATGAATGGGCCACAGGATATCAGGTTGTTGGAGCATTGGCAGCCAGCGTAGTGGGGTATACATTTTATAAGCTGTTGCTATCAATTGGCAAGACGAAAGGACCAGGAAATTAATAGCTACCAATTATCTGCGCATCCGGATAAAAGATTCCATAATGCAATTCCGAGAATTTAAAATTCGACCGGATAATTCTCTTCGGCTTTCCTCAGTTTGTGGTCAGGCGAAGATACAACAAAACACAGGTGAGGGCGACCCCAATTCTGATAATCTGATCAAAGGACACGTAGATTTTATGAATTATCTTAACTTTCAGGTAGATTTATTTCAATCTACCCATACATTGAAATAAACTTTGAAAATCTGAGTTGAGTCATTATTATCCCCTAGCTAGTTATTATTTCCTGTGGATGGGGAGGTTAAATGTCAGCAACATGGGTCCAATATAATGAAATTGCAGACCGTGAAGTGTCCTTTTTGTTTTGAGTGTAGTTTGATTTTAGCGCATACATAAATTCTCAACAAAAATCAATTCTCAACAAACATAATTATTATTTATCGAGGAGGAGGAAGAAGAAGCTACACACATTTCCACAGTGGCATTCCCGGAAATAAATTCGCATATTTTTTACAAGTTGATTAAACTGTTTATACAACAAACTACTACTGATCAATATAATATCCCCGACCGATCGGCGAAAGACTTTTATTAAAAGAAAACTACCCCTTAACTAATTAAACCCAACTGGCATGGCAATTAACTACTAATTCTTCATCATCTAACGGCAAAGCCAAAGTGTTGATAATTTGATTGGACTTCATTATTTAATCAGCTTAATGGTCTCAGTAAACCAAGTCATGCAATCTCTGGCAAACCCTTGAAGTCTCAACGCCAACTCTTGAGATTTTAACCTACAAATTTGTATAACAAAAACGAAAATCACTATGATTAGTCAGTTTGAACAAATTAATTATGATTAGCTTCTGATAATTAAACTAGAGGAAACGGCCTATATTGTTTAATTACCTGGGCATGAACTGTGTGAAAAATTTTATCACCAACAGTAGAAAAGCTAGCACTGACAACTTCAGCACCTTCTTGTTCGAGAATACTAATAACTTCATACAACATGAAGCTTCTTTGCAACCCACTTATCAAAACCACTTCAATACTAGAACCCAATTCGCTTAATTCCACCACAGGCAAATTTGAACAGAAATCATTCGTTTCATCCATAATGTTATTACGACTGTTTGGTTTTATTGACTTCATCGCTTGTTCCTTCATTCGCTTCAGTTTATCTACTCTTTCTCTCAGCTGCTCTATGTAGCAGGAAGCTAGATCCAGCTGGTCACGTTGCGATATTGTATCCTGCAACAAAATTAAAAATGTTAATCTGGTGTTAGTGAAAATCTGCAATAATATGTACGGAGCGGCAACCAAAAAACATACATACAATTAACGAACGGATTAATGAAACGGCCCAATGCAGGATAGGTCATTTCCTTAAATCTCATCCAGAATCCAAAGTAACAGTACGAAATTATCTTCAAGGAGATTTCACATCGTATCATAACTTATAATCAACGAAAATGCAGTACTTGATATGCACAGACAACAGCTGGCCAAGTGAATGGAGAGGACGACACACTCACACCGCAGTTTCGCCCCGTCCCCTCTAATGTTTAACAGGAGAGAAAGGGACTGTAAAAATGTTAGAGGAAAAAACAAAATCTAAGCAATTTTTAGGCTTTTAACCTGGAAAGGTTCATATATATATACATATATATATATATGAAACGAATAATGAATATATCCGTGTAATTTATAAGATCAAATGAGGAAAAGGAAATTGTTAAAAAGGAGGCCGGGAAGGATTGATGATCAGTTACGTTACACAGTAAGGTGTAGGGGAATTAAATGAATAGAAGTACCTTGGAGGCTTCGAAGCGGTGAGAAGGAATGAGAGAAGAAAGCTTGAGGCATAAAGATTTCATGTGATTTCTGCGATTCTTTTCGATGGTTTTTCGTTCAAGTTTTGATGATTGATCGCTTCGTTTCTTCATTCTCTTCCACTCTCTGTTCAATTCTTCTCACCAATAAGGGAGACTACAGAGAGTTGACTGAATGCAAAGTGTTTTTTGCAGCGTTCGTATTCAAACTCCGGAGCTGATTATATAGGCAATTAAAGAAGGGAAATGTCATACGAAACCTCTCTCTGGTCTGCATTGTTCAATACGAAGGACCAACTGTGGGACCAAAAGGTGCTTTTTATTAATCAATTCCTGGTTGTCTGCTGAAATCAACCTATAATCCTCAGGTTTTACAGATACATCACTTTAGTCCTCTCCGCTAAATGCTCTCTCTACTTTTGAACTTGTAAAAGGTTAAGGGACTAAATGCATTTTACACAAAACAAAATCCTTGTCTCCTACACTTCCATATAGTTATATTTTTTCATAAATTTGAGGTAAGGTAACTGTATAAGAAAAATGAGTCGAATAATAGAATAATTAGTATATTTTTTACAGTAAAAAATGGTCAAGGATCTGTTTAACAAAAAAAAAGTGATTGGAGAGGACTTAAGTAAAATATTTCTGGATCCTTTGGTTTGTCAAATTGTTGAAAACAAGAGACGAGGAGCCAAATGATAAAAACTCAATGAAACAATAATCAGTCAAGATTTCGATTGAATGAATGACCTGTTTGAGCCACATAAGATGCATTTTGACCTCTTACTGTAGGTAATTTGATAAGAATGGCATTGCGTTTTCATGACATCGCCTATCATATAAGTTTTGGTTACAGTAAGTATATTATATATCTTGACGTCTTCTTCGGGAAGAGGCTGTTTAGCTGATTCTTGACCTTGACTTTTCCTCCGCGTTCGCCGACCACTTTTTTGTACCTGAGCTTCTGTTTTTATTTATTTATTTATTTATTATTATTATTTTTCAAATTCACTAGTATTACTGACTTTAACATCAACACAGTCTATACCTCAGGAGAATTAATTCGTATGTATTCTCATGCTGGTACGAAAATTTCGTCTTATAGTGGGGGCCAAAAAAGTTTATTTGACCATGTGGGCAAGTAAAATCTTATGATAAATTTGGCCATTCTACAAATTTGCAGAAATTAGAATAACAATTTTCTCTTCGTTGTTACGAGTCATGATGAGGGTTTGACTTGGAATTGGACGAGGTAATGTACGTAAATATTTTCCAAGAATACGGACGCGTATCAAGCCATTATTTCCCAATCCGGAAAAGTGATCACCAAAATCAACGCGTCTTCACGCTTTAAAACGGGGAGCATGCCAGAGAATTTGGGGGCTAGCTAAGAATGTGGAAATCGACAGAGTGACTCCCACCGAAGTTTCATGGTTTCAATTATGACTGTACGTACATGGACCTGCATGACCAGCAGCAGCCAACCGCTCATGTGCACACTCATATTCGTAGGAAGAATCAAGGGTGTTTAACAGTTGTCGATCAACAAAAGGCTGAGAAACAGACATCCAAGGCTGTCAAAGTCAAAGATCTTGCAGAATCAGACTGACGGCTGCATTCTTGACATTGAAATACTGCACGATGCTGAATGCTCAGACGAACAAGATTCCACATTAAATCAAGGGTTTGTTTGTATGCAAGTATACAAATAGATAAAAGTGTTTGGCAACACCTGCATACTTAACAGTACAAACACTGCACAACACTTCAATCTCAAACAGCCTAAAATTTTGCTGCCAATTGGGCCATGTAACTAGCGGGTATGCGGAACCAGCATGCTACGTCTGACAACTAATAATAAGATTACGGAAATCCATCACTTCATGGTCACTGTCCATTTTTGTCCTTCTGTGGCTTAGGTGTCGATCAATTGGCCAACTGCCCGGTTTTGGTTGTATCGGAGAGCATGATAATTTGGATATATCCAATCATTAAAAGAAAAAAAAAAGGGTAATTGCCTGATCATCGTATCAATTTGATACAGAGGAAGTAAAGAATTAATCAGCTGTGTGTCTTAATTTTCAGTGCACATATTAGATTTAGTGAAGATAATCATGTCAGTTACAGTTTGGAGGGTTTAAGCATTTATATACAGCAGATGCAGGTTGTTTGTAAGTGGGTATGCTACTGCTATCAACAAACCTGACCTCCCCAGGTGGAAACAAAAGTTCTCTGTGCCTGAAACAAAATAAAACCACAAGCTGTCAACTTGTATTTACAGTTCTTTACTTTGAAATGTATAATGCTAATACTTGGCACTTCTTGAACTGAGACCGGCAGGTAATGGCTGCAGGGTTACCTTCGAAGGTCAAGACCAATTAATCCAGCTTGAAGTATTGATAAATTGTCAGAATCTGGCGAGACAATTATGATTGTGTCTTCAGAGTACTGAGTCTCAAGAATCGACATTAATTGTGTAACACGAACAAAGACATCAGCAACACTCTCATTTGGGGTTCCATCATCTATCGGAGGGGGTTTGATTGTTGGAGAAATTCCATCTGATAAATATACCTTAACCATCCCAGTAAAGGCAATTGGACAACCGTGAGGATAGTGAGACATATGAACACTACAAAATGTGGCTACCAAGCTACAGTTACATTTTGTATGAAGTATGCATTTTCCCATGAATTACTTAAATAACTGAAATAAAAATTAGAAAGAATAAAGACATGTTAGTTGCAGATAGACAGATAGATGTCTTACTTCTGAAACAGATTCTAATTTCTTGCCTTCATAAGATCCCAATCCACGAGCATCCAGGAAGCTATACTCAGGAACTATGTAACTGCAATGAATAGGAAACTCTTTGGACCAATTTAAAAAATATCTTGTACCTGCATTATTTGTTCCTAGGATTCTGGTAGATTTACAGTCATATATATATAGTATAACAAATTATGTACGCTGGAAGAAGAAGACCGGTTTCTTATTTCCTAAAGACGAATGATTGAACAAAGCAATTTATCTGTAGTAAGCATGATGTTTGTTCTATTTCCCCAAATTTGTCTCAGCATGACCTAGCAAAAGAAGAAAAATGCAGAATATGCTTACCTTCGGCTAATCCCATTAACAGAGGCAATAACCTCAGCAGCCTGGTAAGCTCTCTGAGTAATAGACGGCCAAATCCAGCATCCCCTATCACAGGCCCCCATTGCTTTCAACTTAAATGCAGCCTTTACTGTCTGCTTCTTCCCTCTCTCCGATAACCCACTATCAACAGATGTTTTTGCAACTGGGTTCGTGTTGACTATCCCTGAGCTCTCATATTCGGACTCTCCGGCCCTCACCAAATAGTATCTTACCGAATACCAACCAAAATGCAATATCACGGAATCACGTTGAACCCGATTGAAGTTAAATATACAAGAATTCCATAAATTTAAGAACAGTAATATTTGAACTCAGAACATTGACTAATCCTATAAGAAAGCAGAGAGCTGGATTATTGAATTACCTGTTGCTGAGTCGAACTGGGGGCATTTGAAACAGGCCTCGGGCGCCGGCAACTTGTACAGAAAATGGGTCGAGCTGAGAAGTGAGGGAGAAAGAGAGTGTGAGTGCAGCGAGGAGGTGGCGCCGGTTGATTGGTTCATAGGAACTTTTGGCGTTTTCATAGGTAATTGATGGTAATTTGGGAGTTATGGAAGCAATTGCAGTACAAGATTTAGTTATCGTGAACATGTTGGCGGATTGTGTCCTAACTAACAATCACAGGAGTCTTTCAACGACCACGAAACGGATCTAAACTTTATCCTCTTTCATGTTCATGGTGGGCTAAGCCACTTTAAAATTGAAGAGGATGATGCAGTTATAAATTTTTATATAAATTTATTTTAAATTTATTTTATATAAATTGATTTGATATTAATTTATTAATTAAATAAAAATATAAAATAATAAAAATAAATTATGTGAATAAATAAATATTTAATTTAATTAATTTTATTATGTCACATTTATTTATATAAAATAAATTTATATAAAAATTTATAGTTATATTATTACTCAAAATTAAATATTATTTTTCTGTTGTCTCCACACAAAAGATTTAAAAAAAAACAAAATTAAGAAGAAATAGCAACAGCAAAAACAGTTGAATAAATTAAATACTGTTTAATTATGTGTAAACTGAACTTTTGAGACTGTAATTAATTTTGAGAGTTAGCTTTTAAGCTGTGAAATATAAATTGTGATGGCTGCCAATTATTTGTAAAAATTCCCTCTTGGTGGCGATTCGGTGGAATATGCACTTACTAACAATTTCCCTAATTAATGTGGCAGTAGACTAACAAATTGCGGGGAAATTGAAGGGCTTGTCTAAGTTAAATTTATTGTAATTTACAATTAGGTAAAATAACATAAAAATGATTAATAGAATAGTAGAGTTAGGTAGTCCAGTGCATGAATTTTTTGATAGTTACGTAACTTAAGGAGACATTTATTATAAATGCAGCCATCTAGTGAAGAAATATCAAATATTGACTACAATCACAATATGTAAGCGCATGGAAATCATGGTCCAATTGTCATGTTCATATTCTAGCTTGCGTTATGTGATTAAATTGGGGTATAGGATACTTTGTAAGATAATACTTGAGCATTTATCATGCGGTGGCGCATAGGACACTTTGAGCATTTATCATGCGGTGGGGGTAGCAGAAGCAAATTTATAGGGTAGAGAAACGTTAATTATCGTTCTAAAACTAAACCAAGCTAATATAATTAAGTCACACTCTAATAATAGGATCTTGATTAAACTAAAATGATGCAATGGGATTTTGATAACACTTTACAGTGAGATTAGATTATGCTCTAATCTAAATGATTCTTCAAGATAGATTCTAATAGATAATTCCAAAGGAAATTATAAAAAAAGAGTTTTTATTAATCAAAGGCTTCTTTAGAAACAATAACAAGACGTTTCTATAATAGGGTAAAATCTACTCCCCATATTAACTCAAAAGAGAAACTAAATCATGATTAAACTAGAAATAAAAAGAAACAAATATATAAATAAGATATTAATTGAAATAGAAAATAACAAAAGCCTAAATTCTCCTAAAATGTCCTACATCATTCATCTCCTCTTTAAAAGCTTATTCTCGAATTTATCTAGAGGATGAACTTGTAGTGGCAAAGCAATGCATTTTGGAGTTTGAACTTGTAGCCTTTCTCATTAAGCTTTTTTGAAACTTTGAAAATCCAAATTTCATTATTTTATCTTCACTTACAGTCTTCGAGGTGCCAAAGACTTCTAAGAATGAACAATAATTAAATAACTCTTGCCTTTCCTTAATTTTTGCTCAATGCATTCTTCAATAAATTTTACCTTTTCAACCAAATCTTCTCTAAGCATAACCTTATTCTCTTCAATTTGTATAGGTAGAACCATATCGATCCGACTTCGTCAACATTTGTCTTGTCTCCCAACGAAATATCATGCACATTCTCACACAAATTGTTAGACTAAAACCTCAAATCACTAATACAATATTAGGCACATCTTCAACGGGGGTGAAGCAACAATTTCTTCCATCTTTCCATCTTCCACTTCAATGACTTTGCTTGCAATTTCAGAGGCATCTGATTTCTAGAACAAATCTTAACTAGTTTAGATTTATTAACCACAATTTCAAATTATGTCTTACTTCAAATGGCTAAAAAGATTGTCTGCTGTAAAGTATAGATAATTTGAATTTGAATACAAACACATACTCTCTTTAAAAATCTTGTATCTGTATGCTCGTCAAGTTTATATTAATATTCACACTCATAAAATGGTTCAAACTTATAAGCATAATCAGACATAGATCTCATACCTTTTTATACAAAAATAATAATCAAGAAGAATGAATTTGGATCTCAAGATTCGCTTCATGCGATTCTATGATCAATTTTTACTTTTCCATTGTTGAAGTCGAAACTCTAGTAATTGTTCCCGCCAAACTGAAACAATTATTCCCAATCTATGAGCAACACGGGGTACTTGCTTTTCTTCAGTAATCCACATATCTATAAACCATTGCTCAATTATGTCCAATCAATTAAGAAATTTTATAGGATGCCAGTGTGCATGAAGGAATGACACATCATAAATGGGATGCAGAGAACAGTAGTTTAACATTGTTTTCAATTTTTCTCACAATTTTCCTTAACTCTTGGGTTTGGGTTGTTGGTGGCTAGTGAACGAAAATTGGAGTGGTGAGGGTTAGATCTAGTAGATATCATGGTGCGAAAGTCAATGGTGATCGGATGAGAACCAAATTGCAGTGGTGCCGATGCAAAGTTGGTTTCAAGTAGTGGTGGCTTATCGTGTTTTAGTATGGTGGTTCTAGAGGCTAATTGGACCTGATGGTAGTTTAGATTTGATGTGCAATTAGAGGGGAGTTTGATGTGGTGTCGTTCAATGGTAAAGGTGATTGGATTTATTGGTGAAGCAAGTGGTGGCTTGAGGGTTTAGATTGGCCCGCATGATGGTTTCAAATGGTTGTTGGCAAACAGTGACGATCAATGGAGGATGATGAGTTTAGCAGTGGTGTTTATAGATGGTGAAAGTAGGTGGTGAAGTTTAGTGGTGGCACGGTGGCGGTTGTAGTGGTTGTTATTTCTGATTTGGGATTTTTTTTTTCAAATGGAATTAGTGGTAGGTGGGATGGATTATGGAGGTCATGTACGATGGCCAGGAAAGTTGTTGTAGTTGTCACAAATCTGCTATGATATTAATTGATACAATGGAGTAGAAAAGTGGATTGATAAGGTACATAAACATTAGATTATTTTAGGATTAGACAAAGCTAATGTGATTAGATTACGCTCTAATAGAAGTGTGATTTGATTTCATTTTGACTCAAGATAACTTAATGATGTTTTGATAATGTTTTACTGTAAAATTAGATGATGCTCTAATCCAAACGACTCTAGAAGATATATTTTGATAAATAATCCCAAAAGAAATTATAAAAGATGGATTTTTATTAATCAAATGCTTCTTTTAAAATAATTACAAGACATTCCTATTTATAATAAGTTAAAGTTTACTTCTTAAGTTAACTTAAAAGGGAAATTAAATAATGATTAAGCTAGAAATAAAAGACTTAACACGTATCCAATAAGATGCTGATTGAAATAAAAAAAATAACAAAACAAAAAGATTAAAATAATAAAAGCCTAAAATCTCTTAAAATATCCTACATCAATTAAGAGCCATTTATTTCAACTTACAAGACCCCTTAGCTTAGATATCATTTGAAAGGTGAAAAAAGAGAAGAAAAAAAAAAGGTTTTAGGAGGTATTTAAAAGAGTACCAATAGTCTTTAATTCATAAAAATTCATAGGAGAAAATTTGTGCCTAAGTCTTATTAGAAAAAAGTTCATTCAACTTCTGGGTGGGGTTTGATTATAACTTATCCTTTATACAATTTTAATAAAAGTTAAAGGTTATAAAATATTTAAAATAGATTTTAAAGATATTTGGAGTGATCTGGATTCTCTTCTGATCTGATCTCTTCATGAGCAAAAATGTATTTAGGTGATTGGTGGTTAATAAATAAAGAAAATAAAGAAGTTAAATTCTACCCATACAATATCACTTAAAGACACATAACACAAGATTTTTAAAAGCTCATGAGAGGATCTCAATCCATTTGGAGGAGTCCCAATAACCCAACTTCTTATGGTTATTTTTTTTTTAATTGGCCAATCAAAAAATTTTCACTCACTCAAAAGTGCAGAATTTTCCAACTATTTGTATTTTTAGGTTTAACTGATGATGTAAGAGTAAACATAAAGTGTTACAATAATAATGAGAAGAGTGCCCACCCAAGACTTGTCCACACTCTAGTAATATTTGAGTACTAAAGTTTCATTTAATATTGAAATTTGGTAGTTGCAACTTAAAAGATACAATGCTAAAATATATGGTAAATTAGTTGTTGGGCTTGGAAACTAAACTGATTTAGTCAATAATTTTTATTATGAAAAACCTATAATGTTTTTATTATTTTTATCAAAATTATTATTTAAAAATTATATTTATTAACTACTATTAATTTTTATTTCATAATATTTTTTTTTTCACAATACCCCAATGTTAAATAGGCTTTGAGGAGGGCATCATCCAAAAATGAAATGCCGAAAATAAAAAATAAAAAAGAGGGTATTATACCCTTGTGTAAATGGACGGCCGTAAATTAAAAATCTGACATGGATCTGCTGCTGATGCCTTGATTTAACGGGGACCCATTACCCGGTGGGGTCCAGCAACTTTGCTTGTATTTCCAATTCATGTCTGCACTCTGTCCAAGCAGTGTTGCAAAATCATCAAGAAAAAGAAGGCTGAAAGCTGAAGGCTGAAGGCTGGAGGCACGAAGGCATGAAGGCAGCAGGCAACAAGAAGCAGCCCCCTATGCAGATGCATTTCTTGGAATTCACTCAAAGGCAAAGCTGCTCACATTTCATGCTTTTTGTTCTCACTTTTGACCGCACAATGAGTTACAAAACATGCGCACTTTATTTCTTTTCACTTTATTCTGTAGCAGCAGCAACTAAGATGAAATTCCTATTACATTAGAGGATTCCGTTTCTATGGGCAATGAGTATTTTAAACAGCACAAATCACACCATACCCATTATGAATTGGATTTTGTACAATTCCTTCTATTCCATACCATATCAAAATTTAAGTATTAAAAATAGAAAATATATGTTTTGATGTGAATAAAAAATTAACAATAAGTTATTTTTCTTGTACTTTTTGTCATTTTATATGTTATAATAAGAAAATATTTATAAGATAACAAAAATACAAAAAAATACTTTGTTATTAATTTTTAATTCACATCAAAATGTATATTTCTTGTTTTATAAAATTTAAATTTAAATTTTATTTTTTTCTTTATATGATTTATTTAATTTATAATAAATATAAATAAAACTGTATTTAAAAATAAGGTATTACTACAAAATTATGTTGCAAGGGGATTATTAGCTATTATGAAATCAGTACAAGGTTAAGTGATATATATTAATTTCAATAGGAAAAAATTGACAATCTCCATTTGAGTTAATCCAAATTAATGCAGACACTACTTGACAAAGAGGGAGCATAGATAAAATTAAGAAGACACTTTCTCAGAAAGAAACTTTTTTATTGATAATATTGAAATATAAGCAAATATATATAACTTAGTTTTGAATTTTGATCCCTTTTATGTCTAACACCAATAACATATTTTTATCCAAAGCATACCATCATTATTTAATTTACATAATTAAATAATACTGATCGAATCAAAAATATAAAAAATTGTCACTTGAAAAACTTATATCTTAATAAAAAGATTAAGAAGAGACAATTATATATATATATGTATATCTTTTGATGCCTTAAATAATGGAATTTAAGTAAAATTTGATGAGCACTACGATGAATGATTAATTTTATTTTAATTATCAGAAGTTTTAATTTTAAAATAATATATTATATGATCAATAACTTTGATATTATATTCTTAAGTCTTCAAAAACTACAAAAACAAACAAACCATCTAAAATCTGAAACTAAAATTTCAAATTCCTCTTCCTCAGTAACAATAATTAACATGCTCAACGAAAGCATGCAATTCTTTTTCCCAAAAAAAATTTAAAAAAAAAAAAAGGAGAAAGCGAAGCATGCAATTAAACAGAACCAAAACAATAATTAAATGCTTAATAATAATCTCCTCTCAATCCGCAAACGTCCAAGTCATATCATTCTCGAATATCCAGTGGCAGACTTCAATTTGTCCGGGCCCTGATCCAAGTGCCACGAATGCTCCATGTCCTGGGCTCCACGATGACGTGTCGAGATGACAGATGGCAACTCCATGATTGATCTTTTCATTGCTCTCCCCGTCAAGGATATCAGCCTCGTAAACCCTAACTTTAGGTACAGAGTGACAATAGTATAAAAGGTAAGGGTACAAACTCTGATGACACGACACTGATTTAGTCACTTTTCCACCGTTGATTCCGCTGACTGAGCCGATCGCCACTCTTTGCTTTGACCCATTCACATTTTGTGTCGTCCTAGCCACCGCATTACGACCCAACACCGAGGTTGCAAAGTCGATCATGTCCTCGACAGAACCCACGCACCGCTTGGTCTCTCCACGGCTCGGTGCTCTCTCGCACTCGGTCAGCGCGTTAACCATCACGCGCTCCATGCTCGAGTTGTCTCGTACACGAAAAATCTCCTTCAGCTGGGTTAACTGGGAGGTTGCAAACGGTAATTTTGACGAAATGGACCGGGGCAAGAATGACCTTCTGGGCATCTTATCCCTAATGTCGGGCATAACCATAACATTCCCTCGCTTTAGCATGGACTCCCTGAAGAATTTACCCGGTTCCACCCACCTATTCACAGAATTAGCATCACTACTTAAGTTTGTGTAACCAGCAAATGTGACGGTGACACCCTTAGTATATTCTTTGAACGAACGACCCATATCATAACTCTTAAACCCGATAGAGGTCCGACCCACAGATCCTTTTCCATATTCTTTGAACGTGTCATTTCCTAAATTAAAGGTTTGGCCATAATTAGCAAAGTTAACTTTACCCGAATTTGCATTCTTGGCATAAGATTGAAACGAATCATCACCGACATTGGCTCCGTTTCTGTAACTTGTAAACCCAGCAACGGCCGAGTTAGCACCAATGCCGTAGCTTTTGAAGTTGTTATGTGGGTTGTTACCAGAAACCCCATAAGCTTTGAACGAGTCGTTTGCAGCATTCCCGGACTCAGCATAGCCCGTAAAACTCGAGCCAACAGTATTGGCATTGTCAGCATAGCTGGTGAACTCAGTTGGGCCGGCATTGCCATTCTTGCCATAGCTTATAAACCCTTCAGCGCCCGAATTTGTGTCACTGCTATAGCTTGTGAAACTGAGTTTGTGATTGTTGCCGTCCGAGACATAGCTGGCGAAGCGGAGATTCGGCACGTTGACTCTTTCAGCGTAGTTGTTGAAGCCACCCGAGCCTCCATTGGCATTGGCTGCGTAGCTGGTGAAGTTTTCGTCAGCAACATTGCCATCTTTGGCATAGCTGGTGAAGTCTTCGGTGTGGCCTGTAGATTCTCTGCTGTATTTCTTGAAGGAGTCATTGGGGGTGTTGAGGGCTTGTGAGTAGTTCCTGAAGGAGTCGATTCCGCCGAGTTTCGAGTCGCCATAGTTTGCGAAGTTTCTGTTAGAATAAACAGCAAAGCTAGCATCTCTGACTGATGAGGAGGGCTGGTCGTCGAGTTCGAATGTGCATATCAAGTTGGCCAAGGAACAGAAGGCGGGGAGGTGTGAAGAGAGAGCGTTTTGGGTGGCGAGTTTGGTGAGTTTTGCCAGGTGAATGGCGTTTAGTGGGGACGCTTTTGAGAGAATAAATTCTGGCTTAGGGAGATTGTTGGAGATGTGGTTGTTCCAGTATCGAATTAATGAAGCTTTCGCTGTATATGGGTTCCCTCCCGTACTAGTTCTTGAAACGCGATTAGTAACACTTTCACCAGAAACCTGCAATATCAACCAATGCATACAATTAATCAACAGCAAGAACAAGTGACCAGGAGGAAATTAATGTATGTATACATGAAATGGCATGCATGTACTAATTTAAATTATCAGGAAAAACTAGATGAGATGCTTACATTGAAAGGTGAGGTCGATAAGAACAAGAAGATGGAGAAGAAAATGGTACTCATGGTAGCTTCTTGTTTGTCTATCAGAGAAACAGAGAGAGAGAGAGAGAGGGGATTCGGTAGTTGGCATCTTTGAGGACTAAATAAGCAGCAGGGTCAGACCTTGCTTTTTGAACTTTTTCTTGTCCTTTTAGCCAAAGCTACGCCTTACTGTTCATTTTACCAAATACTACTAATCTATTATAGGCTGTAAGAGGTTGAGAGACAATTTTTTTTTTCTTTTTCCAAATACAAATTTAAAAGCTAAATTTATATAAAGATACTAAATATTAAAAAAATTATAATTATAATAACAGAGAATTTATTTAATTTATAGAAATTAATCAATCAATAAATTGATTTTTGAATTGATCGTCAAACATTAAGCTCTTAATAAAAATGAGGTGATTTTCAGCTAATGGGTATTTTTTCGTATACATAAATAACAATCCTAAAAATGAAGATGATTTTAAAATATAAGTTAATACGAGATCTTACAACTTAGCTTTAGCCTTTAGTGTGGTAAAGGCAGTCACAATTCAAAGATCTCCTGATGAAAGAGAAGAGATTAAAAAAAAAAAGAGAGAGGAATTAAAAAACCCAAACATTTTTAATTAGAAGACTCTAAATATCGGTGGGTGCCGTTTGACAGTATCAAGTAAAATGGTGGCTCAATCTGGGGTTATCAAAAACTAGTTAATTACTTGACTTACTTAGTGGGAGGGAAGCGGTTCTTAAGCAGGGAACCACTGCCATAACATGGTCTCTCTTTCTCAAATCAAATGCGGGAAGTGGTTGAGTTTGGACTTATTTGAATCGGGCACACGAATATCAAAACACTGAGCAAGTAGTTAAGAGTAAGCAAGTGAGTTAAGAGTAAGCAAGATAATTTATAAAATTGAATAATGCCTGTTGGTGTTGGATTTGAGGGAAAAGCCAAAATCATGTAGAAAATTCATGGCTTTGATGGTTTCTAGATTTTTTAATTTACAGTACCACCAACACAAAGATGCTTCTCTTTTGACTTGAAAGACATAATCCATAAGGTGTAGTATTTGAGAACTAGTGCAGTGTGCAACTCAGTAACCCCTCTCTATCCCTATTATCTAGGAGGCCTCTCCATGTGCAGGTCAACATCAATTTGACCAAACTTAACGATTAAGTCGTGCAATCAATTTGATGGTTAGCTGTCAACAGCGATGCCATAAATGAAAGTGGGGCAAAACAGCCGTAACAATTAAATTGAAGTTTGAATAATAATACCATACCGTTGTTCTTTTTAAGTAGATATACCATACCATTTTTACTTCATCTACAACAAGTGAATGTCTGCAACCCAGTAGGATGTATAATTGGTTGGGCCCATAATTTTATGTGTATGGGGGACGCAGGGCTTAATAAACCTCAGTAGGCCCAATATAAGCGGGCCATCGAAATGCATAAGTAATTAGGAAGGAAGGGACTCGGACTGTTCTCTATTGGCACCCTCAAAATTTCTTAAAGCCCCTTTTGGGCATGTACAGTTTTAACCTTCAATAATATTGCATTAAAGAGACACAGATGTAAAAACCCACATGTAAAAGACATTCATAATTTTGCTTTTGTGAAAATTCCTTTACAGACTGACCCCTGATAATTGATAAACGTATCACCGGCTATTCTTGCAAAACTTTTCTTTTCTAAACCTTGAATGAAATTAAGCTTTTTAGACTAAAAAAAAAAAAAGAACTGAAATCATTTTTTAGCACCGCATGCCTCTCGGCCGCGGTATGGCATAGAGCACATGTGCATTGTCCAATGGAAGCATGAAACTGGAGGAGGAACCCAACAAGGACATCAGAAAAAATTAAAAACATACTATTATTGATTGCTTTTGGAGCTACTAAGTAACTAGGTGGAGCCATTCGACAGTTGTTGTTATTGTTTAGGTTTTAACAGTCAGTTTGATCTCATCCACAAATTTCGTTCAGGGAACCACCAATTCAGTGTATATACATTTTTTTTTCTTAATGAAATGTGTCCAAGAAGTTTTACAATTAAATTGGTTTAAAATAGCAATATAAAATCAGTCAGAATTGCAATGTGCCAATATGCATGAAACTAACTAAAAAGATAGAACATAAATTTCATGCTGAACTCGGACAAGTTTTGCAGAGAGAGGAGATGTTTACTGGGGCTTTAGTTGAGGGAAGTGGAAGGTCATTTTGAGAGGTGTAATTAATGTAAATAGCTTCATTATTCTTTGCTCGGGGAGGTGACTAGTGACTACTGAGCGACTAAGCTAATATCTGCCCAGTTTGTGAGCTATCAGTTCTTACCGCAAATTAATTTTGCAGCAGCTTTCTGAGCATCGCACATGAAGCTGTTTGATGTTCTTCGTCTGATGTTATTTCTTTTGCTCTAGACCTTGTATACACCTTCGCATGTGGTGTTAGATGGATCAACCACAACCAGACAGCAAAGCCCACGACTTGTACATACATGTGTATGTGGCTTCTTACGCTTCATTAGGCTTCAAGTTCAACCATCTTTTTCAATTGGCCAGAATGAAATTGAAAGCAACAGCAAATTGACCCGTCAAAGATTGTGCATGAACCCATTAATATTAATTCAACTCAACTTGGCTCTTCTTTATGCTTCAAGCCCTAGTCCAATCAATTAGTAAATGCCACACGAGATTCAATATTATCGAAACCAAAATTCATAGATTAAGCCTGCATGACACTCAACAGCACTATGTATTGTAGTACTTATTCGTTTTACAATTTGCTAAATGGTAGTACAGTATATATAAATATTTGCCTTTTGGGTCTTCTTGTTGTTGTACCCATCCATCCACATTAATTCTTCCTTTATTCTTACAACAGCTTTCAATTTCCTTATATTCATTTTTAAAAATTTATCACATTCATTGTTTATGGTTTATTGGGAATTAAAATTTAACAAAAGTTAATCCAATGAAACAAGGTTGAGTGAATTTAACAAACCCGTATCAAACACGTCAGCGAATCATTACACGTGGCAACACTGGCCGCCCTGCAAATCTCGTCCGTCTCGTCCGTCCGTCTGTCTAAACACGAATCAAATACCACGTGCATTGACCCAGAGAAAAGCATAAGACACGTCACCAAGTCACGGCAACTAACTCCGTCACGTAACGGCGTAAACTCCCGTCTACTCGTCCGTTTCTTTCTTACAAGTCCCTCCCTTCTCTCTCATTCTCTCTCTCTCACTAGCAGTTCAGTTCACTTAATTGGTTCTTCTCAATAAGGCCAATTTCATGAACCGATTCCTACAAGATTTTCTCTATCTTCAACTTCACTCTTCGAATTTTGTTAAAACAATAAATATTTTTTGTGTTGTCAAATGAGGATTGACTCTCAATCTCAAATATTGATCATCTCATTCTACGTCTAGGGTTTCAGCTGGTGAAGCATGGCTATAAGAGGCGTTGATTTCAAGTGGTCGGTTTTAATCTTTCCTTAATTAATTAATGAATTTGAAATTTAATTCCTTTCTTTTCTTTCCTTCCTTTTTTTTTTTTTTGAAAGATGAAATGTGGAAGTTTGTGACTGCAGGTACGATGGATTTTTCTTGTCGATGCTTGCGACAAGTGTGTATCCTTTTTTTTTTATGTTCTTTAAATTCATTTTAGCTCTGTTTGGTTTCCAAGAAACTGCAGGGAAATGGAAATAATTAAGTTTTAATTGGGTGTTTTCTTGACTAGTATGTTGCTAATAGAATCATTGTTGCGATTAATTGGAGGCGTTATCATCTTTGTACATATCCATTGCACATATGGATCGTGGTGGGTTTCTGAAACTTTGAAGAATTTTTATCAATTCGATTCTGCTTTTTTAATGTTTTAGATTCTTAATGAGAATGTTTTATAATAATTGATGGATTACTGTTGTTTCGTCAGGTTGATTATACGACTGTGTTTGTTTTTCGCTTGTTGATGTTCATAGATAATGGACTGGCTTCTGGAATGGGATTGTAAGTGTTCTATCATTACTTGTTTTATGATTAGTATATTTTGCTTATTGGAACACATGTCTACCAATGATATAAGTTCAACTTGAAACTTTTAAGCAAGGTATTTGTAATACCACATTATTTCAAATGAGTTGGAAAATTTACACCTGTACCGCCTTTACTGTATCATCAAAGGATTTTAGTTGTTTATTAGAGACATTTTGTTATTACAATGAGCAATGTTTGTCTTGTGGCTATTAATGCCTGGATCAATCAGTCTTCATTCAGTTTCTTATCTAAATATTAATATTTACTATATTTTATACAATTTCCAAACATTGTTTTTGATTTTCTTCTCTATTGGAAGTGCATTCGTTTCACATAGCAGAATTTTGCAGAATAAGTGATCTTTTCTTTTTTGATATGCTTTTAGGGATTTTGGGTGGCAGCAGAGGTATGCTCGTTTTTGTGGAAGAGTAGTGGTTCTTTCAATTCTATCGCTGCTACTTTATCCATTTCTTTGGGCTTGGACTATAATCGGCACCTTGTGGTTCACAAGTGCGAGAGATTGCGTATGTGTTTCATTTTCCAATTTTTTTAGGGTACATTTATTTGCCAACTCTTCTAATGCTTGAAATAATGATGTCTGACGCTTGCAGTTGCCTGAAGAGGGTCAGAAATGGGGTTTCCTTATTTGGTTGCTTTTCAGCTACTGTGGACTGCTTTGCATTGCCTGCATGTCTATGGGAAAGGTGAGTGCACTTTGTGTGTGTGATTTTCATTACACTCTTCTGTAACCTACTTCTAGGCCTTGATTGAAACTTCACTTATTGTTTTTTGTTATTTCTGATCTCACTTCCTCTGCTTACCTCATGTGACGCCTTAGGTATACAAAATAGACCGGTCATTGTTACATTTGCAAATGTATGTTTTCATCCTTGTTCTGTGAATTCCACTTTTGCAGTGGTTGACACGAAGGCAAGCTCACTTATTACGTGCTCAGCAGGGGATTCCTGTTTCAGAATATGGGGTAAGCTTGAATATTTCTTGCATGCTGGGCTTGAAGTGCATGTTCTGCAGGTTTCGCTATCATTGATTAGTGTGGTGTTGAACTGGTACTTAAATTAGATGTAAACGCGATGGCCATGCATCTTTTGCTTTGTGTTAAAAAAATATATATATGCTATGTTAGTTATTATTTATTCCTTTTCTTTTTCATTGGGGAGTTTTAGCAGTAACAAAGTTCTTTCACCATGTTCTCCACATGTGGCTGATCAGTGCAAAGTTCTGAATTTGACCTTAGTTTGTCTGATAGTCCTTGAATTTTTCTTGAGTTAGTTTAACTGCAAATACCCCTTAGGGTGGTGCAAGAGGTCTGGAGTTCCAATCTTGCGAGCATGGGTGGGAAGGGGATTTGCTTTTCATTCATGCAATACCTTTAAAAAAAAATTGAATTAAACCACTTACTGTTTATTCAGGTTTTGGTTGACATGATCCGAGTACCAGAGTGGGCATTTGAAGCTGCAGGTCAAGAGATGAGAGGCATTGGCCAAGACACAGCTGCATATCATCCTGGACTTTATCTGACTGCAGCTCAGGTGAATACCACATCACCTAACCACATCACCTAGAATAAGAACTGAATTTTCCTTATACTTTGGGTTGTACTGGCAATATTTGTTTCTTTTGGCATACAGTTCTCCCATTTTAGAGGCATAGTTGCCATTTAACTCATTATTAATTTTTTTTTTCAATCTGTTTTCGGTTCTGATGGCTTGGGATTTTGTTTTGTCATTCACAGAGAGAAGCTGTGGAGGCACTCATTCAGGAACTTCCAAAGTTTAGGTTGAAGGCTGTACCAACTGATTGTAGTGAATGCCCCATCTGCTTGGAAGAGTTCCATGTGGGAAATGAGGTAAAAGTTTCTTTTTTTCCATTTTTTGTTCTTCATGTAGTGTAAGAGATTATATGTATCTTAAATGTGCATCAAACATTAGAGTTTTTGCTGTTTAGGGTGCAATATTTCTCATCAACTAAATGAATTATAGATTCCATATATTCTGGGAACAGTGCAAAGCAGATGTAAAATTTCACTCTTATGGATTCACAAGTCACAAGCCTCTATGCAAACTCCTACACACATTGATGTTTTTTAAAGAGCACATGAACACAAGTCTTTTCTTGGAAGTGTTGCAGGTTCGTGGCTTGCCTTGTGCTCACAATTTTCACATAGAATGCATTGACGAATGGCTTCGACTGAACGTGAAGTGTCCTAGGTGCCGATGCTCAGTCTTCCCAAACCTTGACCTCAGTGCTTTATCCAATCTCCGCACTGCCGATTCCGAAAGGTCATCTGGCAGCAGTGTGGTGACAACCACTCGGTATGTAAGAACCCAGCCTTCCAGCCAGAGCTATTTGGTGAGAATGCAGGGTCTGCTCAGCCCAGTCCACACGGGAAATACAAGGTTACCCGCTGACACAGATAATGCTCTTGAGACTGTTGAGAATGGAGGAGTGTTGTCATCAACTCAAAATCGGATTTCCATGGGGCCATTTTCTTCAACTGGGCGTGTGCTTGTTAATCATTCAACCCCACCTCAACACTGAACTGTCAAGTCAGATTCTTGCTGACAATTTTTGCTACATATTCTTCTAACCTAGAGCTGTGAGACACTAACCGGTCTCTGCCCATGGCTATTGCGTTGACGATGGTAATTGCTGCTCAATAGTAAGAAAAGATTTTATCAGTGGGGCCACTGGTCGGTGGAGTTCTGTACTAGACAATTGTTGATGATGGCAGCATCAGTTCTGACGATAAGCCTTGGACGTTAGATTTTTTTTGTTTGTGTAAGTCAATGGCTCAGCCTCACAAGGACTCATCCTCCTCCATATTGTAAAGATTCATTGCTTATTTTCTTTTGGGCAAATTATGCATGGACCATCTGTTCTTTTGTATTATTTCAGAAATATACAAATACGTTTCTGTGTAGAATTTCACCCGACGTTAATAATGTTTTTCACTCGTCTCTTTCGCGTTAGTACGGTTAAAACGGAGTAGTAGTCAAAATCACTTTCCTCCCCCAAACATAAAATGATTGTTTTGCCCTAAATAACTATTTTACTCTTAAATATTAAATGAATAATTTACCCTTAAATATTAATTGACTATTTTACCCTATTTCAATGCCAAAAATATCATATTTTATTTTTTCTTTAAAAAAAATAAACAACTCGTCTTCTTCTTCTTCTGTTCTTTCCCTTGGCTCTTCTCAGCTTCTTCTTTTCTTCTTCTTTGTTTTTTCTTCTTGGCTGCTGGTTCTTGAATGTGAAAGCAGCTACAGCGGCCGTTTCAGCCCGGGAACAAGTGGCAGTGGCGTCAGCTCCACGCTGCTGCGTTAAACCACCGGGTCCGCCGCTACTTCTATATTTTGAGGGTTTAGTCTCCTTGTTTTAAATTTTCATGGGTTACTTTGAGTATTTCGTGTTTCTAAATTTGATTGCTAAAAACTTGAAAAGAAATGATTTTTTTTTACGAGTTTGCGTTAATGTTTAAATGCTTGTGATCTTACGGCCAAAAGCTAAACTTTGTGAAGAAGTTCGAAAATTAGGATATAGGAGCATAAATTGGGTCTTAGAAATTGGGATTTTTGACGGCAAGGAGCTGAACCTACTGAAGAAATCTGGTTGTTTGATTGAATATGATTTGGATTTCTTTCTCAGTTCAATGTTGTCTAAAACGAACATAGATAAGATTCTGAGGGTTCTGAGGAATTTTGTACTCCGGAAGTGGGAAATCAAAAAAAAAATAAGTGTGTGTGTATATATATGTATATATGTGTGTGTATATATTTATATATATATATATTTTTTTTTTAAAAAAAAGAGAAAAATAAATATAAAATCTTTTGACGGCCGAGAATTGACATATATTTCCTTTCCGTTGTTAACTTAAACGGATGAAATTGAAACGCATGGATTTATTTTTACGGTCTAGGTAAAATGATAATTTAAGCCTCATGACATCAGCAAGATTTTAACAGGCCTAAACGGCAATGGAAGAGTGTGATACATTTTATAAACTTCACGTGGATTGCCGCAAAAAGGGAAAAAAAAAAGTGTTTGTCTATTTTTTAAAAAGTTCGGAAAATCGGGTGTGAGTGGAGAATTGTCCTTTTCTTTTTTAGGTTAATATTTTTCTTTAATCATATTTTTAATAACAGTAACCGGTGATAATGATTTTAATTTTTAAGGAAGTTTTATTTGTCATTTGGAGCTATTTTTCTACTTCCGCCAGATAAAAGGATTATTTGATAACGTGTCACAAAATCAATCGTTTGTGCGATAAATTAAGTGTATATAAACGGAATGTACTAACGGCATATTCAAGATGTAAACGATTGCTTTGTTTCCCCACCATTAATATCTACAGAAAATGAACGATGAAAAAAAAATTGTTACTTTCTTAAAGAAGTTTTATTTGTTTAAAAATTTATTTATCAATTATAAACACAATGTTGTAAGAGTAAGAAAGAGAGTAAATAAAAGATCCAACAGTAGTCTAAAGATTACTTTTATTAATTATCAAAGTACATACAAGAAAGAAGCAAAGACCACTTTTTATGGTGATATAATCATAGTGAAGTAATTGAATAAATCATAAGGTAAGAGAAAATGATCCCTAATTTGGAGAGATCATGAGAGTTATGAAAAGATAAAAGGTTGGTAATGGATAATAAATAGCATGTTTGATTAACATCCACATAGTTATAATTATTTAATAACACTATTATAATTATTTAATAATACAAGTGCTAAAAATGAAAACCAGAGATATTAACTATAAAGGAAGAACATTGCTAGTGTTGATTGCCGTCACTGCTGTCACTCCTTTACCCACCGCCGCTGCTCCTACTCATCTATAGTCGCTGCTGCTGCTTCTCTGCCGTCAACCTTCTGCACAGCCACCATATCCCACCAGTTCCTCTGTTGGCATGTGATGAAATTCATAATGCTGTAAGAAGCCACCTATGTTGATTGTGAAGTTAAACCATCTAATCAGAAGAAACTAGCCAAAACCCTAATTCAACAATTGCTATAACTACCAAAAGGCAAAAACAAAATCATGAAAGATTGCCACCTTGCCATAGCTGGAGAACGCCAATAGCTGGAGATGGTGACACGATGCTAGTTGTGTGGCGTAGTGGAGTCTTAGCAATGTAGTGGCTGCTGGGGAGGCTAAGGCTTGACGCAGTGGCTAATCAACGTCAGTAGTGAGTTGGCTGGCTTGAGAGTTGCGAGAGAAGAGGCTGCTGCTTGAGAATTGAGAACACGCGACAAACGCACCCAATAATCATGTTCACGCTTTTGGCTCTTTCTTTTCTCCCTCATCACAACTCTTTCTCTCTCGTCTCCCAGCTGCCAGCCGCTGCAACAAGCTCCACCGCAGCACCCCTTTCTCCCAACACAATCGCAGTAGTGTTTCGAAGTGATCTCATAACTCTTTCTCCCTTGTCTTGTCTTGTCTTGTCTTGTCTTTTATTCAACTTTTCGAAGTGATTTCACCAAATAACTTTGTATTTGTTTTTTTAAGAATGAAAAATGCAGTAGTGTTTTTTTTTTGGATTGTATTTCTTGGTGCTTTGAACGAAATTAATTTGCTTATTAAGTTGTGTGCTTTTGCTTAATCTTTTCTGCCCACTCAGATTTAACTTTCCTGGATTTATAATTAACTTTAGAAGCATTTTACTGAGAATTGCAACACAAAGAAGCAAATAAAAACAAAACAAGGGAAGAGGAAGAAAAATAATTAATTAAACAACATAGTCGCTTTAAATACCACCCAAAAAAAAAAAAAGCCTCACTTTGACTGACAAGCATGGGAATTTCAATCAAAGTTACAAATTGTAAATTTTTTTTCTATTGCAATAGTGGACAAAAAATTTTGATAAACAAACCAGAACAATTTGACCAATATACATAAAGATCTAAGCTCAATAGGCTGCAAAGTTGGCGGATGAGATAGATGGCAGAATCAAGAACAAAAGCCAAGAACAGCAACAACAAAGGCTCAGTGATGACATTATTGTTAGATCCAAGCTTTTGGAAGTTGGAAGTGAAGCTCTTGAATCACTTCTTCATAACCCACCCTCAAAACCCAACGGACCCTAAGAGATCGATTTTGTTGGGATGAGACAGTTGCACGTCACGGGATGGGAGAGCAAAGAGACTTGTTGCTGTACTGTTGGGGATGAGGTAGCTGCGTGGAGACGGGAGAAAGAGGCTGCTACGGTGGAGCATGTTGCAGCGGGTGGCAGGTGTGTGAGGTGTTCCTTGCACCAATAGAGACATTTTGTACTTTGCACAAAATGGTGTGTTGTACAAACATATCAGGGCCTTTTTAGATTAGACCTGAATCAGATTCAAAGCCCAACCTAAACTATCGTGAACGACGTCGTTTTTGGATGTTCATATAAATGATAATTTTTTTTTTGATAAGATATAAAATGATAATTTTACCATTGTGATGTCAACAAAATTCTTAGAGAGTGACGACAACAATATAGGCAACTGTAATACTTGGTAAGGTTTAAGTAAATTTTTGTAAAGAAAAAAATATGTGTATTTTTGTCGAAGTTCAAAAACATCAGGTTATATGATTGATAGATGATTGTTCAGTAAATTTAGTATATGAATTTTTTTTTTTTAATATTGATTATACATCAGACTACTGTTATTACAACATATTTACAATTATTATTATAACAGACTAGATATTTACAACAACTATTATAGTAGATAAATACACATTAGAACTTATAATATTACATTAATCTTTATAAAGTATACACATTAGAACTTATAATATTACATTAATCTTTATAAAGTAATTATCCAGATAAATATCACTCACAGAAGAGGAATGTCTCAACTCTACTCGCACACAAAGAGATATTACATTAATACTTATGAAGTAATTATCTAGACAAATACCACTCATAGAGGAGGAATGTCTCTGCTCCACTCACGCACAGAAGAGGGATGTCTCTGTTACATTCACATTTCGTACCACTTACAGAGAAGGAATGTTTTTGCTCCCCTCGCGCACAAAGAGATATTACATTAATACTTATGAAATACTTATCCAAACAAATACTACTCATAGAGGAGAAATGTTTCTGCTCCACTCGTGCACAGAAAAGAGATGTCTCTGTTACATTCATATTTCGTATCACTTACAGAGGAAGAATGTCTTTGTTCTATTCTGGCACAGAGAAAAAACATATCTGTTACATTTATATTTTATAATAAAGAAAGATTTATAAATTAATTTTATTTAATTATATTTAATTAATAGAGATTAAATATATTATGACTCGAGCTCGTAACCTTAGCGAGGACAAACGTTCATTGACCGAAGGCCCAAGTGGCAGCATGTGAACACTATTATCTCTGAAGTGACTTTGATTACAGGTCAAGTTGTTTCTTCTAATAATCGAAAGGAAACCTCGACAAAAATAATCTTGCGAGGAGGATTCTATCCATTGGCATAAAACAAACGAACAGGAAGCTGAAACACTCACTTCCTCGCCACCATTCTCTATCTGTATATTCCCATTTCCCAAAAAACAAAGAAAGTCTAAGAGAGTAGATAGAGAGAGAGATGATAATAACAAATAATGGGTGGGGCATAACGCCAGCGCCTCAAACTCAATTGAGGAGGCGGCCACCGCCCCCCTTTCACTGCCTTGATTTATCCTCCAAGAAATCATCCACTCCCACCAGTAGTTCGAGCTTCGTATTGGGTTGTTACAGTTTCCCGTCTTCCTCCAAATACATGAAAATCAAGCACCCACATCCACAACCCTTGTGTTGTCTTTGTGGCGACAATACTCACTATACAAGTACTAACAACACCTCTTCTTCTTCTTGTTTGGATTGGGATTGGAATCGATGGACTCGCCACTTCTCTGAAATTGAACAAGCTGAGAGCTACGCCTCTCTTCTTAAGGTACCCCTGCCCCTACCCCATGTCTTTTCTTGATTGCTATTATATTTTCCTCAATTTTTATCTGTTTCTTAGTTTTTTTAAAAAAAATTATTATTATTAGCTAACTTTTTTTTTTAAAAAAAAATTATTAATTGTTTGAATATAATTAACCTAGAAATTTAAATTAGAGACTTATTTTTGCTCTGTAGTTTCAACTGGAAGATGCTATTGAGAGGGAAGACTTTGAAGAAGCTGCTAACTTAAAAAACGCTATTGCAGAAGCTGCTTCCACGGATACTGTGGCAGAAATAATGGCTCAGCTGAAGGTTTGATATTATTATATGAGGTCCTTGATATATTACAGAGATTATGTTATCTGATTTCTTGCTTTTTATCTACAGAACGCCATTGATGAAGAGCGATATCATGATGCTTCAAGGTTGTGTAGATACACAGGAAGTGGACTGGTAATCTTTTCAGCCTTTATTGCCTATTATCAGGACCATGCTTATGCGGTCTTTTAGAAATTTGTTAAATTGATTCTCTTCCCATGCGTGTAGCATGTTCACATACTTTGTTGTGATGGCTACTGAGGGATTTCATTGGCTGTTTGTTGTGGCTATGGGCCTTCTCAAACCAGACCAGAAGAAGAAACTATTATTAATGTTAATTATTGTTGTTTTCATGTCTTGAAAGGTTGGCTGGTGGGTGGGCTACTCTAAGGACTCTGATGACCCCTTTGGCAGACTAATACAAATAAAACCTGGCGTTGGCAGATTTGTTGCCCGAAATTACAGTCCAGGGTATAAATATTTCTGGCTTTGGATAATATATTCTATTTTCCAGTGATTGTTAGTAACTATTGTTTGCTATAGACAGTTGATGACTGCATCTCCAGGAACTCCACTATTTGAAATTTTCGTGGTCAAAGATAATGAGGAATCATATGTGATGCAGGTGAAGTACTATTGTTTCTTTAGATTGTAGCTAATTTACGTTACTGTTTATGTTCAAATTCACATGTCATAGACAAGCCACCAGTCAGATTTCCTGCTGGTTTAATTGACGGAGCTATTTTGTGGATGTGCTTAGTTGAACATCAATTAATGTAGAGTAATGAGACTTGAGATGGTTCTCACTTCATTTATGTTCGTTTGCTTCTGTCATTCACCATTAGACAAGTTCAAAAAGCCCCATCATGCCTCCCATACTGTATATGCTATACTGATAGGATGCCAGGTTTTCCTACTCAAAAAACTGATCTGTATTATGTTTTTAAATGTTTTCTCATTATCAAATTCCAGTAGAATATACCATTAACATAGCTACAATATGTAAGACTGTAAAAAATTGGCAGATGTAGAATAATTGTGAGTTGCAATAATTCACTGGGCCACGTCATGAAAGCCTTATTTGTGTGTTGTGCATACATTTGGCGTCCATGATGCGATCTGATTTACACTTGGGTCCTAAATATTGGGCTTCAGCAAATTGACTCTTTGGGATTTGACCTGGATAATTTTGTCTGGGATATTTAAGCACAGCTCTAGACTTAATAGATGTTTAGTAGTTTTTCAATGTCAAAGATTCATATTTGACATTCGGACACCAATTCTGTATCTGTTGGCAGGTCGTACATTTGAAGCAAGCCAAGGGAAGTTCAACAAACTCTACAAGTTCTCCTTCGAAGTCCACTAAAAGTCCATCCACTTCCGAAGTTGAGAATGCGTCAGTAGTGGATGTTCAAGGAACTAAAGTTAAGGAAGAGAGAAGTGATGAGAAAGGCATCAATATTGAGGGAGCAACTGAGGAAGGAATAAAAAGTGTAATAAATTTTCTTAAAGAAAAAATTCCAGGATTGAAAGTAAAAGTTATGAACATCGATATTACTGCAGAAGTGACAGATGATGCTGATTCCTTGAAGCAGTTAATGCAAGATGGTGAGGAGGCAGAGTCTAGTGATTCTGAAGGTGAGGCTGATGATATAGAAGAGATTCAGCCTGATAAGGTTGTTCTTGAAGGAGCCAATGAGGCCTCAGAAGATGGAAAGGACTTGGATACAAAGATTTTTATTGGTGGGGTTGTACATAATAATGAGGATGCTCCCACCAAGGATGAGTATGTGCGTATGCCGGCTGATGTTAAAGATTTGAAGAGAGATTCTTTTGTGCTACGTGTTCCAGGAAAAAGTCTTGATTATGATCACACTGGAGAAAGTAAAATGTCTAAGCTGAAAGTAGCTGCCTTAGCAGCTCAAGGTGTTTCAGAGCTTATGCCTTTTGATGTTGCAAAGGCGTTTTGGAGTTCTGACAAGGCCTCTTCAAAGGTGAGATAGAGATTTACTTGTTAATTTTAGGAAGTTGTGATGGAATCTGTTGCTGCTAATTGCTATTATTGACAAGGTTTCTAAATGGATACAGTAAAAAAGAGGCTTAATCTGAAGCATATGTAGATTTTTGAATTTATTCTTGTAATTTCATTCTCTTGGTACATATTAATGTAAAATAATACCTTATGTTTATGCTACTTATTGATCTTTTGTCAAAGTTTTCATAAACTGTTTCAGCAGCAGAATGGTTCTACTCTGAAATAAATTGGAAAGTGAAATACTATAATGTCTTTTAATAAATCTTGGATGCTAGTGATATCTTATTTTTTCATAAATTTCGGATTCTAGTTGGAAAACTAAAAAATATCTTGATGTGCTGATATTCAATTAAGAATTATGTCTGCCTTTTGAAAAGTGTTAGATCATGGTTATGATCAAATTGATTATCTGTTTACATTATCTTAGGTTTCTAGAGATGTACGCGAAGTCTTGAAACTTGCAGTCAGTCAGGCGCAGAAGCAGAGCAGACTATCTGAGTATACAACCTTTAGTCGAATCAACACTTCTGAAGGAAATTTAGATCCATTTGATGGTGAGTATTCTTGCTTTGGATTATGTATTTAGAGATGTGTATTCTCATTCAATTCGTAAAATTGAGATCTTGTGGTTGACTGCAGGACTGTATGTTGGAGCATTTGGCCCTTACGGCACTGAAGTTGTACAGTTGAGGCGAAAATATGGTCAATGGACTGGTGAGGGTGATAAGTCTTCAGATGTGGAGTTTTTTGAATATGTGGAGGCTGTAAAACTAACTGGGGACCTTAATGTTCCTGCTGGTCAGGTTTGTATCTTCTAACTGGGACCTGTTTGTATGGAAACTGTTAGTTAGATGCTCACATAATGGAAAGTTTTTTCTAATCATTAAACCTTTGGGATGCTTAGGTGACATTTCGGGCTAAAATTGGGAAAGGGAGTCGCCTTCCTAACCGTGGGAAGTTTCCAGATGAGTTGGGCGTGGTAACTCTCTCCCTCCTCTCTCCCCGCACCCCCCCCCCCCTCTCTCCTTCCCTCCTCTCTTTCTTTCATACGTGTGTGTGTGTCTGTTTGTATAATTTCTCTTCACTATTCTGTTGCTTTGTGCAAGAAAATAGTTATATGTTGGTATTTTATTCTTATTTTATCAAAAAAGTGTGGTTAATATGTATAGTTTTGTGAAATGTTCTTTACCCAGCCCATTCATGGGCATGATGAACACGCACAATTTCAACATGTCAAGTTTATGGATTCACTGGTTTATGCATCTTCTTCCCCCAAACACCCCCCCCCCTCCTCCCCCTTAGTTGAGGAATAGGAATTTGGTTTTTGGACTTGTATGTTTATGACCTCCCTTGTAAGTTTCAAGAGTACAGTTTATTTATTTTCCTTGCCACATGCATATGTTGTGAATATGAGGCTTTATGGTTAACAAATTCAACCCTGTTTTTGGTCATACATGTTATGACTTATGAAGTACAAATGCCAGTGAAAATAGCTGAGAATTTGTAATACTCAGTAGCTTCAATTATGCTTGGTTTAGATTACAGACAGTCAATTAATTGTAAGCTATTTTGTTCAGGTTGCTAGTTACAGTGGTCAAGGAAGAATAGCAGACTTTGGGTTCCGAAATCCTAAATGGGTTGATGGTGAACTTCTTCAGCTCAATGGCAAGGTAGTTTAACAAGATTTTTCGATAATGTTTGGTTGCCTTTATTCTCTATGCTAATCTGATAATGGCTAACAAAACTGATTGTTTCAGTATTTGGATGCATCTGTAGGATGTCTTGTCTTTTACTGATTTTAGATAAATATGTGTTTATGCTTTTCTGTAGGGTATGGGACCATACGTCAGAGGCGCAGATCTTGGTTTCCTTTACGTTGTCCCTGAGCAAAGTTTCCTTGTGTTGTTTAACCGTTTAAAGCTGCCAGACTAAGTCATCCGGTTAATATTTTGTAAACTCCAAATCACCCTTGATGCGGCTAATGTTAGATGTGAGTACTTTACCAAACAGCAGCTGAAAATGAGAGTTTGTTTCTATGACTTTTGATATTTATTGTTTCTATTTGGTTTCCCATTTACCACTTTTTCCAAGGTTGTTTTGTATATCATTTTTGTTACCTGACCAAACTATATAGACAGTTTATAATTCAATACCCGATTGCCCTTTCTCCTAGTAATTATTCATTGCTTTTGGAGGTTCTCTTAGGATCTTGCGTAGCATCTTTTTCCTGTGGTTCTTGTGATTATTTATCAATACTTTTTGTTTATCAGTAATCTATAAGATATATCTGAGGATGATTGCTTGGAAGCACTAGTGAATCGTTGATGAACATAAGCGTGTGAACTGGACCCTGCAAGCTTAAAGAGATCAACTTTGGAATGAAAAAGCGGAGTTAAATTTTTCTGTGGATCCATAAAGTAGAAAAAGCAAAGCATAATGGTGATTTCTTTTTGTTATTCAAGGCATTAAAGGCATGATCTTTAATCTTTGCTTGTTTCTCTTAGGTATATACTTTTGGAATTCAATACGCTAGAAGAGATGTCAGGTGGGCTCGGCAATCTCCATTATTTCACATAAATTTCTTCTTATGATTGTCTTTGTATATATATATATATATATGAATATTATTGATAGTATTTAAAGATAAAAAGGAAAGAAAGAAAGACGAAGAAGAATTTCTGGAGGAATTTGTGAAAGGAAATGATAGCCCACTCTTAAAGAAACGTGAAAGAACTTTTACCTGTTGCACATTTTAAATTTCCCCACTGAAAGCTTGCGACGATGATATAGAATCAAATCCACTTTATACTTTGTTCCTTTTTTCTGATTTTATTTTACTTTTATTGGGTTTGCTTCGGTGCATCGGCTGCACCATGCTTCTATAATGGTTTTTTTTTTGTTTTTGTGGGTCCCTATAAATTGTCCGTTGTATTAGAAAAATTGTCAATAACGGAGAAATAGAACAGGCAAGTCAAGCAACTAATTATACACATTTTGCTTAAATTCACATCCACTTTTATACCATATAAATAAATAAATTGTTGCCAAAGGTTTTGGCAAATAAATTAGCATTTTCTGAAAGATTTTTTCAGTTCACCGTAGAGGATTGCTCTTTCGTTTTTCCCCCTTTTTTTTTTTTTAATGTATAAAATAATAATTAAGCAGAATCTCGGATTTCATCCTCGGTTCGCGCTTTTAGATTCGGTGTTCAAATCCACTGAAACTGAAGGTTAAATCGTTGGAGCAGCTGGCTGCCACGTCGTCTTAATTGTGAAATGGCGCGTAATGATTGGTTGGTAATATCAATTTTGCATTTATTTATTAAAATAACAATATCAATTTCGGTATATGAATGTGTGTGTACATATTTAAAATTAAAATAGGATCCCTATATGATGTTGTAATTTTTTTTCCAGTACTAATAATATAAGAAATATGTATTCTTAGATTTCCTCAAATAATTAAAAATTTTAATTATTTTTAATATAATATAATCTATTAATAAACCGGTTAAAAGGGTAATTTAAAATTTAAAAAAAAAAGTGCAAGAAAAGATATGATGAATTTTTTAAGTTCTATTATTTGCAATTGATTTCTTAACCAATTTTTTTTTTTTTGACAAGTTTTTGTTCTCTTTCAACATGTACTCTTATTCACAAAATCATTATTACAATACTTGTTAAGAATTCGATTTCAAAACTTAGAATCGTATACAATACTAAAGCGAAGCCACTGCATTAATCGTAAATAAAATTTTTGGTACATTACAATCATACAGAAAGCATATCGGTTTACAAGTACTCAAATTAAATATCAATTTCACAATATATTAATCCATACTTAATCTACAAAACTATTATATTCTTCAGAAGTAACGTCAAAATGCTATGTTATTGGCTACTCTAATACTCATGCCAATCCATACTTTACCAAAAACTATTGCAATCTTTAGGACATTAAATTTTGATCCATGCAACAATATCCCAACCGCGAAGTAAAGAATTAAAATCGTGCAACAAGAGCAATTTATTAAAATAAAAATTAAATAATTTTCATTAAAGATTAAAATCATTTATAAGTACTTAAATTCTCTGATATCTTATATGTTATCACCAAAAACAACATAAAAGAAGGTACGGACGGAAAACAATAATATTCATCTACTGACCATGCCATCACCGTTTATGCTGTAAAAATCATAGAAAAATCTTTAAGATAGGTGCCACGTCACAGTGGACTGAGTGGGACCACAGTCGAAACATTGAAGTGGAAGTTTAAAGACTCCCACTTTCGCTTTAATAAGTTTCTTCCTTTTTCTCCCTTCCCAAACAAACTTTTTCCCTCCCAATAAATTGCCGAGAAACCCAAACTAAAGGGGGTAAATAATGGAAACCAAGTCACAAACTCAAAACATACAGCAAAAGACAAACACAAAGAGAGCCAACGGCAACAGCATGAAACGATCTTCATCGTCAAACTCCGACTCGCCTCACTCACCGCACCGTTTCCACTCGCCACTCCGATCCGACCAGGGGGACCCCGACCCGCCCGACGCCTTCGCTTCTCCTGACGCCTCGCCGCAGAAATCTCCGAGTAATTATGACGACAAATCGAACTCGAAAGCTATCGTCGCCGTCGCCGACAAGTTCACGCAGAGCTCTCCGATGCTGGAGAAGCGGGCGGAGGCAAAGCCTGCAGTAATGTTTAACAAGGCAGTCAGAGAAGATGGTGCGCCTTCTATCTTGAAGACCGAACCCGGTGGGGTAGGAGGAGGGAGATCGGGGGCGGTGCCGTCGATACTGAAGAGATCGAGGATTGAGGAGAGGCTGAAGTTTGCGAATTTAGGGTTGAGGTTAAGCGAAGTCGTTTTGAGTCTGATTTCTTTCTCTGTTATGGCCGCTGATAAGACGCAGGGCTGGAGCGGCGATTCCTTTGATCGTTACACAGAATACAGGTTTTAATTTAATTCTTTCGTTCACTCGTAATTCTGTATTTTTGATACCTTTGTTTTTTTTTTTTTCTAATTTAATAGAGTATTAACTGCTTATCTGTGAATTCAATTTTGATATATGGGGTGTATTTAACTATTTGTTCCTTCCAACAAACTTGAATTCAATTTTGTGTGTTTTTTTTTAATACTGAAAATAGTATAAATACACCTCGTTGCATGTTATCAGTTCTCTTAAAATGGTCAGCAAGGACTAGACAAAGATGAATAATTACCAACAGTTTGTAGTAGCTTATATGTATGTTTTTCTGTAAAATTTGAACTTTTATGTTGTCAGTGGGGACCACTGTAGTCGCCATTACTACTCAGAAATGCAATCCTGTTCTTCTTGTTAATTTATATTCATGTAATTACTTCTGGAAGGATGTTTGATTGGAGATGGAACTTGATCGCAGGTATTGTTTGTCTGTGAATGTTATTGCATTTGTGTATTCGGGATTTCAAGCATATGATCTAGCTTACTATCTGGCCAAGGGAAAACATGTGGTCCGATACAATCTCAGGCGACCCTTTGATTTTTTTATGGACCAGGTTAGTTTTTCAATCTTGGTGGTTTTTATTTTTTTGACCTATCTTCCTTACTATGTTGCTTATGATGCTTATTTAACTAATAAAATGTTTTAAGCCCATTACCACTATAAGCTGGATTCTGGATTATGTTTCTGGATTATGTATTGAGTCAGTCAGTTATATTTGTTTCCTGGGTTCTGGGCATGTTTGGCATGCAATAATTGCACTCAGGCGCAATATGTTTACACTGCACACTTTCCAATATTGAGCAGCAGAGAATGATCGTACACCTAGTTAAAAAATGCTATTCTAATGGATACACACACAACACTTTTACAAGGTGGTTTTCATGTCTCTGTGCTGAGTTATGAAAGTAATGCTTCTCCTCTTGTTGGTTCAAATTGCAGATACTGGCATATCTTCTTATATCGGCATCATCAGCAGCAGCCACTCGGGTTGATGACTGGCAATCAAATTGGGGCAAGGATGAGTTTACAGAGATGGCTAGTGCTTCAGTTGCTATGTCCTTCCTCTCTTTTATTGCCTTTGCTTTAAGCTCCATCATTTCAGGTCACAACCTATTTAATCATGACTCATGAGGCCACTTGAATACAACACCTGCTGTGCATCGTATTTCATTATTCTTTTTTTCAAGAAATGCAAAATAGAATTAAGAGGCTCAAATGCAGATTTTTCATCTTGTATGCAGTGCTCCTTCTGACGATATATATGTATATTTTTCTCTCAAAAATTTGAAAATAATGTAAAGTTTTTTATTTTATGATGAATATGAAATCAATTTACTATTTTAACTGTCATTTTACATTACCTGTGGGGGTGATCATATAGAGTGAAGATAAAATTTTCCCATCTTGTTTCCCCTAAAGTTCTGAAATTTATTAGTATAAAAGTTTCTTTAAATTTCTTACGGAAACTTTGTTTGGATGGTTATTCGAAAGAATCAAAACAGTTACTTGTTTTTTTTAAAAATAATAATAATCACTAAATGGTTGTTCACCATCAAGCCATGCGTGAAGCACAGGGCTAGACTAAACAGTTAAGTCACTTCCCAGTTGGTACTTTGAGCAGGACTGGGCCTCGTACTGTCATGATACTTTGTTGTCACATTTTCCACCATCCATTTATCGGGACAACAGGGCCTTGACTCTTTGTGTACTTTGATGACTCAGACTCGCAGGGAAGTGATTGAAGGAAGGTACTAAACCATTTTTAACTTCGGAGCATTTCCTGTTCTGAAAGCCTCGTGCTATCAATAAAATCCCGTGTGGAAAGAATTTTTTAGACTACATATACAAACTGAGAGTGCAAAATCTAACGACCGCCTAAATAAACTGCGAATGAAAGTTAATTTAGAGCTCATAGTCGTACTCAGTAAAAATTCATCCAACGGTGAAATGTACGCAGCAGTAGAGTGCGTTTAGTGCTGGGTCGCCTCACACACACTTGCCGGCTCATAATAAAACCCGCATCCCAAGCTCAAGCGCCAAGTCATTAAAGTCTAACGGACCAAAATCCACCAAAGCTTGCTAGCTTGGCCCAAACCTTGGCCCACCTTCTAGAATTCTCTACACAATTGTATAGATAAGCCACTTGTGCAACTTGCCTAACTTGTAAATGAATCTCTAGAATGAGCAACCTTCATCTATACATAGAGTATGATATTTACCATTTTAGCTATCACCCACCAACAAACAAAATGTAAAGCTCTCTTATAAAAATTCTCTTGAGTAATAAAATCTCTTCATTTGTCATATTGATGTCTTCTCACTAGCTTACTCTTAAGTATTTCCGCTTAGCTATGTTGAGAAATTTTCAAAGGCTTACTTAGTGACTTTGTGCTTGAAAATTGTCTAAGTACCGTACGAGTTGCTGCGCATCAAACTCATCTAGTGACAAAAAGCTTTCTTATAATAGCTTTAGGTTAAGTTTGGTATAAATTTTTTAAATAAGTTTATTTAAGTAAATTTTTTATTAGTAAAGTTTTTTTAAGTAGAGTTTTTACAAAAAAAATAAAAAAATTAGTGGTTTAGTTATTGAAGATTTTTATAAAAAATTACAAAATTATCTAATAGGTAAATTTTTTAAAATTATATTATCAAACGAATGAAATAACATTGTGAAATAAGTGAAATATTTTAGACAATTTAACATTTAAAAAAAAATTTCAACCTCTACTCCTAAAAGTCCAAAATTTGAATTCTTGTTAGTAGAGATAAATAACTTATTTAATTCTCAAAAACTTTGCTTAAAATACAATCAAACAACATCAAAAATTATGAAAAGAGCTTTTAGGATTACATAAGCACTATTAGATAAGCTATATCAAATATGCACTTAGGCTCTATTTGGTATAAATTTTGCAAATAAAACTACTTAAGTAGAGTTTTTGTTAGTTAAGCTTTTACAAGTAAAGCTTTTATTAAAAAAAAAATTAGTTATTTAGTTGCCAATAAGGGGTTTTATTAAAAATTATAAAACTACTTTAATGGATAAGTTTTTTAAAATTATATTATAAAATAAAATGGCCAAATAAGTAAGATTGTCAAATATTTTAATATTTTAAAAAGGCATTTCAACCTCTACTCTTAAAAGTAAAAAATTTGAATATTTTGCAATTAGAGGTACAATAACTTCTTTAATCATCAAAAGTTCTACTCAGAAAACAACCGAACAACAATTAAAAAATATTAAAATATACATAAGAGATTAAAAAGTACTTATGACGATTAAATAAGTCATATTAAATAATTACTTAGTGGAAGATTAGGTACAAAAACTCTATCTTATAATTCTTATTTGATCCTCAATTTATGTTGAAGCGATAAAACTTTTTTTTTTTTAGATTTACGGGCTACGTATCATATTATTAACTAGGGTTAATTAAAGTTAAAAGCAGTAATATTTGACACTCTCTATTTATCTCATTGGCTCGTATTTCTCACTTAACTCTAGAAGAAATTTTAAAATGAATTTTCTCTCTCAATCTACCTAGTACCACTCATGATTTATCCTTATTATCATAATTTATACACCCATCGTTTCCTCTCAAATTTTTCGATTTAAGAACATCGATTATTATTTTAAGCATGGACGATAGTTTTTGAAAGTGTAATTGTTGTGATCGAACCCATCATCGATTATGATTCAATATTTCTGAATGTTCTAAAGCTTTGATTCTCCATACTCCCGCAGTTCCATTAAATAGTCGATGCTTCGAAGCCTTGCCAGAAAATTCACCCTTGTTATCACAAAAGACCAGCAAGCCTGCAACAAGTCCAAGTTCAAGTTATCTATCATAAATCGTAAATTTGATTTAATAATCATCAACAATCCAACAGTACCATTAATCTTCTTAGTCTTTACATGATATGATTTGTTGAAGTGGGGAAATTGTTTGTTTCAGGAAAATCAGAGTTCGATTTAAATTTTGCCTAAAAATTTGATTTGAGATTCTAAGCTTTTCTGAGTAATCGATGTCTTTTTTTTTTTTTTTTGAAAAGAAAATATGTGGGATTATCCTTCTTAATAATCTCATTCAAAGTTGACATTAGGACAAAAGTGTTGGGGATTTAAGGGGTTAAACACCCTTTCAATTTATTTTAATAAATAACCTCTGCTAATCACTATCATTCTAATACCTACTATATACCCATGTAGAATTCTTGAAAAGAATAAACAACCTTTAAGTACACCCACATAAAATATATCCAATTTTTATAAATCTTAATTTAGATTCTCAAACGATTATATCTTCTCAAATATACCATAAACTATATATTACTTCTGCAATTAAAGAAAATAATTTCCAGCACTCTTTAATCTATCATAAATAATTTGGTATTCAATTGGACTAGGTTTAAAGATGAATTCATTCCCTAAAAAATAAGACAAACGTGTGACTGTAACTCTATTTGCAAAGTCTCGCCAAATTCACGATCCCGCAACAACTGTCAGAACCCAATGAATGGCCTATGGCCCTATGCTTCGTGCAGATGCGGAGACGAAGATATTCATGTCAATGGCGGCAACTGTGGCTATGGCAATGGGATCTACACAGAAGGCAACCCTGTCCACGCCTAACGACATCATCAATAGTTCAATACCATCATAATTATTGCAACAATCATATTAGTCACCAAACGCTCCTCTCATCTCCTCTTGCCACCACGTCTGCTCTCTAATTCAATAAACTTCTCCAGGGAGGTGTGCGCTACATTGGATATGTGTGGGTTTCCTTAGAACTTTATTTTTGACATTGAACAGTACAAATGGACAAGTGGGTGCAGGATTTCTTGAGCTAAAGCCCAACAGTCTAGTCAGCAATTCACACCCTGTTTTTAAGTTGCGAACCAACGGCTGCTTAAATGATATCAGGCCACTTGATAATGAGATGACCCATCACTGATCCAAAGTTGATCTCTCAAATCGCGCTTTCAAACTACGAGTTAAATCACTAAAAACAGGATGATAGGGAGGGGCCAGCGGTCCTGTCAGTACAATTAGCTTCTCACTCATTGGCCCAAAATGTCAACAGAGCTGCCGCCGATGCCAATCGTTACGCTGTCGCGAGGAATTAGCTTGCTTAGTAAGCATAAATCCATTCTTTTAATCCTTTGCTCTCATTCGCTTCTGTTCTCCACCTCTATCATAAAAAAATTGGCTTATGCCTCTAATTAATTGAATCGTGGTGGGCTCTCACGTCATCAAAGATTTATACTCAACAGACCAAAGAAAGCAGATGATGATCAGGACTCATCATGTCTCAATCCAACAACCGTGATGTTTGTGTTGCAGTTCATGCTGCTTTGTGGGGTTTCTCCAACACATGACTCCATATGACAAGTTGCTACCATGCAAATCCATCATCCATGCTTTGCCTACATCCCAAATTAAATCTTCGTTTTAATTACCACTTTCATGCTTAAACGATCATTCTCATCGTCGTAATATCATTAACGCAGACTCTAAATAATGCCTGTATCAGGATTTTGGTTTTAAAAAATTTCATAGCCTATTGAAATTTTGATATAAATCCCTAATCTTGCGTAGAACTTTTTACCCGCCAATTTGTCACCCCTTGCTTCGTAACTCTTGTGATGCATCAAAATTGAAGAAAGTGGGCACTGAAAAAGACAACTGATCAATCAAGTCCACCTGAAACGAGTTTGCAGACAAGTGATCTCTAGCTAGCCCGTGTAAAATAATCACAAGCCCAAAAAAGGTTCACGTGGTATCCCTAATATGCCATGTTCAAATCTCAACTACGTGACAAATATTCTCTAATCGTAGGTACACCATCTAGTTTCATTTATTTATTATTTTCTTTTTTTAAAAAAAAAAATACGCTAGCCACTGGCATGTATATATATCTTATTCATACGTCAAAATTTTCGCCGACCGATTGAAAAAGGAAACCTGTCATATATAGCAGAGTTTTATCGTTATCGTTTCTGCTATCGTTGCGTAGAAAGATTGACAATATTAATAACACCAAACAATTAGGCTTTATAATATTAGACTTGAAGCAACATGATGCCAACTTACACCTAAAGCATGTATGTTACAGATTATAATTAACATATATTTTAAACTAAAGATAATTAATTCAATTGGTATCCACCAACCAAGATTAAGTACGGATTAGGGATGTATTCTGTACTGTGAGGTTTAATTAACCTATTATTTTCTAGCTCATCTAAAACAGACACGTACGATATTGTCCCGTTCATAACGTATCCATGCATGTGCACGTCCCTTCAATTATGGAGAACTGGAATCCCCATATGCGATAAAAATCAACAAACAGTCGCATGCCATTCTGCTTTTGTAATTTCAAATTAAAAAAAAATGTTATCTCCCGATTAAACTAAGACCAAAAAGTAATTGATTGTAATCCATTGGAAGGTGGCTAGCTAGGGTTTTGACAAGGACCTAATACCTGTAGAGCTCAAATATCTTTGGAAGTTTTTGATTTGATTTAACGTCTCAGTGTAGTATTATTATTAAAACATCAAAATTCATTGATACTTATGTACATGTACTCGTTCATTAATTGGTTAACTAAAGATATATCCTAAACTTCTAAGAATCGGAAAGAATTTAAAATGTACGGCAGTTGTTATGGCGGTATTAACAATCACAAGAAACTGCCCATGCTAGCTAGCTGCTATGCTTTCGTCGATCGATTGGTGCAACGCTATTGTTACTAACCTTCAAATTATGATATTTTCTGTACAATTACGTTAATTGTATTAGGGATATGTGTACTCTTTCCACTGATTGGCAGCATCTTAACTGGGTTTTCAAAAATCTCTCTCTCTCTCTGTCTCTCTCAAATCATCATAATATATGCTTTAAAGAAGAAAGCTGCCGCAGTCTTATGGCTTTTTCATTTCAGTATTGAAAATGATGTCTGCTGACTGATATGACTTGCATCCAAAATGTACAGACAAAATGGTGGCCAATCACAACATTTATAAAATCTCTTACTCTGGTGTACATACGTATTTAATATTTGATACGAGTTTGTACAGTAATGATACCATGTAGACGGCAATGATACTCGCATTTTATGATATGCGACACTGCATTTTTTTGTTAATGAATAATATTTTAAGATTATTAATTAAAAGTCATAAAATTCTGTGGCATGTTCAAGTTTCTTAACATTCATTCAAATGTGTGACCGCCAGCCTAAAACCAACGAGTCATGGCACATCGGCACCCACTCCCAACGCACGTAAGCAACAAGTGAAGGGGCTGGACTGGTGAAGAAGCGCGTGCCACGCGTTATCCAACAGAGGGTGGACCCGGTTGCAAAGCTATAATCAAAGCTTCATTAATTATTCTGCATTAAAAAGATGAGTACCAAGAAGAGATGGGGTTTGGCTTTTTGCTTTGTTTGTGATTGAAATGGAGTACAATTAATAATGGGTGAATCCTCTTGGGCTTGGGGTGAGATTTGTTGATATTACGAAAACCCAAAAGAGGGGGAAAATGAAAAAGGCAGCGACCGTATACGGAAGAGGACCATACCATACGGCTCTGTCCGACACACCCACGGATACCACGCTGTCCTTGTGGGCGCCACTTTTTGCTCTCTTCCCAACGCACCCCTCACCGCACACTCTTCCGCTTCTGCTTCTGCTGTAACGCCCACCCCCACCTCTTTTGTAAAATGACCCATTTGACCTCCACATTCGGGGGAACAGAGCGGGGCAGAATGGGTAAAGTGCAGAGGGAGAGGTCATTATCAGTAAAGGACCCGGTTTGTCTCCTCTGAAGTGGATCCTCGCACGTTACGAATGTCAAAAATTACAAGAGTTTTTGTTTTTGACAAGCGAGAGAAAGAAAGATAAACTGAGGTGATGAGCTAGTTTATTACAGCAAGCAGCACAAACACAACTCCACACAGCAGAGTGAACAAACAAAACCGCCAGCTCTCTCTCTCTCTCTCTCTCTCTATGTGCATATGCTTTCACTGCACAAACAGTAGTAGCAACAAGAACAGCAACAATATCATCATCCACCACCCAACCGACTCTCTCTCTCTCTCTCTCTCTCTCTCTCTCAGCTTCTTTCTTTAACAAGCGCTTGCTTTTAACTTTGGTTATTCGAATTTTCAGTTCTATATTATGTGAAAGATTCTTTTTCTTATCAAAGTACGTTGTTGGTTTTTTTTTTAATATGTTCTTCCCTTCATTTTGTCTGATTTAAAGCTAAAATTTTAAGATTTGAGATTTGAGATTTCCTTCTCATGATTTGAAGAAGAAGCTGTTCTTGTTCTTAAGTTGTTTCTAAATTACATGGATTCAACGTGTAGTTGGTTTAGCAAATGATTGAGTTGGTGATTGGGTGATGTGTGTCTCTCGGTGATTCTTCTATATTACCTGTAAATTTTCAATTTTTCGAAATGTAGTTGAATGAGTGAACGTTTTAAAGCAAAAATCAAGTTGAGTTTTTTTCTTTTTTTTCCCCCCCACTGTGCTGGGTCGCATTTAACCCAAGTTTTGAGTCTCGTACGGCCAACGGTCAACAGTTGATGATTTTAGTTACCACAAACCCATGAAGAATTTTCACTGGTTCAAGCAAATCTCTATCAATGCAAAACCTGAGAGGAGGCTATCTCTTGGTGAATACAGGAGAGCTGTTTCTTGGTCCAAGTATTTGGTCTCTTCAGGTGCCGCGATTAAAGGAGAAGGAGAAGACGAATGGAGTGCTGACATGTCCCAGTTGTTTATTGGCTGCAAATTTGCTTCTGGAAGACACAGTAGGATCTACAGAGGAATTTATAAACAGAGAGATGTAGCAATCAAACTTGTAAGCCAGCCAGAGGAGGACGAAAGCTTAGCTTCTATGCTTGAGAAGCAGTTCACTTCAGAGGTGGCTCTCTTGTTTCGGTTAAGCCATCCTAATATCATCACTGTAAGCTTCTTTTGCTTTCTTGATTTCCTTTACTTTTCATAAATTTCATTTTGGGTTGAGTTTTGTTAAAGCAAAGAAATGGAGAAAATCGCTTGTGGAGTAATTCAAAAGGCATGCCTACTCCCAAAAAGCATAAAATTGTTGTAATAGGGGAATTATACTACTTTTGCTCAGGGAATTAATATGCCCTTTCAACTTGACAACTTCTAAAGTTTTCTAATGAGGGTTTTTATTCTATTTTTCCACGAGTGGTGACACTGATCTTCAAAACGATGGCAACCTCCCTTCTGTGTAATCCCTTCCTTCATATTTATTGTGGACTAAGGATTTGAAGCTTTATGCATTGAACAACTTCGGTCGGCATTTATTGATCATTGTTTATCATGACTGTCTGATACATGTTACCCATGTGCATATGATTTATTACTGCTCCTCTTTACCTTGCACTTGATAAGGATGGGGATATAAACGTTGCCAATGGCATTGAATATACTTCTAAACTTCAGAATTATGGGCCTTCCTTGCATTCGTATAAAAAGTATGTACAATTTACAAATGCTGTCTTTTACTGAATATCTTAAGATTATTTATTTATTTATTTATTTTTTATTTTTTCTATTTAAAAAAAAATTAGGATCATGTCTATAACTAGATATTGCTGAGTCAAGGCTAAGTCGTTATATAGCTGAACTCCTAAAGGGATTAAAGCTGCATTACTTTCTTTCTCTTCTCTTTAGCTTTAATATCTTTGTTAATAATTCATTAGTGGTTGCAATTTAGAGCTGCAGTCAATGTTTCATCAATTCATAACTCATAGAGAAACTTGTGATGGTAAAGAAAGAGAAGATTTCATAATATCTTATAACGACAAGTGGTGTTACTGCTACTTTATGTAGAAGGGTTAAAAGAGAGCAGACGATATTAAATATTAGCACTATGGATTGTTGAAAGGTTTGGATGGAGTGTGTTTATGCATTCAGTGAAATGGACCACAATGCCTAGGCTGGCACTCACTATATTTTCTCATTTCTTTTAAGAACAACGACAGCGACATTATAATTGGTCCTTTTCCTCTGTTTTCAGACACCTGGCCCAAGGGTAGTTCATTTTCTTTTAAATGGTATCAGGCATAGGGATACAGTGCCCTTGTTAATCTTTTTGGTTTGGGTTGGTATGGAACAAGGATTTATTTGTATATGACACTATTTGATGGAAGCATTTGAAATGTCATAAATTATAGAAATTTGTTGTTTAAAGCAATTAGCTAGTCTTAATGTTAATGGAACCGGTTAGTTCACTATTTTTTGTTTGTCTTTTTCACTTTCTTCATGCAGTTTGTTGCAGCCTGTAAGAAACCTCCTGTGTTTTGTATAATCACTGAATATCTTGCCGGCGGCTCACTGAGAAAATACCTCCATCAGCACGAGCCATATTCAGTTCCACTCAATCTTGTTCTGAAGTTAGCCCTTGACATTGCACGAGGGATGCAGTACCTTCATTCCCAGGGGATACTTCATAGGGATCTAAAATCAGAAAATTTGCTGCTTGGTGAGGATATGTGTGTGAAGGTAGCAGATTTTGGTATCTCATGCTTAGAATCTCAGTGTGGTAGTGCCAAGGGATTTACGGGTACTTACCGTTGGATGGCACCTGAAATGATCAAAGAAAAACGCCATACAAAAAAGGTTGACGTTTATAGTTTTGGCATAGTTCTTTGGGAGCTTTTAACTGCATTGACACCATTTGACAACATGACTGCAGAACAAGCTGCATTTGCAGTCTGCCAGAAGGTAAAGTCATCTGATTCAGTTGGAGAATGATGTTTATTCTTGACATTCCTAATTTTTTGTGAAACCACAACACTGCATTTGTTATCGCATAATAAGTGACAACGAATAGTGCTTGCCTGTTTATGAAATCTAGAACGGGTAGCACTTAAAAACAATTTTTGAGTGGAAATAAGCTGGATTCTATTTTTACATATTCTCATTCTGTTCAAGGCATATTCCGTTCCAATGAAATGTAAAGTAAAGCTGCATCCAGTACACCTTGAAAACATAATATTAAAGATGTGATTTTGAACAATTTTTTTTTAAAGAGATTTTAACGACTTGTTCAATGCTATTTAATTTCAAAATTCATTTTTTAATTTTAGAAGAGATCATGTTAAAATATATCTAGAATTTTATGCTTTCTTGTATCTTTAATAAATGAACTTATTTAGGTATCTTATAGAAATAGATGTCGTAGACTGTGATTTTGTTATTTGTGAGAATCATTTGATCAAAGGAGAGTGACTGAGGGAATATTCTGACTCTTAAACTGGAAATGGTATTTGGGCCAAGAGTATCCAGAAGAGAATATTACTTGATATAAGAGTAATGCAGGTGAAATGTGGGAAGTAAAGGCCACAAACTGAATGGATGAAGTCAAGAACTTGTAAATGGACATTGCTTTGGATAAAAGTGTCAAAATCTATAAATTTGTGTTGCAAATATGTGGGCAGTCAGCAACAAAAATACTAATGTAAAATGAGACAAGGATATTGGATGATAAGTGGAAAAGAAAGCAAAATGAAGAAATGCTGAATCTTTTCACGTGGAGTTGGACATAGCATCTATAGATGACAATTGAGAGAAAGTTGAGGTTTGTTGTATCATTAACTGCTTTTATGTCTTATTTTGTTTATCTTGGAGAGATTTATTTGTTCTCATTCTCAATATGGAAACATATACCATCATAGTTTAGTAATATCTACTCTAATTCCTGTACTTGCTCAAGGATCTATGCATTGAACACCTGCGAAAAAGAATCCATATTTCAACTGTGATGCTATCCCTATATCGATGCATATGTCATTAGACTTACCATCTTATATCGTTTGAATTTTGGCCAGAATGCGAGACCGCCATTACCTCCAACAAGCCCTAAGGCATTCAGCCATCTCATCAGCTGTTGCTGGTCAAGCAATCCAGATAAACGACCACATTTTGATGAAATAGTTTCAATTTTGGAAGGCTATTCTGAGTCCTTTGAGCAGGATCCAGAATTTTTCTCATCCTTCATACCTTCCCCAGATCATACTATTTTGCGATGCTTACCAACATGTATTGCGAGGCATTGTTGTTCTCGTTCAAAAGCCAAGGAGCTCTTTGTAAAGGAAGCGTGATGCTAAATGTATCATATTCTTACATTTAACAGGTTTAGGAAGAAACTTGTAGAATGTCCAAATATAATCCTCTCTTTATGGCTTTTCTTTTGCTGTTCCTTTTTTTTTGTTTATTTTCAGCTTTCATTCTCTGTGTTAAATATGTGAGAATGAAAGCTGTTCCTGTTGTTGTTTCTTCTTATTCAAATGTACCCAATTCTCCTTCTCTAATTGAAATGGAAAATTAGTGGTTGCAATTTGCGGAAACATTCATGTGTTTAAACTTGGAATTGATTTTCTCAACCATCGAGTATTATATAAGGATGGGGTCTGGCCGGCATGTTGAAAGTCTTAAGTGAGCCTTCATTCATTTTTGAAATGCCTTTAGTCTTTATTCGTTAGCCGGTTACTAGCCTGAGACGTTGAGCTCTCAATGTAGGCAATCAAGCAGTGCATACTGATTAGCATCGCAAATTCACAATCATTGGACGGAGACCAGAGCTGAATCTATATTGAAATTGTGTAACCAAACGCAAAGAGCAGACAGTTTGGCCGAGTGGTCTAAGGCGCCAGATTTAGGCTCTGGTCCGAAAGGGCGTGGGTTCAAATCCCACAGCTGTCATACTTATTTTTCCGTCCGTGACACTTGATTAGTTTACCAAAAGTCAAATGCTAAGTTACAATTAACTGTAACTTACTCCTCTCACACAAAATATATAGGGTCCATTATTACACTACTGTTTATAGGGTCTATTATTACACTACTGTTTATGTGAGAAGAGTAAATTACAATCGATTGTAACTTAATTGGGTCCTTACCAAAAAGATGTTCAATAGATTCAGTCACTAACAGATTATTCAAATAATTGAATTCTTGAAAGGGGACCACACGTGGGGCCCATTATGTTACTATGTTGTGTGCTGACTTAAAGGACGATCAAAAGTATTTAATTCTTGAATATCTTTTATATTACAAGTCCCATTATCATTGGATCCCAAATCCATCCAACCCGGAGCAATGTAAAGCTCACCCATTCATTCACTCCAATAATTATTCAAAAAGGTTTGCACTTTACTAGTAATTATCCACCTTTGGCATCTAAAAATCCTAACACCACCATGTTATTATGGTATCATAAGTTCTAACACACCCTTAAAATAAAAAAGGTGAAAAATAATTAAAAACCCAGCATATTCATCAATTTCTTGACTTTTAAATCGCCCAGAACCAGTTATAGATTTGAATTAATTAAATCTCATTTCTTTGACATGGTGTAAAGGGCCCAAATCATTTTGCATCAGCTAACGAGGCAATGCAATTGCAGGCCACACTTATTACTCCATGTGCTTGCTCCTGCTGCCTTTTAGTTAATTAATGCAACATCCAGACTTACAGCAGCACTGCAATCTTAGAAAAAGTCGTATAAACAAACTTTCTGTGAAGTTTTGTTGTACCATGCACCACAAAGAACTTGTCCCCACCCCAAAACCAAAAAAAAAAAAAAAAGAGTTATCTAATAAATCCATCCACCGACAGATATTATTTATTTCGTTTCCCCCTCTTATATATATATATATATATATATATATATATAAGAACGAAATGCTTTATTGCTGCTCATTTGGTCTTCACTTGACAACCTATGGCGAGAGTGAAGTATCAAAAAACTTATCACGTGGCTCGATAGTCCTCGTGCAGTTGTTACCTATTACACTTACACATCTTTGATAATTGATATCTTCCCTACCTTATAAACCAAGCATGAAAGAAGGAACTAAGAAGGCAAGTAAACTTCATGACTCTGACCCTCTATCCATTAATTCTAACATTCCACCCGCATTATGCAAAGGTCAAAAGAACCCTCAAGTAAATCACGAATGACCACAATAAACACATGGTGTAATAACGTCCGGATCCCCATCTCTTTTACATTTTTCTCAAATGAGGACATAATTTGTTGGTCTAACATTATAGTGGTCTTTGGCTCCCACTGAAATGTAAAATGACGCTGAAGGGTAACTCAGTCAGTTTAGAGCCTAGCAGAGTTTTGAGTTTACGGACCTATATGACATAAATAGACAAACTACGTATTTTCTTTGAAAAAGTATAAGAAATAAGGGACTTAAATGTTATTTAACCTCACAAACAAATTGACCGAGGAGCAACAAAGAATACACTGCATGGGCATAATCGTCTTTCAAGCATAAGAGTTGTCAAAATGCCGCGTGGCGAGTTATTATGAAACTGAAAAAAACAGACAGAAAACCGATCGGCAGTTGCAGGCCGTGCGCTTTCGTTAGAGGAGAAGTCGCCTTCTTTTTTTTTTCGTTTGCCCCTTTCTGACATTCCATCGTTGTGCATTTACAATCCTACCCTTTCGCTCTTTTTCACAAAAATTTTCTGCCTTCGTCGTCTCTTCAAGCTTGTATACTATATATAAGGATATGTATAGCAACAACTAAAGGTAAGATTTTTATTCATTACTTATTTTGAGTGTGCGTCTATTTATTGACACAATACATATTCTTTCCATATATATAAACATATAGGAATAAGCAGATAATTTATCACCTTGATGTTTCTCTTTCATGCCGGTTTATGAGGTAATAATTTTTTTTTTCTCTTTTTATAGCTTTCTTGTTATTCTTTTCATCAATTTCTTCTTCTTTTAGCTGAAACCAATAATCTTTTTATTCTGTTGGTTGGATCAGCTTGGGAGGTCAGCTGCATATATTTTTTTAATTCATTTGTTATGATATTGAGTTATTGTTTATGAGGTTCTGTTTTGATTTGTTTGATTATTATGCCATTTGTTTGTTGATGAGTTAATAACATCTGGGGTTTGTTTCATTTTTGAAGATCTAATTGTGGAATGATGATTCATGTTTGCTTCTTTCATAAGTTGTCTATCATTAAAAAGTTTCATTAGCATTTCAGTTATCAAGTTAAAATTGGACTTTTGATGGTGTAAGTGCATTATTATGTTTTTCTTTTTGGGTTGACTTTTCGAACATGTTGAAATTATGTTGATCTTTGTAGTCGGTATGTAATTGGATGTTAATTGCAAAATAGATTACACTTGCTTCTCTTGTTTGGATTGGATGTTGCTGTAGTTTGATGCATTTTGTATTGTAATTGGAATGTTTATTGCAGGTAAGTTATTGTTTTAGAGTTTTCTTTGATTTGGCTGTGCAAGGATGCCCGGAATTATTATGGATGACATCCATGAAGAAGGGGTAGTTAGTGAATTGAATGGAAACTCTACACCTGTTAAAGAAAATTTAGTTCCAAACAAATCCCCCAAAAGTACTTCTTGTCCACAAAGCCCTCGTGATCGGCCTGTTGGTGAAGTGGTTGACACATCAATCGAGCAGCTTTATGAGAATGTGTGTGATATGCAGAGTTCTGATCGGTCACCTTCTAGGCATAGCTTTGGATCTGATGTTGAAGAGTCTAGAATTGATTCGGAGTTGCACCATCTTGTGGGAGGAGAAATGAGGGAGGTTGAGTTAATGGAAGAAGAAGAGGTGGAAAAACCGGAGGATGATTCTCATAGTATTTCTTCTTCAAAGAAAGGTAGTTCATCTGGTAGTAAGAAGTCAGGAGGGAAATTGGAAAAGAGCCAATCTGCTGGTACTAAATCCATTTCTTCAGGTCAGTCAAAGAAAGTTTCTCACTTGGGGATGGACTCGGAAGTATCATCGAAAACAAGTTCTAAGGGGAAGAGTCCTCCAGAGAAACCCCCAATTGACAAGGGTGTTAAAAAATCAAAAGCAGGAGCTACACCAATGAAAAAACGGAAAGGGAAATTGCATAAAGGTGAGGATGCGTCTGAAGCAGGGTTAGACAAGCCAGGTCTTGGACCACTTTTGCTTAAACAAGCTAGGGAGTTGATTTCTTCGGGTGATAATCCGCAGAAAGCTCTTGAATTAGCTCTTCGAGCTGCAAAATCATTTGAAATTTGTGCACACAGGAAGCCCAGTTTAGAACTGGTCATGTGCTTGCATGTTATAGCAGCAATTTACTGCAGCTTAGGCCAGTATAATGAGGCAATTCCAGTTCTTGAACACTCAATTGAGATTCCTGTGATTGAGGAAGGCCAAGAGCATGCCCTTGCCAAATTTGCTGGCCACATGCAGTTGGGTGATACTTATGCAATGCTGGGCCAGCTGGAGAATTCATTAATGTGCTATACGACAGGTTTGGAGGTTCAGAAACAAGTCCTCGGGGAAACAGACCCAAGAGTTGGTGAGACATGTAGGTATTTGGCTGAAGCTCATGTTCAAGCACTACAATTTAGGGAGGCCCAGAGGTTTTGTCAGATGGCTCTTGACATTCATAGGGACAATGGTTCTCCTGCTTCTCTTGAAGAGGCAGCAGATAGGAGGCTCATGGGTCTTATATGTGAAACAAAGGGAGATCATGAAGCTGCTCTTGAGCATCTTGTTTTAGCTAGCATGACCATGATAGCAAATGGCCAGGATGCAGAGGTGGCTTCAGTTGATTGCAGCATTGGAGATACATATTTATCATTGTCTCGGTATGATGAAGCTGATTTTGCCTATCAGAAAGCACTCACAGCCTTTAAGACCAACAAAGGAGAGAACCATCCAGCTGTTGCTTCAGTCTTTGTCCGTCTGGCTGATATGTACAACAGGACAGGGAAATTGAGGGAGTCAAAATCATACTGTGAGAATGCCCTTCAAATTTATGAAAAGCCTGTACCTGGTGTTCCTCCAGAAGAGATTGCAAGTGGTCTCACTGATGTTTCTTCTATCTATGAATCAATGAATGAACTTGAGCAGGCAATCAAGTTGCTACAGAAAGCATTAAAGATATACAACGATGCCCCTGGTCAACAAAGCACAATTGCTGGAATTGAAGCCCAGATGGGAGTCATGTACTACATGCTGGGGAACTATTCTGACTCTTACGACTCCTTCAAAAATGCAATTTCAAAGCTCCGAGCAATTGGCGAGAGAAAATCTGCTTTCTTTGGTGTTGCTCTTAACCAAATGGGGCTTGCTTGTGTGCAGCGTTATTCTATAAACGAGGCTGTAGAATTATTTGAAGAAGCCAGGTCCATTTTGGAACAAGAGTGTGGACCACATCATCCTGACACTCTCGGGGTATACAGCAATCTTGCTGGCACATATGATGCAATTGGCAGGTACTTTTCTCCATCATTCTTGCATTCCTTCCATTAGCATAAAGTTTTCATTCAATATGTTATTGTCAATTTGTTTCAATATTTATCCTTTATGTGCAGTGATCTCTTTATTTATAATTAATTTTTTTATGTTACTGTGTTCACTTGGCCATGTTAGGTTGATTACAATTTCAAGCAATACACTCTTCTGACTGTTTTCATGCTATGAATAATACAGGTTGGATGATGCAATTGAAATCCTGGAGTTTGTTGTTGAGATGAGGGAGGAAAAACTTGGGACAGCTAACCCTGATGTGGATGATGAGAAGAGGAGGTTGGCTGAGTTGTTGAAAGAAGCAGGGAGAGTTCGGAGCAGAAAAGCTCGATCATTGGAGACACTTCTTGATTCTAACTCTTGTGTAAACAACGATGGCATTGAGGTAAGACAATGATGTTAACGTGTTTAGAATGAATATCCTGTATTATATAAGAAATTGAAATGAAAATGAGTAAAGAATAGTTGGTTGGTTGGTGTTTTGGTTAGACTTGAGGAGTGGGGGGTGAACTAAATAACTACTAGCTGGGGTTTTGATTGTATTATTGATTTATACTTGTATCGGTTGAAGGTTGCTCAACCTTGTATTATGCCTTTATATTATTTGTTGTCTATTGGTATATAACAATTCAAGGAACTATATATTAACTTAAGACCAATGTAACATTCTTTTGAAAATATTTTATGAAATGTGTTGCCTGCCCAAGTCCGTAAACTCTCAAATAATCTTAATATGCATTAGAACTTTTAATGAATCACTAACTAATTGCAGTTGGATATAGGTTGAAAAAATCATTAGCATGAACTGACTAGTCCCCTTCTGTTAGATGGTGACTGAAAGGGGAAAAGAAAGGAAAAATCTGGCATTAGTTCTTCTGGACCCTTTATTTTTAGATGTGCTGGATTGGATATAATTGTGGTTGATTTGTGATCAAGAGCTGTAATTTCATTAAATTTTTGTGGTCCCCGGTTGGATAGCATTAAATTGTTTGATGCAATTAGATGTTCGTAGCTAACTTTACTTGTCGTCTTTCGAACTGTTGAAAGAAGTAATCAATCATACTACAAAATCGCCATCAAACCATGCCAAAAGCCAAGCTTTCCAAAAGATAATGATTCATAAAGGAGATCGTCCAATTCATTTACAAAAATAGAATTCTGTTGAGGACAAACATTGAAGTTTAATTGGTTCAGAAGTTTCCTCGGAGGCTTCACAATCAGAAACCATGAAAGCAAGTCAGCTTGCATAATATAAACCGGTGTTTAACTTCTCTCTCCTCTCCTTTCACTTCTGCTACAGCTCTGTATGCTACATAGCCGCACAAGGAAGCGGCCTTCACGTTCTGCTCGGTTTGTTTTCCCAGACAAATTCAACACATGCAGGACCCTTTAGGATTTCGCTATGATTACTGTCCTATTATCCGGTGTTGTCTTAATGAACTTACCACCTAGAATATCAAAATTCCCTCCAAGGAGAAATCATCCGAACATGTGCATATTGATTATCCAGGAATTAATTTCTTCACGGCTGGCGGCCTTTTACCTTTTTCTTTCCTTTTGTTAAGATGTTGCGGCTGGCAGCCTTTTACCTTTTTCTTTCCTTTTTGTTAAGATGTTGCAGCGTAGCTACTATAACTGATGATTCGCAGTGCTTATTGGTGCTGCAGAGTTATGGCCTGAATCATAAATTACATATTTACAACTAAACCAACACAAAAGACCGTAGAGCTGAGACATCTTTTGAATTTCTGGCAGGGCATCTTTTTTTGTTCTCTGGATGAAAAATGAGCAATTTACACTGCAGGTTTCACATCCAACCTCTTAAGTGCTTACTGTAGGAGAGCTACAAAAATCAAAACTGAATTCTGTAGGTTAAAGCAATAAGTTTCTGGGCATCTACCTTTTGAATCAAATTGGTACAGACGTAGCTTTGTATTTTCTCATTGCAATGTTACTTCTCGCAATAGTAAGCCATTGTCTTTACTTAAAAAGGAGACTATATTCTCCTCAGGAATGACCACCGATTGTAATTGAGGAATATACCCTTCTCTTTTCATCTCCTGAGTTAAATTTTCTATTGCAGAATATATCTCCTCTGACTGACGGTGTGAGTGATCACCAGCAATAAATATGTGAATATTGTTATTAACTTCAATCCAACTGCATCCAGGCTGCTTCTTAAGTCCCATGCCCTTAATTTCTGATCTAACTCTAACATTCTCGTTCATTTTCCCAAAATTCTCAAATAAATTTGCAAGGAGGACACGATAACCAGTGCTTGTGGGAGCAAGTTTAAATATGTGATCAGCCACAAGCTCTGCCAGCTTTTTGTTACCATGAATTCTGCATGATCCAAGCAATGAACCCCATATACGATCATCTGGGATACATGGCATTGCGTTGATCAAATCATATGCTTCATTTAGATGGCCAGCTCGGCCCAGAAGATCAACCATGCAGGTGTAATGTTCAACTTGAGGTTCAAGTTTATAGTTTTCAACCATACTCTTGAAATATTTCCATCCCATATCTACCCTCCCAGCATGGCTACATGCAGAAAGAAGGGCTGTGAAAGTTGCATGATCAGGCTTCTTGCCTGTTTCTTTCATCTTTTCAAATAAAACAAACATTTCATCTGTATGACCATGCATTCCTAATCCTAATATGATTGAATTCCATGATACTTCATCTCTTTCTGTCATTTTCTTGAAAATAGTCAAAGAGCTATTCATGTCTCCACATTTTGCATAGGTGGCTATCAGAGAATTACTCACAAGAACATTGGCATCAAGCCGTCGTCGTAATAAATGACAATGGACCTCCTTACACAGGTTCATGACTGACAAGAGAGCGCAAACAGAGAGAATGGTTGCAGCCGTTACAGTATTGGGTCTAGCTTGTTCAGATTGCATGTCACGAAATGCCTTTAAAGCTTCATCTGCACACTGATTTTGAGAATATCCAGATAGCAGGGCATTCCATAAAATTAAATCTCGGAAAGGTATGCCTGAAAAAACTTTTTGGGCAGACTCTATGTCTCTGCATTTTCCATACATATCAACTAGCGCACTACCAACATATATATCTGAATCGAATGCCAGTTTTACTACTAAAGCATGGATTTCCATCCCTTCAGACTTAAGAGCCAAGGACGAACATGCACGTAGCACAGCCAAAAGTATGAGAGAATCTGGACAGCCATGCTCCAACATAAAATCGTGCAATAATTCTAGTGCCATAGTAGGACAACCATACTGATTACAATTGGAGATTACTGAACCCCACGTGACCAAGCTGCGATTTTGAGTCTGACTGAATAATTTCAAACCAGCTCGAGGATCACCACATTTAAAGTACACTTCTATCAGTGCAGTTTCTATTCTTACATCATTTTGCAATCCATGGCTGAAAACCAATCCATGGATTTGCTCTCCAACCTCTAAATCCAACAACCGAGAGCATAAAACTAAAACAGCCAGCATTGTCGATGAATCTGGTCTTATCCCCAAATTCAACATCTCAATAAATAATTCCAACGCCAAAGAAAAGTACTCATTGGAAACATAGCCCGTAACCATAACATTCCATATCACTGCATTTCCTCTGACCGACTCCTTATCAAGAATATTCTTAAATACAAATTGACTGCTCCTAATATCGGCACATTTCATGTACATGTCAGTTAATCCACTAACCAAAAACTCATCAACATCCAATCCACTTTTCACAAGGAACCCATGAATCTCTCTCCCATAAATCAAACCATTAATTGATCCGCATGATGAAAGGGCAGAAAGACAGCTAACCCTATTTGGGTACACACCATGTTCATCAATCATTCTTCTAAAGATCATTAACGAACCCAAGTAGTCCCCTGATTGGCAAAACCCTGATATCATTGTATTCCAAGAAACCAAATCTCTCCCAAACATTTTCTCAAACAATTTAATTGCATCTCCAACTCCTCCACACTTCCAATACATACCCAACATTGAATTTTGAACATAAACATCATGAAAAAATCCCAACTTTAATACGTGCCCGTGAATCTGCCTAGCCTTCTCTACGTCACAAAGCCCACCAAATGCCTTAATCAAACAAGGAAAGAATCTAAATTCATCAAAAGGAAAACCATATTCAAGCATGTTAACATAAACCCTAATAGCATCTTCAAACAAACCCGAATCCGTAAATTCCTTGATCATGTACCCAACTGATGAAACATCCAAAACACGCTTATCGCTCAAAAACCCATTTTCATCTATCAGTTTCTGAGAGGGGCTTTGCACAAAATGTAAAGAGGTAAACGAATTGTTCTGAAAAGTGGAAGAAACAGCTAAAGGCTTTCTTGTGCCGTGAACATCAAAGTAACTTGGACCCGATTGAGTTACCTTAACCGATGGCATAAACAAATTGAGTTGATCCATGCAGCAGTGACCGTACGTCTGAAGTGAATGAGAGTGCAGTACTCCAACCGCTTTCATATATATATATATTTTCTCAACTCTTCGCTTTAAACTTCCTTTCTGATGCAGCTGGAACTTAACTTTATTAAAATGCCGTTGAGGAACTAGTTCACAAATGGTATGTTACACGGAAGAGGTCGGTTATGGCGGATGCCTCCCCTCTCCCGGGCTTTTCCTGTCGGGGTAAATGGTTAATAACCTCCAAGCCCCTAATGTTTTTATGGTTTTCATATTAGGGGATAACTTTCTTTTTTTCTGAGAATGTCACCTGAGTCTTCAGTTTTGATCTTATTGTAATAAATAAAGTGTAGATATTCATATATATCTTCACAGCTCATCATAGTTATCTTTATCTTTACACATACACCATTTGTTCCAATTGATCACTAGTTAGAGTCAAGTAAAGAAATTTATATGGTGAGATTTATCACACCAATTACATATGTATTTAGAAGATTAAGTATAGAAGAAAAAGTTATTTAATTAAAAAAATGTGAGTGTTATGATTATGCCATGTAATAAACTTGATAATGATTGATTAGTTCTTTTATATTATAAATAAAATCCATCATTTTGTACATAATTTATCTTGAAATTGAAAGAATTTCCCACTTTATTTTTGCACATGCACCAATTGCTCTATTGGCCATTAGCAAAGTGACATTGCCACCATCAAATTAGTTATAATCAAGTGAAAAATTCACATGATGAGATTTATCATACGAATTACTTCCATGTGTGGGAGATTCAGTGTGGAAGATAAAATTATTTAATTTACAGCATGTGAGTATTATAATTATGAAATATGCTAAACTTAATAACATTTAATTAGTTCTTTTACACTATAAATATGGTCTAATAATCCGTCACTTGTACATAATCTATCTCAAAATTAAGAGTATATCTCACTTTCAATAATATCAATCTCACTTCTTTTCTTTTATTTATCTTTCTATTTACTTTTTGCCTCCGAATGTTATTAATATTATAACATATCTTAATTTACTGTCAAAATTTAGATATGATACATATAAATTTATTAAAAAAAAGAAAAGAAAAGAAAATTAGAATTTTGAATCAGCCATGTTAAGATTCGGATGTATTTGAATCAAATGAAAAAGATATGTCATTAGTTGAATATTGTAAAATAGTTGGGAACCCATTGTTATTGTAGTTCTTTATGATATATATATATATATATATATAGAACTTGCGAAATAATATTCTTCCAATTCCACCGATAAGTGATATGCCCTAACAAATACAAAACGTAATCGAATACACTTGCCAAGCTCGTGCCGCTGCTTTTATTTTTCCCCCCAAGTTCAAATTGTCACCATGGAAGCTAAACCGTCAACAGCGAACCTCGTCGATAAGATAGTGGTTTGTATCTTCTTCTTGCATTTCTTCTGTTCCTTTTTATGCGCCAATTTGATTTTTTAAAAAAATTAATTATCTTTGGCTATTTAACTATTTTAGGTTCCAGGAGATGTGGTGCTTGACCTATCTAGCATGACAAACCAGACCATCAAGCTCGGTGGTGGCCTTCGTCAGGTCTCTTTCTAGTTATAATTTGATATTCTGGTTGTAGTTATTTCGCAATAGTACTGGTTTTTAATGGAATTAGTTTTGAATTGTTAATGTAGCCGCACTGAGTATCCTCACAACTTGTTTACTCGTTTTATGTTAAAGTTTACAAAGAAATCATTTTTATATCAAGGAACCGAATGAAAGGAAAATGCTTGAGTGAGATTGAAATTCATTTCGAATGATATTCAGGAATGTGATTCTGTTTCTGTCATTAAAGCTGGAAAACTGCAGTTCTCAAAGCCTAACAAATACTGGGTTGAAAGCTCGCAGAAAAGGGTGTGTACGTTTTTGTATGGCGGAGTTGATCTCTGTTATTGGCAGTTTGCTGCTTGTATAGTATACCCATGCCACCCTTTGATTTATGATATACTACTTATCTCCTTTTTGCAGTATGTACCTTGTGTGGAGGATACTGTTCTTGGGATCGTTGTTGACTGTAAAGCTGATGTAAGTATTTTTGACATACTTTGTGAAGTATTATTTTTGGGGTCATTCCCCTGTGGCCTGTTTGGATTTTTTTTTTTTCTGCTTTGTTGTGTTTTAATTTTGGAGAAGGTTTAGGGAAAATTGTAATAGCAATTTGTTATCATTACAGACTATTTCTCTTATATCTTGAGGGAGCGACTAGTTTATGCAAGGACATGATAAAATCGCGACTGCATACCCTTTTGTTCATGCATAGTGTTATTAGTGTGGTTATCCGCGTCTTTAATAAGTGATTGCAATCTAGAGGGGCAATTGCATAAATGAGAAAGAAAGACGAGATTTGACTTTTGAGCATCTTATAGGTGATATAGCCTTGGACCGGACATTTTTTAGGAAAGGATACATGAGTCCAATTCCAACCTGTTTGTTTTCATTTTTCTACTTCCAGAAAGCATAAGAACATTATACTAAATGGTACCTTTGGTTTTTAGCTGGATTCTGCTCTGCATTTTGTTGCTTGTAGCTGCTGTTTCTTAATATTTATGTGGCCGTTAAATTTGATTTCTTAGACCTATCTGGTAGCTGCCACAGCAAATTCAATTAATCTATCGGGAAATTGTCTATCATATATGTTAAAATTTTTCAAAGATAGGAAGAAAAATCTAGAAATTTAAAAAGCTGCTGAGGCAGTCTCTGTTTAGATAGCAACTGATACAGATGCTCAACTGTTATATTTTCTGATGAAGATGAGAAATTATGATATCCTGGGTTTATATTCTTTTTCTTTTTCCTGATGTTCAGCTTGAAATCACAAAAATGTAGGGAAGTTTACTGCTTTGTCAGTTGTTTAGACTATGTTCTAGTTTGAATTTCAGCTAGTAATGAAGATATTTCTTAGTGAAACAAGGGCTGATGAAATTATGCTGTGTAAGTTGTATTAGCTGGCTCCTTGCTGTTCAAATAGCAATCATAAGACTATACACTGCCTGCGGCAACATATTGCTAGTTTCACATTTAGTATCAATGTTTCCATTCATTTTTCCTTTCTGTAAAAAAATATAAAATCCGTGTGAACTTTTTGCCTGGTTTACTAAATATTTTTACATACAGAACTTCTTTGTGGACATTAAAGGACCTACAATAGCATTTTTACCAGTGCTTGCATTTGAAGGAGGAACCAGGAGAAACATACCAAAATTTGAGGTGCGTAAAATTCAGATATTAGGTATATTCTTTAATTGTGAAGAGGATGTGGTACATACTTGTGTCAATATTTTCAGCCGATAATTGTCTGTTATTGTTTTGTTAACTTCTTCACTAAATTGGGTACTGTTTCTAGTACTGTGCATCATCTCAATTCATTGGTTTGGACTTTGGATCATCTGCTGCATGAAATTAAACAATATTCATATAATTACGAAGGAAAATTAAGAATTTAAGAAACTATCTTTGATAGGGGAAGTTAGTCGTGTTAACATAAGATCTTACCTAGATATGCACAGCAGTACCGATTTTTAATGCATGGTTGACTCTATTTTTGGTTAAGATGGCATGATTGAAATATGTTGAAGCCCCCTTCCAATTTAATGCTTTCTACTTAATTTTCTGCCCCTTTGTTAATGTTTATTGTGTTAATGTTTATCAAGGGAATTTCACATTTTAACCTCCTCGTTACAGATAGGTTCTCTGCTTTATGTTCGGGTGGTGAAAGCAAACCCTGGCATGAATCCTGAGCTGTCATGCACGGATGGTTAGCCCTGGAAGTGCCTTGTATTTTTCATTTGGAGGGTTTGGTTATCAATTTTGTGGAAATTTTTGCTTTGTCTGCCAATGGACTATGTCTTGACCTTTCTGTAGATTTGTCTTGTGATTTATAGCCAGCGGAAAAGCAGCAGAATTTGGCCTCCTTAAAGATGGCTACATGTTTGAAACTTCAACTGGTCTATCGAGAATGTAAAGATATTTCTTTTCCTTACTATTCCAACTAATTAGAGATGCTTGAGAATATTTCAACACAAACTATACTTGGTCCCACCGTAACAATAATTATTAGCTTTTAGGTTTTTCATTATGCTACTCTGATTATGATGAGCCTGACTTTTCTTAGGCTGCTAACCTCTCCAACGTGTCCCGTTCTTGAGGAACTTGGGAAGCAACTCTCCTTTGAGATAGCTGTTGGCTTGAATGGCCGGGTTTGGGTATCTTCTTAAGACCCTTTATTAGGCGAACTACATACTTTGTTGAGACGTTATCTACTTGCAACTCTTGGAACTTGGTAGCCATCTATTTGAAGAAACGAACCCTAACAATACTCTTTTGTTCTTCTGAATTTCTTATTTCAACTAGGTGAATGCTGAGTCTCCATCCACAGTGGTTCTTGTTAGTAATGCAATTGTGAACTCAGAATCTTTAAGTGCAGTGCAGCAGAAAATGATGGTGGATAAACTGCTTCAGAGAATTAAGTGATCAAGTTTTTGGTGTGCGTTTAATCCTCCAGGCTAATTTTCTGGTCAGTCTTGAACATTTTCTGTTGGCTTTCATTTTATGAATGTCAACTAAAGTTTCAATGGTTTTATGCAGCTTGTGACTTAAAATGAAAACGCTTTGTGGGGGTGGGGTTCATTGCATTGGAGGAAGAAACGTACCAAAATCCATGACCACCAACTTATGCTTTTGTGCGAACAAAGCACAAATCTCTTTGAATCAATTTTGCCCTTCTGTCATATAACTGCATGCGAGAGGAGTTTAGAGGCTTTGCTGCAAATACCCGTGGTTTGATTTTTTTTTTATCAGATCTTTGATGTTGTGCTGCAAACCTTTGTGCTTTGAGTTGTATCAACTGCTTTGTAAATCTAACAGATTTGCAGGTTATTAGTGGGAAAAAAAAAAAAAAAAAAACCAGCTATTTGCTTTTCAACTTGGTAATTGATTGAACTTATTCGATCGATCACAATGCGAGTATCCAAAATAGTTCTTGCTCTCTCTTCTCTTTATTCTTAGTTCTGATGGTACAAATAAAGTTAGCAGCATTTGGGTTATTTGGGGGTGACCTTTGCTCGGTTCAGGGAGTCTAAGATGCGCTTGAACCCGGAGAAATGTGCATCAAGGCTGTAGGAAAATGAAGGCTATCGAAAATTTCATTCCTGGTGAAAACAAAATCACACACAAACAGATAAATAAAATAAAATAAAATAAATTCTTTACAAATCTTGTAGATAAAAGTCGAATTAAATAATTATGGTCAGACTCGGAGTCTAACGTGGTGATTGGTGATCAAAAAGCAGGACAGGCTTACATTGAATCATAACCTAATAAAAAATATAAGGCTCGTGAACAGTCACCATCGCCGCCATTAACCCACGTTTTAAACAACTACTATGAACAAGCTGTAAATCTCCTGTTCTCTCCAATCATACGCTTGAACAACCCGTCAAGAAACGACACACTATATAACTGTTGCAGGTTAAGATGGGTGAATTATCTAAGTCCTCATGTTAAGCGTGGCGATTTCAGTGAGGAAGAATACGACCTCATCATTCGCCGCCACTGTCTCCTCTGCAACAGGAAAATTCGTTATTTATAATCTTAATCATATGCATCATGCATGCATGATTAGCTTTATGATACCGCAAGTACTATTCTAGACCATAAATTTACTTCACATGTTAATTAGCTAGTATATACATATACATAGCTGTTATCACAAGTACATAGTAATTACATTAAACGATTTTGAATTTGATGATTATAACTAGGTGGTCCTTAATCGCTGGCCGGCTGCCACGAAGGACAGACAATTCAGTGAAGAACCATTGGAACAGTCATTTGAGGAGAAGGCCTGGGGTTATCAAGAGTAAAAGGAAAAAGCAGCTAGCACTTCTTTACAAGCATTACTGACTAAATTATCAGCCGTGCAAAATTTGAGTACCCTCTCGGAATCCAATTCTGCGCCAGCTCCACATTCCATTAATGCTAGAGCTGTAGGGCAGGAAGTCGCTGAAAGTGGCACTGATCAAAGCGTGGCGGCGGCAGGGTTCAATAGTGCACTATTACAAGAGCTGGGTTCAATAATTTGAAGTGCCTTTTCTTTTTCTTTCGTTCCCACGTCTGCTATATATATGTGTGTGTGTGTGTGCGTGTATGTATGTATGTTTGTATGTGTAGATGCTCTTGAATCTTGCTTACCTTTCAACAACAGATTCACTGCTGCCCAGAAAGGCAGCAAGAATAGATTAATTTGTTTCTATCTTCCTGCTGCGGAGTAAGAAGTGTGTGAAGTATTACGATGATGAGCAAATGCAATGATGGGCAAGCTCACATATAAAGATTTGTTAAAAGTTAAGTATTTATTTAAATTTCTTTTCTGTAGATGATTGTTGACCGCATATACGTTAAGAAGTAGGAATGTCCGCATTAAAGACTGCCCATTTGTTTGATTATAACTAGTGATTTATATACAAATTGATGATGGACAAGTGGAAAGGTACCCACAGAAAAGCAGGACCACAAGGGCCAGCTCTGCTTTTATTTATTTGCAAATCATTATTCCCAACGCCAATTAAGAGCCCCTAAGTTGCTGCCGCTGTACCTGCAGCAGCAACTTAGTAATTGCCGCCAATTAATTATTACAACATATGTCTTGAATTTATAGCATGATGGTGACCAACATGTACATTGATATTGGTCATATGACTATCGGTGGAGTAATTTCTGTCTTGAGCTCCCAAAGCTCAAATTTTCCATTAACAAAATCATAGTATCCCCCTCTCAAGTCTCAATGCTAGAGTCCCATTTTGCACAGCCCTTTGCACATACGGATAAGTTAAAAGATTTACCAGCGAAAAATTCACCGATTCCTGCCGCATATTATAATTTACCCAGTGATCATTAACTTAATATATATATATAAGAAAGTGTAAAGTAATTGTCTTCAAAATTGTAATTAATTGGTGTTTACGTACCCTTTCACATATTGCAGTTTGTTGTTCAAATGATAGGTCCGGGTACTCCCTTTTGACCTTGGCCTTCACAGGTAACCCGATTTTGACCCAATCATCAACAAAATCACTGCACGTCTCAATTAGATAGAATAAATATTAGAAATATTAAATTTACAGATTTAGAATCATTGTTGTCTAGCTAGTATTGGTTGAATAAATGTGTGTGTTCACTCGCTATTAATATGCACAGTACATAAAAAGAGCCTCACTTGTAATTAGAACCATCGTCCGGAAGAGACATTAGCCTCTTTATGCCACCACAGCGACTATGCCCAATGACCAATATGTTCTCAATCTATAAAATTAAATTAACAAATCAAAGTTGCTATTAATTAGATATTAGAAGGGAAAATGATTAGTTTTAGGAAAATTGAGAACAAAATCTGAGTTTTATGTCTGACTAATCTACCGGGAGATTTTCAATGGCGTATTCAATGGTTGCGCCAACACCTGAGTACCTTAACTGTGCAGCAAAATCAACAATGTTATCTGTTGTGAATTAGACAGAAATAACAGACTAATTCACCACCCAAGATCCATGCTTAAGCTTCTGATTTGCAAGATCATGACCTAATGATTAATCACCAGATGGTTTTGATGTTTGAAATCATATATCAGAAACAAACACTCTGGTAAATCAATAACAAGAATAAGCAATAAGGATGACACCAGAAGATTATAGTGGTTGTCGGCTATGCAGCCTACATCCATTGAAGAAGAATGTAAAGGTTTTCACTTAATGCTCAAGTCAAGAATACACGATTACAGAGAAGTTTCTATCACCAACCTCCCCCTTCCTGCATCAGCCATTTATATAGGAGATGAAGGCCAAAAAGATCTCTATTTTAGCTGCCAAACACCCCTCTGCTATTACTCTGCAATTCTGTGGTTTCTTCCCAGATTTTCCCGCCTTGTAACAGACTCAACGAAAAAGAGGAAGCTGAAAAAAAACCACGTGTTTGACTCCCATTTGATCTGAGGGCAAAACGGCACCTGCAAATGTCGTATTCCATAAGTGATGCACGTGCCATGTCACGTGCATTACTTATTCATTCTGAGCCGACTCTGATCCTATGTCGTACAGAGTGCTGCATATGTTGAACCGACATGTCAGATCTTCCATTATCAAAGAAACGACACGTCACACATGCACCCATCTGCTGTTTTTCAGTTCACACTTCAACATTATCAAACTATTTAATATATAAATATGAGTAAAGTAATACCATAAATTGATTTTAGAAAACGAATCCAAACCAAATGTTTGTTAAAAAATGCTCAAATCTATTTGATTGATCAAGCACAAGCAACCTGGTTAAATGCAGGAACCATGTTAGCGATGTTGCGGACCATGAAGGCTTCCCCAGGTTGAAAATCTAAGACATGAGAAGGGCTGACTCGGGAATCTGAGCATGCAAATACTAGAAACTGCAAGCACAGCGACTCAACAAAAAATTAATATATAGCTGATGTTATTTTGTTAATCTAGAAAACCAATCAAATATAAAACCAAAATTTAAGGATATATATATACACACACGTATGTATATATGTATGTATGTACCTTAGGATGCTGTCCTTTGGCTAGTTCACAAAAATATTCTGGATATTTGCTGCAAAGTGGGCAATAAATAAGGTTAATTATATTATTAACTAACAGCAGCTACAAATTAATCGATAAAACCTTAGCAATCTGGGTTGGTCTTTAAATTGAGTTTAGTCATATCATACTCAAATTTCCAGGTCTTGAAATGACAGAACCCGATTTTAATTCTCTCTACGGGGTCAAAACGATCATGGCCATGCCAATCTACTTCTTTGTCGGCCTCTCCCTCCCCTCTGCAATTAAACCACGCAAGTTAATATTAATTCATTACTCTCATGCTCATTTCAGAACATAGCCCCCCCGGCCGAGAAGTGGTCGATGAGTTGGTGAGTCAAGAGTTCTACTTGACTTTGTTTTTGATGAATACAGAAGTTTAATGCATGTCTATGAATCATATATATGAAAAGGTATGACCATGCATGATACTTAACAAGCAAAAGTCCATACTTGATATCAAAGATACCTCGTCCTCCACACAAGCTCTATTGATTGCTTTACAAGTCTTTAGTAATCTTGTTGTGAGCGTACATGTATATGATATGATATGATATGAATGAAGTAATTGAGCCGAGCACTAAAATTAAACCTGAGAAGTTTCTTCATTCCAGGACTGAGCACGTCGGGTGATGACTGCATAGCTAGGTATACGCGTGCCTTTCCTTCTGCAAATTCAAGAAAACTTATATCAATTATTTGTATTTAGTAATAAACCATCCCTCTTCACTTAATTTGTTATCAGTCTCCACTAAACAAAAAGTTGAAGCAAAATTTCCTGAAGTGAACCAACCGTTTTCCTAAGGATATGCTATATTTGATGTTTGAGGAGAATTAAGCTGCAAGCATTCCGATTTATAGCTCGCTAGAGGCTGAGTTTTTAGTGTTTTTATCAGAGAAAATGTTTTCACGCACGTATGTATCACAAGAAACACATGCCCAACACAAATTAGAGATGAGGGAACACGTCTCTTAATTTCACAATTGATTGACAAGAAACCTGGAAGAAATATCTGATCACCGACAGATTTAATTAAGCAATTATTCATATATAATATGTTTACTTGGTTGGCAGCAACTGAGTAATAGTAATTAAGCATTTTTATGTTAATCAGATATCTGCTTGAACAAGCTAATCTCTCCCAATGATATAATTGTTAAGTCAACTGAAGAAATAAAAATTCTATATCCTTTCTCCAAAAAAAAAAAAAAAGGGAAAAAATATCTGTTGCAACGACGTTAAAAATATTTGTTCCATGAAATTAAATATTTTATAATTGCTTGGTTGACTTAGTAATGGGTGATACACATCATGCAGGAATTTTGAACCATATAATTTTTAGTTTCAATTAACGGACTTCAAAAGAAAAATAACAAGGGAGTGGACTGAATTGGATATGATAAACATTTTCTTTTATAAAAAAAGACTAAAAAGAATAAAATGACCATAATGATTGAATTGAACTATATTAGTGCTCATTTTGTATTTTTTTTTAAGGCTCAAAAGTGATTTTAAAAAGTTAGTTATAAGTTAATTTTGGTATTTAGTAATTTTTTTTAGATATCACTTTTGGTAAAATCACTCTATCCTATAGTAGATTTTGAAAGATAAAAAATGAGCAATTTTTCTAAATCTAATTTTGAGAATCAGTTTTACATTTAATATAATTTCGTATGTATCCTCATGTATGTTGAAAAAATAAAAAATCATGTTTATAATTAGGAAATAGAATCATTAACTTTAATGAGATAATTATTATTATTACCATTTATATTGAGATATCTAAAAAAAATAAAATTAATAATATATAATATTTATTTTAGTTATCATTATTATATATACACAATAAAAAAATATTTTATGTACATACTTATAAATGTGTAAATAAATCATATTCAACGTTATGTCCATTTCACTCATTTACATTTTTATATTAGTTTAACAATAAAATTTATTAAATATATATTACTGCATTTAAAACTCACAATACTTTTAAAAATAAATCTTATCAAACAGTTAACTGATTATCTTCACAGTTGATTATTTTTGCAGCACAGCTAGTAATAATTATTTTAAAATCTGCAACATTACCAATTGGTCTTTAATACTAACTTGAGTTTTGTATAGTATATATATGATTGAAGTGGACTAATTGAATCAACAAAGAGGAAAATTAAATATACTGAAATTAATTTATTAGTTATTATATATTCAAAATTACTTTTATTTATGATATTAAATTAATAAATAAAAATTTTATATAATTTAATATATGATATGATCGTAACATGAGTAATTCAGCATATTTGGATTCCTATATATATATATATATATATATATATGAATCCGCATTTTCTTCGAACAAATATAGAGCAAAAGTTGATGATTTTATGTCTATTACTTGTTTTTCGTCCTGAGTTGAGACCTATCATTCAGATAGATGGAGATTAAGTAAATCAATGGAGAGCCATGTTCATATTAAAAATCCCAGTGTAAGCAAGGAACTTATTAGAAATGATAAGAATAAAAACATTTATAGTTCGAGCGATAGTGACAGTTCAAATTAACATAGGGACTGGAAGTGGAACTAAAGGTATGATCCAGGAATATTGATATGTATGTTCCATAAAATCAATAAAGTAATAATAATTGTTTTTTATTCTTGGTTAATGATAAGAGGTTATCTTTATAAAATGGTAATGCGTTATCCTTATAATGAGTTAGAATATACTAATTAGAATAATAATTCTATTTTTAAAAGAAAGTTGCTAAAAGAAAGTTGAACACATACATATATATTTTATCAATATATATATTTAAGAGGGTAACTCAAAAGGGAATTGAAAATTTTTATTCTGACCGGTTTGGGACAAAAGAATTCGAACCTCTGAATACCGAGACCAAAACCTATTGCCTTGCCACTTGGCGATGCCCCATTTCAATTTCGATTTGGTACCATCCCTTTCGGGTGTCGAAGACAAGTACAACGAATAACCCCCTTTAAAATCCCTTGTTTCCCTTCATTTATCATTCCTTTTTTTTTTTATATATATTCTATATTCTACCCACCTTCATCGACGTTGTTGTTTGACCGGAAGGCCAAGAGCTAACTATCAAGACTTTGGACTATCCTGACAATTATTTATAATTTATCACAATAGATGAAACGTTGTAAATATTTATTATGTGTATGGCAGGTTGATTTTAAACTACTTTTACCCTAGAGTAATATGTATGACATGTCATTTACTAAGTAGAAGTTGTATGATATGTTTTGTACAATTTTAGTATATAAATAACATTACAAAAATGTTTAATGCATAGATGACTCGTCATAATTATTGTTTGCTAGTATGCTATCCATGAGCCTTGGGTAAAAAATTGTAAGGGTGGGAACAATTAAATTTGATTCAGTTTCAAATCGAATTAAACTGAACCCTTTTTTTTTTTTACAATATATAATCTAAATCCAACCGAATTGAATTGATTCGATTATTAGTTCGGTTTGTTTTTTTCAATTTAAATCATAAATTTCTCTGTAGTTCATAATTTTTTAATTTCTATTTTTTTTTATATAAACCAATCAATCTTTATGCTTTATTTTTTTATTTTTGAAACTGAACTACTGATCCAGTTTGATTTTTCAAGGGCAGCCAATTTTTTCACTTTTATACCACCCCTACAGCTATAGGCTTGAGGCCCAGAAGCCATCGTGGTTTTTGCAGGCTCAAGCCCAAACCGGCATTGCCATGGTAGTGATTTTTTCCCTTCTCTTTTCTTTTTGTGACAATCATTGTAGTTCATATATATTCAATTAGAAAATGTTGCGATCCTGACAAAGAAGAAAATTAAAAAGAAAAACGAAATTCCAATTATCTGCTTAAAAAAAAAGTGAAAATTGGAGAAAAATAGCGTTTTTGGCGTCAGTCTGTAGCAACGCTATCAGCAAAGGAGCAGTCTTGCTTCGAGATGAGCAAAAACCTGCTGTGTCTTAACTGACGTCATAATCATAATCATCATCGTAAGCAACTCCACTATATCGATTTACTTCTCTTTTTCCTGCTTTTATTTCTTTTAATTGAGTGTCGTTTTGTTTTGCAGGATTTTGAGTTTTAATGGCGACTGAATCTCCGCCTCCTCCTAATTCCACTGCTGGGAATCTCCCAACCTCAGGTTCTTGTCATTTCATTTCATTTTCCCCTTATTTTTGATTGGCTAAAATTGATTTAGTTTATCAATTATTATTTGATATTTGCCGAAATTTGTCAACTTTAACTGGTGCTTGTTAATTCATGTTGGAATGAACTTATGTTTAATCTTATCAATAAGAAGCTCCGAAGAAAATATAATTGAGTGGAAATGGTATATTATGGAGCTTTGTTACTTGCAATTTATTAAGAGAGGAAAAAATTTGGCTGAGGATATATAATGATCCCTCATTTTGTTAATTTTCATTTCAGCTGGAGAGACAGCACAACAAGCAACTGAGGTCCAACAAGATGTCCCGCTGGAGGCTGCTAAACAGCCTATTTCTTCTCCATCTGTGTTTGTGAACTCAGAGCCAATGAGAGAGGAGCAAGTGCAGAATGCTGTAAAATTCCTTTCACACCCTAAAGTTAGGGGTTCTCCAGTTATTTATAGGCGATCTTTCCTCGAGAAGAAGGGGCTTACAAAGGAGGAGATAGATGAGGCTTTTCGCCGTGTTCCTGTAAGTAAATTATTTATTTTCAGTTCACTTTTGGTGTTCTATTGAATTGTTTTCTGAAACATTCATCAGTTCTCTATTTGTTAATATTTATTGTCTTCCCCCTGGAATTTTCAGGACCCACCTCCGAGTGCACAGGCAACCAGTGCTAATCAAGGTAATGAGGTTATTTTTTAAAGTTAGTTATATCATCTATTCTGTAGTGTTGGCAATTTATGCGTTTGAAAGGAGTTCAGCCGTAGCTTTGTCACTGATGCTGTTTAATTAATACAAGCAGATGGGCAGGTGAAATCATCATCATCAAACGTTCAATCTCAGGCCCCAACACAAGCTTTGCAACCGCAGCCTGCAGGGGCTGCTCCTACTGCAGTTTCACCAGTGAGTACCCCAATGATGTCACGGTTTCACTGGTATCATGCTGTTCTTGCTGTAGGATTACTGGCTGCTTCTGGTGCTGGAACTGCAGTTTTTATTAAGGTAACAATAGAAAACCTTTGTTTTACATTCTTTGTAAACTGTAATCAAATCTATTGATTTCTGATATTCATGTTCTATTGCCATTACTGGTATGATCACTGCATCTCTCTTTATCTTTTGCCCAACTTTGGATATAGCAGCCTACATTAGATTTCCTGTCACCTTAGGTTTTATGCTTGATACACAGTCATATAATGTATCTCCTTGTTTCAGAAATCTCTTATCCCTAGGTTGAAGTCTTGGATACGGAAAGTTGTACTGGAAGAAGAAGATGATGGGGAAAAGAAAAGTAATGCAAAACCAAGTTTGGCAGAAGAAGCGGCTGCAGCTGCAAAAGCAGCAGCAGCAGCAGCATCTGATGTGGCAAAGGCAAGCCAAGATATGTTGAATTCAAAAAACGAAGGTGCTATTCTACTGGATCTTTAGTTGGTGTGTTGTTATTCTACTGGGTATATAGTTCATATACTCACACAACAGTTTTCTTAACCTTCATTGCTATTTAGACTGATTCTTTCCTTTTGGTGCTTCAAATTGTTCATTAATTAGTAATAATCTTCACGTACCACAACCTTCTTCATTTTTCAGAGAGGAGATATTTTTCGGAATTTATGAATCTATTAGATGTTCAACTTCAGGAAATGAAGTCCATGAGCAATTCCATCAGGAAGTTAGAAGGTACATTTACATCTTCCTTCTAATCAAGGAAGCATATAGTCATATTGTTGAGCATTCTGTTTCTTGGTTGCTGCTTGTTGTATAGCAATTTGACTGCAAGCTTGATTTGTCATGGATGCTAATTGATGCTATGATCATAATTAGCTTATACACGCATGCCAAAGCATTGCCCAAATTTCTCAACTGAACTGCACGTTACTGGGTTTTTATGGTCTTCAGCCAATGGACATAATCCTTGCTTTACTTATTTATTTATTTATTTTTGTGTACTTCACACATGAATTTAGAATTTATTGTTGCGTCAGCTAAAGTGTGCATTACATATGCACAACATTGCTTCCTGATCACTCTGTAATGTCTTATTCTCTGTAGTTAGGCCAGTGCCTTGGTAATTATCATCAAGTACTTTAGTTAACATCATTAAACTTGTGAAATCTTGTCAATTGTGGATTAGGAATTGATCAACTTGTTGACTGCATATGCTTGTCTTCTTTCTAATTATCAGGTCAATCTAATAATTCTGGGAGAACCTCTCTTGTTAATGGAGAAGATCATAGGGGTTCAGTCACAGGTGTGAAGGTAAGCTGAAAAGGGTGTAGACTGAGAATGGTTTCATAGTATTTAACTTTGTAAAGAAAACATGGCACATTGATGTTCTGATTCAAATTTGAGCTCTAAGTTGACTTTGTACTGAAACAAAATTCCTTGACAGCAACCGCATGCTAATGGCAAGGCAGACTTTGACATGCGATCAGGTTGCTTATTATTTGTTGCTTATTTTTTACTGGATTGAATTTCTCCATTAAATAACTAGAATTTTCTATGCAGTGAGATCTTCCTCACCACCTGCACCTGGAGAACCCTCTGTTGCACCTCACCCAAAGTCATATATGGAGGCAAGTACTTTCATCGTGCCTTTAATTTCTCCAGAAATTCTTTTCCTTGTGACTGGAAATTTATTTGTGTATATGCATGTCTGATTCTTGCTGCATATTCACATTTTCTTGATTAACAACTAGTCCCACTTATCTATATATATATATTTTTTTTTCTGTAATGATGTTGCAGATCATGGCAATGGTCCAGAGAGGGGAGAAACCTCCCAACATTAGGGTAATGAATTTCTTTTCTGATGGTTGACATTGACCTGTTTGCTGGTCACTGCTGATTCTCAATCTTTATGGATTCATGTACAGGACATCAATGATCTACCTCCCAACCCTAATCAGCAACTATCAAATCCACGCTTAGCACCAAAAGCCAAGGTTTGGCTTTTTCATTAGATTTGTGAATTGTGAATTCCTCTTTGAATTCATTGGTTATATGAGCTATTGCATCTCAGAACTAAATAATTGATTTTGTATTTTAGAGTTAGGTTCACTCTTACACATAAAACTATAGCTTTAGATTGACTCTTACAGATAGAAACTACAGCTTAACTCTGGATCATCAATTTTATAATTCCAGCATCACTGTGTAGGGCTTAATATTGTATTACTCATCTGTTTCACGTGTTTGACATTTGGATGTTCTATAGAAAGCACACATTAATCTGATGGCTACCCCATTTTTTTTTAAATTGTAAAAACTGGCATCTGATTTGATTTTTCTTTTTTTTTTTTTAATATGGCTCTTCAAATAGAGAAAAGGGGCTTTCATAAAGATTTGGTGACAGTTTTTTAACTGCATTAAGATGTATGAAAATAGTTATGAATTTCCTCAAATTTAGCTGATACCGATTATTACTTTTCCGCCTACTGAGTAGCCTTGGGAGGTTGGCTGGGCCCAAAATGCATCTGGCCAAGTACTTCAGTCTCAAGTAAGTGCAGAAGGCTTGAATTTCAAGGTTCAAGATAATGGGCTGAACCATCAGTCGGATGATGATAGTTCAGTTCCTTGGTGGCAGCGGAAAAATGTGAAGATCACAGAGGTTGATGAAGATGAGATCAAGGCTGGTCCCTATGGTTTGCGAACCCATGAGCCACCAGTACATCGGACATGGGTTCCTCCCCAGCCACCTCCTGTTGTAATGCCAGAAGCAGCTGAAGCCATCCGAAGGCCAAAACCATCAGTTCCAACAGAACAATCGACCAGTCATCAGTCAGCATCTCAAAATTCCGAAGTCACTGATGAGTTGCAGAGAATCACAAAAGTATCCGAAGCAGGTGGTGTAGAAGAGATCAAAGGCGATGGCTTAGTGCAGAATTCAAGTGAGATTCAAGAAGAACAAGAAACACACTCATGAGAGGAACCGCAGGTGCTCAATGTATACCCAGAAGAATGATAACGGTTGTTCCAGAATATTTGATATTGATGTGAAACAATATGCTTGTTACCACATCAATCATGTACTTTACTCGTGCAATAATGCACTCTACTGTTTACTTCCCGTGAGAGTATAAGGTTTTGAAACCATTAATTTATGATGGCGAACCTTTTGTGTGTCTCATGGCCTAGTCTTGCATAAGTCCATAAGAGTGCAAGCTATTCTTAATCGTGGTCCACATTCTCACGCACTAGTTAGTCTTCCTCATTAGTAACTGGGAATTTCGTGTTTTTTTATTTGTTTTTGTTTTTTGCCTCTTTTCACCATCGTACTGTAGCAGAGCCTCATTTGCACGCTTGTATTTTGTGATAGTTGCTTTCTGTCGCTAGCTTTCTCTTTCACGTCTTCTCACATTTCTCGTTGACTGGAAATTCATATGATATTATCGACCTAGTCTTGGGTCGCTATTTAAACATTATTAATTAAATGATTAATAAAGAATATAGGGACGGCGTAAAAATACCGATATGTTTTTCACGTTGGTTAGGTGGGGAGGGGTTAGTCAAGCTGGACACTAACGACCGGCACACCAAGCCAAGAGTGCCAACGCGCGTATTTCCAGTTTCTCTCTGTAGGAATCTTGAAAATGTTGTAAAATATAACTTTAAAATTTAGGAAACCAAATTTGAAAATTTGATTATTTCAGGAAATGTCAAAGGCGGCCTTCTTGCTTGGTACTATTATTATGTTAGATTGCGAGTAGCGGCCAAATGCCGGTGCAACAACGAAATCCTTCATCACGGATGATACAAAGTCAGTGAGTTTACAGATGCCGTCAATAATCAGAGCAGTCGATTTTGACCCTTTTATTCTACTAACTCTTGTGACAAAACTATATATAATTATAATATTCCAAAGTAAGGAGATTATTTTATACCATTGTTACCGAAGAGTGATGTTATCAATTATCATCTTCATGGCAAAAATTACAAATAATATATTTTAATTTCTCAGGCGGGTGGTTGAGACTTGAAAGGCAGGAACGGCCAAAACGACCGAATATGGATCTTGTTAAAATCTATTGAGGATAAGATGCCTCAATATTTAATCAATCCAAAATGACTCTCCAAAAAAATGAAATTTACTCAATATTATTGGCCATGTAACTAAATTAACAACCATTACGCTTTAAAATTTCGCTTTGGGTCAGTGTCGGTCTCTGTTTTGTGCAAAGTGCAATTCAATTTTGTTTTCCAAAAAAATTCCACGCCACTAAAAAATGACAAAATTTTTCAATATTATGGAAGTATCAGACTAGTCTCCCGAAAAAAAAAATAATAATAATCTACTCGAAAGACATAAATTTTGGACGCATTGCAGTGGAATCAAACACGGCTACCACCATATACAGACATTATTAATTAATTTATCCTTTTACGCGATAATGCTCAATGTGGAAACGACGTCGTAAGAGGAATTTAATGACCTGGCAAGTGGCGAGATCTCTCGTTTTTATCTTTCCAACAATGTGATCTGATTTCCCATTGCAATTGCCCCCTCTCATCTTATCCTCGTGCTGCCACCTGCACTCTCATCCCACACTTTTCATTGTCCAAATTTGTTTATTACCAATTAGGCAATTATAGACAGCGCCACTGATCAAATTTAAATATTTGCAGTAAAATGGATAAATAATAAAAGGGACGCCATAAAGAATAATGCTACATCACCATGTGATGTTGTTGATTATGATGAGTTTTGGTCAATTTCGTACACCACCACAAAATACATTTTAAAGTCACTTTCTCCTCTTCTCCTTTCATTATTTCTATCTATTTATTGCTGCTCCGAACTGAAACTTGTGTTGAGAGAGAGAGAGAGAGAGAAGGGGGGAAAAGGAAGAAAAGGTTGTTAGAGCTTGATGGCATTGAATTTGCAGTCCGCAGCTGAAATCAAGGCGCTCTCTTTCTTGGAGACAACCAGGTCAAATCATCGCCTCCCCAAGCTCTCAGGTTTCAGCTTCATTACTTATAAACTGTCTTGAGTTTAAATTTCATCCGGTAAGAGTAGGGGTGTGTGTTCAGAATTGAGATGTTACGTCTTTAATTGGTAAAAATAATATTAATTTGGCCGAGCCCCAGAGTAGGATTTAGCTTAGCTGTTGTTCTACTTTTTGAAAATTTAAATTAAGCAGAAGAAGCACGACAGTTGCCAACAATTCTCTTAATTTCGATATGATATTTGAGTTGGTGTATGTGTCTCTAATTTCTATCAGCTTTGTTCGGTGGCGATTGTGTTAATTAGCGCGTCCGAGCTTTCAGCTATTTGAATGAACGAAATTAAATTAAGGTTTTTGCTGTCATTTTATTCATTGTTAGGTGGCTTTCCTTTGAAGAGGAAGGACAATGCAACGGCGACGTTTGGCAGAATAGTTCAATGTTCTGCTCAGGCACCTCCTTCTGCATGGCCAGGCCGAGCTGTTACAGAGACTTTTCGTAAGACTTGGGATGGTCCAAAGCCAATCTCAGTGCTTGGGTCAACTGGTTCTATTGGAACGCAGGTACTTCAAATTTAAAACCATCCAGACATCAAAAGTATAACTAATTGTATAAAACTGCACTTATTAAACTAACATCTTCTAGTTTTCTGTTAACTAAGAGTCTCCTTAAAAGATCAATCCCTGTGCTATTTAAAGTTGCTAAAAAGGCCAAAAACAAGAATATATCATGGGGCTAAACCATTTGTATACAGCTAGAATTAAAACACATAAAAGGAATAGGGACCAAAGGAGGTGAATGGTTACCGGCCTACCCTCTGATATTTCTCCTTTTAATTAATGTCTATTAACTAGAAGTTTTATTTTTCTAAACAAACAAATGCATTTTTTTCTTTTGTGGGGATCCCATCATCATGCAGACATTGGACATAGTTGCAGAGCATGAAGATAAATTCAGAGTTGTGGCACTGGCAGCTGGTTCAAATGTCACTCTTCTTGCTGATCAGGTAAGCACTCTGTTTTGTGATGTTTTGAATAGAACTTGCAAGTTCACTCTTGAGACACAGTGATGGTCAAAACTGACCTTCATCACTTTATTTTGTAAATTTACATGATAATGACTAATGATAAACTATGTCACATAAGCAACATGGGTTTTGGAGAAACACCACGAGAAAATTACTTTTCTCTTATTTATTTATCTTTTACATATAGAAAGTTGTTCCACAGTGTTTGCAACTTTGAATCGGCAACATTTATTTCTGATCATGGTTGAATTTATTTGTTCACATCTAGGAGAACAAAGCGTTGATTTAATGAACTTGATCAAGCAGATTGAAAATCTATATTGTAGCTTTAGCTCTCTTGAATCTTGACTGATCTTTTAACATATTACAGGTGAAGAGATTCAAACCACAACTAGTTGCTGTTAGAAACGAGTCATTACTTGGTGAAATCAAGGAGGCTTTGGCTAATGTTGATGACAAGCCTGAGATTATGGCCGGGGAACAGGGAGTCGTTGAGGTAGGAATATGCCAATTCGTCCTTTATTTTGTTCACACGGATGGAACGAATTCTTATTATTGAGAGGATATTGTTTTGAATTTCTTTTCAGGCTGCCCGACACCCAGATGCTGTCACTGTAGTGACAGGTATAGTTGGTTGTGCAGGATTAAAGGCAAGTCCACAATTTTGTTATTGAATTCCATTTTTATGAATCCCGGATTGAGTAGTAGAGTAGAAGCTAACCAAGATTTCAGTCATCGGAAAACATGAATTTGCCGTCTGAAGGTTTTCTTGTTTTTTTTTAACAGCCTACAGTTGCTGCAATAGAAGCAGGGAAAGACATAGCTTTGGCCAATAAGGAGACATTGATTGCTGGTGGTCCTTTTGTCCTTCCTCTAGCTCACAAGCATAACATAAAAATTCTTCCAGCTGATTCAGAACATTCTGCCATATTTCAGGTATGAAAATTTATGTGTTGATTACAGAGTACGTCTCAGTAGAATTATATGTAAATGATATATTCTTTCAGTGCATTTGTGGTACTTTATTGTCAGATATGCATTTACATATTTCCTATGGTGAATATCTTTCTTGCACTTGCATCATCTGACTATAGAACATGTAAAATCTCCTTTCTGCAGTGTATTCAAGGCTTGCCTGAGGGTGCACTTCGGCGCATTATTTTAACTGCATCTGGTGGGGCTTTCAGGTGTGGGATCATAATTCCTGTTAGATTCCTTGATCTTGTTGGTGAACATCTACATTGGGAGCATTATTATTTTTTTTTCACATGAGTAACTCATATTGCATCCACAAACTTTAGGCTCAAGCTTCTATCTTAATTTTACTTTGTTTATTATTATTATTAATTTTTTTTTTTTGCACATTATCTGTATCCATTTATGCCTTTTCAATTTTCTTTTTTTATTTTACATTGAATAATGAAAAATATTTGATCTGACTCACCAACATTTTCATGGCCAATTTTGAAATGCTACTTCTGCATTTTGACTCTATCCATTGGGTGCATTATTAAGAAGCTTGACTAACATTTGTTACACTTTATTTCTGACAGGGACTGGCCGGTTGAGAAACTGAAAGAAGTTAAAGTGGCTGATGCATTGAAGCATCCTAACTGGAGTATGGGAAAAAAGATTACTGTCGATTCTGCTACCCTTTTTAACAAGGTTTGTTTTTAACTGACGTCTCCATTATACAATTTGCAAATAAGTTTAGATCCTCACACTCTAATTATTTGACAGGGTTTAGAAGTAATTGAAGCCCATTACCTATTTGGAGCCGAATATGATGATATTGAGATAATAATTCATCCACAGTCTATCATACACTCAATGGTTGAAACACAGGTGTTACTCTATCCGGTTGTCATGTTAGTTTATAGCAGCAGTGCCATTGAGATAATGTCAGCTGTGCCGTTGGAGATGACGTGAATTCTCTGTGTAATTTTGATACTTGTTTCTTATCTTCTTATCTCTTGTCTTTGCATCCATATCTTTTCAGGATTCTTCTGTTATTGGACAGTTGGGTTGGCCTGATATGCGCTTACCAATCATTTATACAATGTCTTGGCCAGAAAGAATTTACTGCTCTGAATTGACCTGGCCTCGCCTCGATCTTCCCAAGTAACTGGCTTTTTCCCTTGTCAAAATATGGTTTTGAACATCTTTTGTCTCCTTTTCAGAAAAAAAAAAAAAAAATTCTTGTGATTATGTATCAACAGTAAGTTCTGCTTTACATACACAGGCAGTTTCACTTTCAAATGACCCAAATTCAACCCAAGCATTTCAGAATCTTCTGTTTATTGACACTTATCACTAGAAATGGTGAGAAACAAAACAGAAAGAAATAGAATAGAAGAGCGAAGGGAAGCAAGATGTATAGTCAAGACATCATTCTTTTATTCATTCATGACCTGCCTACAAGAAATACACTTAGAAATATATATATATATATAGGCTAAAAGATAAAGCTAGTCCACACACTCTCTCTCTCTTTCTCAATGAGGATATCCTCACTTTGTTAAAATGAGGATGTTAGTAAAATACAAAAAAACACAGATTTTAATACATTGAAAGTTATTAAAATCTGTGTTTTTTTGTCTACTGGTATATTGAAATATGCGGTTTTTTTTTTTTTCTGGCATCCTCACTTTAACAAATTGAGGATGCCCTCACTAGAGATTGATTTTATATATATATATATAGGTTAAGAGATAAAGCTAGTCTATCTATTGAGATAAATCTAATATATAGATAATACAAATCTAATTCCAGTAATGGCCTCCTATGCTTGAATCCTGAGGAGGTGGATTTGAAAAAATAAAAAATAAAATATTAGGCTTCGCCTGCCACCTACCTTTAAGGTTAAAATAGAAGGAAAAAATCTATATCCTTACATTTCTAAAATAATATATTCTTAGTAGTGGTATGCCTTAAAATCATGGATGGATTGAAAAGTGATCCTGTGACCAATACTTTTAATTGTTTCATTTGTTGCATTATTCATGACTGATGAGCATGCAATTAAGGTGATTGCAAGAATTTTTATTTTGTCATGCCTCCATTATTTTATCTCTGAAATAAATGTTCATAGAGAAGACACTTGCTATGGGGATTTTTCATGTGTGAGGTTAAAACAATCTTTCTGTGTGTCTTTATATGTATGCTGAGAGTCATTCTTAGATGTGTGACTAAAATTGAAAGGGATGATGCAGGCTTGGTTCATTAACATTTGTGGCTCCTGACACTGCAAAATATCCATCCGTAAATCTTGCCTATGCTGCTGGACGGGCTGGAGGCACCATGACAGGAGTTCTTAGTGCAGCTAACGAGAAAGCAGTAGAGATGTTCATTGATGAAAAGTATGTATCTTTGGTCTTGATAGAAAATGTTGCTTTGTTAAGTTTTAGGACATGATGAGTTTGTTTCCTGGGTTTTCCTTAAATTTTGTGTGATTTTATCTTTCGACAAGGAGCGTGCTAAAGATCACATTAATAATGCTTGCTTCCAAGGGGACAGCCAAATTGGTTTGCTTTTTGCAATGAAAGCAAGAGGCCAAGGGTTCTAATCCGCCACACCTACCTTGGAGGTGGTTTGATTTTATCTGATTTGGGTGGGATGATGTGGAGTGAGGGGCATGGTAACTGAAAAAGGAGAGGGGAAAAAATGGAAAAATATAAGAACCAAGAAGAAAAAAAAAGGCTAGATGATCATGAGTTATGCAGCATAACTCCCAAAATTCATAGTTGCTTATTAGTTGGAAATAACTTTTGACACTGATTTTCATATTGACTTAGATTGTCAACTTCTTGATTTGTATTAGTTCCTGCCCATGAATAGAAAAGAGGGAAATTTTTTCTTGTACAATGAAATGATCAAAAGTTTAAATGATATCATTCTAGTAATTTCCAACTACACTTCTTCTCTAAGCTTGCTCTAGTATTGCTAGTGTAATAAATTGGAGAGCTTAATATTTTCTCTTGCAAAATATAATAATAATGTAATGTCTTCATGGATTCAGGATTGGCTATCTGGATATTTTCAAGGTTGTGGAGTTGACATGTGATAAGCATAGGGCAGACTTGGTAACCTCGCCTTCCCTAGAAGATATAATACATTATGATGCATGGGCACGAAAGTATGCAGCTAGTTTGCAATTTTCATCTGGTAGAAGCCCTGTTCCAGCATGACTGCTTGCATTGATGCCTTACTTTGAGAACTAGAGAGAGGTGTTTACCTTTTGCGAACTTTGAGAACTAGAGAGAGGTGTTTACCTTTTGCGAAAACCTGGTATTCTTGCCAATGTTTAAAGAGGCATGGAACAATTGTACCATAAATAAATATTAGATGGGGTTTCAGTCTGTGTCCCCGATTTTATAGGTGCAAAATGTATGAATGCATTTTTTTAACCAATTTGACCGTTGGTGTTCCCTTAGTATAGGGTGAAAAAGGGGTATTTTCTTAATCACAAGTAAATGGAAGATGAGGAAAAATTGTTTTTTTAGTACAAAGAAACATCGTTGGTTTAGAGCTGAAGGCCTATATTAACAATGTCGACTATTGGCTGAGGTTTGATAATAACAAATGTGGTGGTGTTAGTTTCACCTTCATTTGAGCGACTAAATCGCCAGAATGCTTCAGAGAGTTCATTTTATACAAACAAGCACAGCGATTGAGAAGGGCAGCTCTAATATGGAAGAAAGGTATGTTCTTGCCCTCTTGCTATGTAAATATTGCAGTCGCCAATAACGTTCGGATTGATACCCACTTGGTCTCCGGCAGAAAGACGAAAAAAAAATAAAAGATTACCTTTCGCGTCAATCTACATAGCTTTGTGGGAACTGAGCGGTCATTTGCTTTGATTGGTCATTCACCTTAAGTTTATCCCAATATCAAAAGTATTCCAATAACTTCAATTTCTTAAATTTCTTAAATTTTTAAGATAAGTTTATCCCAATATCAAAAGTATTCCAATAACTTTAAATTTCTTAAATTTTTCATCTTAAGTTACTATTAAGATATTTAACAGAATCTCAGTAAAATAACCATTTAATCCTTAAATTTAAGAGCTTTTTTTTTTAAATTTTGTGCCATATATAATACAATAAAATTAAAAAATAAAAATAAAAATAAAATATCAAAACCTAGTAAACCAATAAGCTCTTTGTTTCGTAACAAAATCCACCAATGATTTTGCTCCCTAACCAAAATTTGTATCAAACCCTCATTAACCAATCAAACCAAAAATAAAATAAAATACATCTCACTATCGACTTCCTTATCTTTTCCCTATATAAAGTTTTAAGGTTTACAAAATCAAGTCAGGATGTGTATCAAATCCTTCATCACCAAAATTCTTCATCACTAAATCATTCAACTATCTGCAGTAATTGCAAAAACATGCATTAGGCTATGAAGACCAGCCATGAAGTATCTTATGGTGGTTGTAGCTATCCATGAGGCTAGCGGAAGCGGCAGTGACAATAAGTGGCAATGATGGCTATGATACTGTAAACATTTAACGTGCTAAATAAAAAATAATAATAATAATAATTTAAAATATAAAAATAAAAAATGATTTATTGTAACTCAAATTTCTTCTCTAATTAAAAAAATCTAATTTATCTTCTCAATTTATCTTTACAAATTTACATAATCAAACTCAATCCACAAGTTACCCTAAACATTAATTCATTAACATCCAATCAATCTAATCCTTAAATTCAATTTCATAAATACCTTATAGAACCTATGAATTACCCTTGTGAAATCTTTAAAGAAAAGGTAACAACTTACCCGTGATTTGAACATTGACTCTAGTTGTATGATCAAGTTTATGTGGTAAAATTAATGGATGAAATCTAAGTAATAATTGACATGGTTATGCCTATCTGTATTGAAGATAAAAAGATTTGAATATAAAGATAAAGTTACTTAAAAAAAACTTTGAGCTAAATTTAGAAAAAGACTAAGAGGTTCAGAAGTTGTTCGTTCCTATAAAGGCTACACTATTTCGCAAAGCTACTTGTAACATTAAGAAAAAGATGAAGTATAGAGATTTTCAAGTTTTGACAAAGCTTGATGAGAAAGACTACAAGTTCAAGCTTTAAGATGCATTGCTTCTCCACTACAAGTTTCATTCTCCAAATAAACTCAAGGACGAGTTTTTGTTTTAAAAGGAAGAGAATAATGTAGGACATTAATAGAAGATTTTTAGGATTTTAATTTTTTTTAGAACTTTTTGATAGTTTATATTTTAATTCAAGTCAATTATGGTACTTGTTTAGGTCTTTTATTTCAATTTTAATTTAGTTTTTTTATTTGAGTTAATTTGGAAAAATAAGTTTAGCCTATTATAAACAAGGAGGTCTTGTCATTGTTTAAAAAAAAAACTTTTGCTTATTAAAGATCACTCTTTTTATAATTATCCTTAGAATTATCTATTAAAAATCCCTCTTTTTATAATTATCATTTAGATCAGAACGTCATCTATCTGTAAACAATGGTGGACTTAGACATCAAAATTAGGGGGGTTTGGATAAAAAAAATTATTTAATTTAGATTTTTTAAATGTTTATTCGAATACATTTTAAATACTATAAACTCAAGTTTCATTATTTTTTTAAATTTTAAATAATAATTATTTATTTTACATGCATAAAAGTATCAATTTTCTAAGTAATTTTTATAAAAAGTATTTTTTTTGTAAGTAATTTTTATAAAATATTAAAAAAATCAAAATAATGTGCTTATAGGGATTTGAACCAAGACTCTAAAATCATCAAATAACATTTTTACCACTATACAACAAGTCTTTTATAATATAAAAAATATGTCCAAATTGTTATAATTTAACTCATTTAGAAGGGACTTTGGTACGTTTTGAAATAAAAATTAATGGCTCCTTAACTGAGTCCGCCCATACCTGTAAAGTGTTATTAAAATTTTATTGAGTTATTTAGGTAACAAAGAGATCTAATCAAATTTTGATTAGAGTGTAATCTAATCGCATTAGTTTTATCCGATCTTAAAATGGTATCTAGTGTTTATACATCATATCAATTTCCTTTTGCTACCCTGCCGTGTCACATCTTCTAAAGTATGCAAAACCATTCCTAAATTCTTAGCAGCCTCCATTCGTCTTGAGCCTTTTAGCCAATAATTTGTTTCTTGATCGGCGTATAATTTAAATAATACAGCCTTTTCCATTTTAAACATCTTGTGGCATCGATTTCCATTTCCTTCTCCTTCCTTCAACCACATACTCCCTGCTTGCATAGAATTAATTCAAGGTTCTTTATGAATATATTTAAAGATAGTAGTCTTATTAAAACAAAAAAAGTGCAAAAAATACATACGATTTGGTCGAACAACTCTTTTATAAAATACTATAACCAACACTATCATTTTTCCTTCTCCGCTCCCAATCCAACCTTTTTTTTTTTTATCATTCTTTGCCTTTTTATTTGCAATACCAAGTTTTTCAGTTTTCCTTTCATCCACCAATTTCTCAGAATTGTCAATACTTTTATCAAATTCTAACCGACCAGTGAACTTATGAATAAGTTTTGCATCAGGGAGCTTTAGTAGAGCTGGCATTTTTGCTGCTCTTCGTCCATAATGATAAAAATGTAAAAGCCAAAACTCATTGATGAAACTCGTTTCATGGCAATCAAAGCAATCACGAATTTCGAGCACTCAACAAGTTAAGCAATCATATCATTATCACCAGATTATTATAAAAATACATCCCCACAAACTTGGCTATCATGGCAAACAAACGGTCGCAAATAAATCAGAAATCACAAACATGCCTATCGCGAAATATATACTCATGGGTTTTTCTTCTGTTTTATTTTAATATTATATTATATTGTGTTGCATTGTTTTGTATTATTGAATTGGAAGAGATTTCACCTACACTAACTAAAGTGGGATAGATCAATCTCGAAAAATTCTTTCAGTACTTAATAATTATACGATCCTATAATATTTTTATATAATTAATCTCTCTCTATGTCGCATTAAAATAAATCTGTATAACAATTTCTAAAAAATTTAATTATTAAATAAAAAATACATAAAAAATTTTGACAATGTCTTAAAAATTAGTGAAGTAGAAACTTGTATTTCAATTATCATAAAAATAAATTTGAATGCATAAATTATGTAGATAAGTAGAATGATTTTCAAAAGCAAAAAAGTTGAAGAGAGAATATATATTAATTTAAATATATTATTTATTTGTTGGAGGGTAAATTTGGAATTTAAAAAGTTAAAATTCTGGTATCACCCAAGAACTTCATCTAGGCGTCTTATGCTGCTTTTAGATTTCAGCACAAGTACAACAGTTAGAAAGGTGATGGGAGCTTTCAACAATTTGACAAATGAGAGAATCTTCAGCTAAACATTCCCTAATATTTATTTTTAAAAATACTACGGGTTTTTAAGACCAACCGTATATATTTGGTAAATTATATTTTCAAAAATCTTTTTTTTTTTTTTTTTGTCCTCAAAAGGCCGGCCCGGGAAGGATTTGATATATTTTTTAAAAAATTTCATTTTTTCCTTTTAAACACATTAGGTGGGATTTGGTCGAAGACGAAGAAGAACAAGGATAATGGAACGGCGACGTTTTGGAGAATAGTGAAATGTTCAGGTCAGGCAAGTCCTCCAGCGTCAGCGTGGCCAGGCAGAGCTGTTGCTGCCGAGTCGCGTCCAAAGACTTGGGAAGGTCGAAAGCCGATTACAGTGCTTGGATCAACTGGTTCTATCGGAACCCTGGTACTTAAAGGTGTATAATTAATTACTAAGAGGTGGCTGATAATAATAGTAATAATCATCTATATTCCTTCTAATTTTATCGTCATGCAGACCTTGGACATAATTGCAGAGCATGAAGATAAATTCAGAGTGGTGGCACTGGCTGCTGGCTCTAATGTTACTCTTCTAGCTGATCAGGTAGGTAACCAATCACTTCCATTCTCATTCTGGTTTTATTTTATTTTAATACAAACTTGATTTGTAAATTTTCATGATAATGATTGATTATAAGCTACCTATCAAGGTATTGTAGCTTCAGCTCTCTTGAACCTTGATCGATCTTTTATCATATTACAGGTGAAGAGATTCAAACCTCAACTAGTTGCTATCAGAAACCAATCATTACTCGATGAACTCAAAGAGGCTTTGGCTAATGTTGAAGAAAAGCCCGAGATTATGACCGAAGAACAGGGAGTTATTGAGGTAGGAATCATCTGTCCATTTTTTCCTCCTTTCTTTTGCTTGAACAACTTCTTATTATCGACAACATCATTGTTTTCAGGCTGCCCGGCACCCAGATGCTGTCACTGTAGTTACTTGGATTGTAGGCTGTGCACGATTAAAGGTAAGTCCCACAATTCTGTTGATGAATTCCCTTTCTAGGAATCCTGGATTTAGTAGTAGAGTAGAAACTAATTAACCAAGATTTCAATAATCAGAAAACATGAATTTGCCAGCTGAAAGTTCGCTCTCCCTTTTTTTTCCTATTTTCGTTTAACAGCCTACTGTTGCTGCAATAGAAGCCGGGAAAGACATAGCTTTGGCCAATAAGGAGACCATGATTGCTGGTGGTCCGTTTATCCTTCCTCTAGCTCAGAAGCATAACATAAAATTTCTTCCAGCTGATTCAGAACATTCTCCTGTATTTCAGGTATGAAAATATGTACGTTGATTACTGATTGCATGTAAATAATAGATGCTTTCAGTGAATTTGTGCTACTTTATCGTCAATTATGCATTTAACATTTACATATTTCCTATGGTGAATATCTTTCTTGCCTTGCATCATCTGACTATAGAAAGTTTCAAATCTTCTTTCTGAAGTGTATTCAAGGCTTACCTGAGGGTGCACTTCGGTGCATTATTTTAACTGCATCTGGTGGGGCCTTCAGGTTTGGCATTTTGGTTCCTGTTAGACTCTTTAATCTTATTGGCTAAGGTTTACGTTGAGAACATTATTTTCCTTTACACAAGTAACTCATAGTGCCTAACTTTCAAACCTCAGGCATATTTCCTTTATATTGGCATCAATAAACTTAGGCTCAAACTTCTGTCTTAATTTTTCCTTGTTGTATAGTTCTATTCTGCACCTTATCCATTTTTTTTTTCACTAAGATATCCTTTTCCATTTACTCCTTAGATTTTTTCATTTTTTCAAATGTTACGTTAATTATTGGATGGATATTTGATGTCACTCATCAACAATGTCATGACCAAGTCTGGAATGCCACTTCTTTTGGCAGCTTAACTCTATCCACTAGGTCCTGTATAAAAATTTAAAAACCTTCTATCCATGGGATGCATAACTAAGAAGCTTCTTGAATATCTGTTCGCTTTGTTTCTGGCAGAGACTGGCCAGCTGAGAAACTCAAAGAAATTACAGTAGCTGATGCGTTGAAGCATCCTATCTGGACCCTGGGAAAAAAGATTACTATAGATTCTGCTACCCTTTCAACAAGGTTTGTTTTTATTGACGTCTCCATTATAAAATTTGCAACTGAGTTAAGTCCCTCTCACTCTTATTTTTTGAGAGAGACTAGAAGTAATTGAAGCCCATTACCTATTTGGGGCGGACTATGATAATATTGAGATAGTAATTCATCCACAGTGTATCCTTCATTCAATGATTGAAACAGTCTGCTTGTTAGTTTATAGTAGCAGTGCTATCGAGATGATGTGAACTTTCCATATACCTTTTTATACTTGTTTCTTATTTTCTTATCCCTGTCTTTGCATATATGTCTTTTCAGGATTCTTCTGTTATCGGACAGCTGGGGTGGGCTGATATGCACATACCACTTCTTTATACAATGTCTTGGCCAGAAAGAATTTACTGCTCCGAAGTGACATGGCCTCCACTTGATCTTGCCAAGTAACTGGCTTTTTCCCTCGTCAAATTACGGTTTTAAACATCTTCTGTTTTCTTTGTAGAAAGCAATAAAATGAAATAGATAAACCAAAATCCTTGTGATATGTTTCAAAATAAGAAAATTCTGCTTATACTTCCGCAGGTGGTTTTACTTTCAATAGTGACACAAATTCAAGCCAAGCATTTCACAATCTTCATTGAAATTAGCTAGGAATGAATGTTTACATTCCAAGTTGGAATTTTCTTCCTGTGTCATCATAAGGTTCTGGTGTCAAGAAAAAATTGCTGATATTTCACTTTATTGCATACCAAGTATGCCTGTCATCTGGTTAAACATATCAGTATGGTATGTTTGAACAGTGATTCCGTGACCAGTTTGGTTTGCTGTTTCACTTATTGTTCATGACTAATGAATGTACAATCAAGATGGTTGCATGTATTTTTATATTGTTCTGTCTCCATTATTTTATCTCTGAAACAAATGTTCTTAAAGAAGCTGCTTGCTGTGAGGACATTTCATGTGTTGAGTTTAAAATAATCTATGCGCTACTAAAATTGAAAGGGATGATGCAGGCTTGGTTCATTAACATTTATGGCTCCTGACACTGCAAAATTTCCCTCCGTGAATCTTTGCTATGCAGCTGGACGGGCAGGAGGCACCATGACAGGAGTTCTTAGTGCAGCAAACGAGAAAGCAGCAGAGTTGTTTGTCGATGGAAAGTATGTATCTTTCATCCTGATAGAAAACATACTTTCTGAGCTTTAAAGACATATTGATGAGCTTGTTTCATGGTTTTTCAATATTGTGTGATTCTATCTTTTAACAAGGAACATGCCATAGAACCCAAAAATACTTGATGATCATGAGCTATGCTGTATTATTCATGAAACTTGGTAGTTTCTTATTTTGTTATTAGTACGAAATAACTTTTGAAATTCATTTTTCATGTTGATTTTGATTGTCATATTAACTTTTGAAATATGTCTCACGTTGTTCGGTTGCATGTATTTTCTTACAATTGTTCACTGGTACATGCCCGTGAAAAGGAAAGAGACTAAACATTTTTCTTGCTTGCACAATGATATGATCAAAATTTTATATGATATTATTTTAGTTACAATTCTTCTCAAAGGTTGCTCTAGTATAGCTAGTATAATAAAATTGAGAGCGTAATATCTTCTCTTTGAAGATATATTAACATATAATATCTGCTTGTATTCAGGATTAGCTATCTGGATATTTTCAAGGTTGTGGAGTTAACCCATGATAAGCACATTGGTGTCCTCGCCTTCCCTAGAAGACATACTACATTATAATGGGTGGGCACGAGAGTAAGCAGCTAGTTTGCAACTTTCATCTGGTAGAAACCCTGTTCCGGCATGAGTGATGGCTTGCGCTTAATGCCCTATTTGAGATGTGGGAGGATGTACATGTTTACTTTTTGCTAAAAGCTGGTATTCTTCCCAAGGTATGTGAAGGCGTGGAGCAATTATAAAATAAAATAAATATAAACTGGGGATTCAGTATATGTCCCCCAATTTTCTTGGCTGCAAAATGTATGAATGCGTTTGTTAACAAATTGGAGCATTGATGTTATCTTAGTTAAATATCAAATGAAACAAGCGGAGTAAATAATAATAATCAATAAAGTAGTATTTGAAAGTTAAAAAAATAAATTTCATTTTTTTTAAGGAAGCCACTTTATGTTAAAAATTGATAAGTAATAATTCATTTATATTTATATTTTTTTCAATTTCAATTTTAATATAATATTAAGTAATAATTTATTATTAATACTTGAACAATGAAAAATTAAAAAAAGATAATACTTGTGCGGGTTGGCCGATTGAAATATTTTAACTTATTTAGGTCATAACATTTTACCAACTCAACTCCAACCCATTGTGACTGCATTGTGGCGGTGTTGTTTTGAAACTATTTTCTATTATGGAACAACGACATTAATTATTAAGTAAAAACGAATGGTTATTACATAAATCGAAACTGGAAGTACTAATTGCGACAAATTAGTACAATTGTTGATTAAAATCAATTTTAATTTTCAGAGCAAAACTGTCGAGAGTAAAGAGAGTGCGTAATAGCAAAGGCCAAACGGAGCAGTGTTCCGTGACGACAATTCAATTGCTTTATTTCAGCTAAATGTGGTCAATCGAGCGTGGTACCAAGCCTACATACACTTTAGTATTAATCAAACGTGTAGTGTTATTTAGTGGGAGACCATTATGAATTAATTAACTTACGGACCATTATGGTCTATGTAACGCATCCTGCTGCATTGATTAAGTTCATCAGAATTTACAACAGGACCTAGAACGCTTTTTATCACTTTGGTATTTCATCTGTTTGAAGCTTAAGATGCATTATTATTGTCGGTGCCGACCTCAAATCATTGTTTGGAACCTTTTAAAGCTAGTAAATTATCATAGACATATTGATAAGTTAAAACAATTTAATCACTCGTGACTCCCACTCAATAGAAAGCAGAAAGTTCAGTGGGAACGTGCAGAATTTCCAAGCTCTTTGCCTCGGCCGTTAGAACAATGTTTTTGTAGCTCGAGATTCATCATCTTGGAAGCACATCGGATTAGGGACTTGCAATTTTCTTCGAGGAATGCGATGTACTATTAAACACCCACTAAATGCGGATGATTTATCAAGACTTGTCACATTATCTCTCTTCATAGGGTCAACAACAATCATTATTAGTAGAAAATTAATATGTGACCGTATCTTAATTTCTTAGATTGATGAAAAATTACCTTTACCTTTTTTTTTTTCTTGGGACAAAGAAAAAATGAACTCTACTTAATTATTAGATTAATATTTGATGCATTTTCAATGTTATTGGGTCCCAACTACACACACACACACACACACAAAATTGCTCTCAAAGAGCTAATACATTCTCTACCATCCAATGTTAAACGAGCATCTAAGAATCCTCTTATTTTGTGCTCCTTTGTGTGTATGAAAATGTCATGACTCATGAGTAACGTAAAATGAGGAAAGCAGGCAGCAGCAGGCTCTTTTTTCTACCTTTCTCTACTATAATCTTATGCTTGCTTGCCTAATGCGTTCGTAGTCTTGAAAGAAATTCGGCATTTTAATGGAACAAACACTGGTAATGGATGTAGACATGAAGACAAAACACGGTCTGTCATTTTGAAGGAAGGAAAAAAAAAAGAAAAAAAGGGAGCAGTAAAGGGGAGGGCTCATCACTCATGTGACTTGTAAACATGGCCAGCCATAAGCTATTCATTAAGGAATAAGGAATCCTCTTTCTCTCGCTCGCTCACTTTACCTTACCTTAAGTATGAGTAAAAGACAATGTTGGAAGTCGGAAGTTATCCAAATGTATGATATTTCAAGGAATTTTGCTCTTCATTTGTAAAATAATGTTGGCAAGTAGCTTACCGACACATGGTATGCACAACATTTAGCTACATATCACGTAATTCATTGATTCATCCCAAATCAAGAAAAAGTAGACCTGGTGCAGATTTCGAGTGTCAATTTTGTTAATTATATTTAAGCAGAGCCTCAAACCACATATTATAATTGTATAAGCTTAAATATAATGGACCCCGAATTTCTTATTTGGGAATCAAAAACCCCTAGTTCAAATAAGTGAATTTTGATTTTATTTTATTTTTTCAAATCAATCAAGATAAGATGCTGGTTGCTTTAGTGATGTATGGTATTGTTTGTGTGAACCATTTGGCTTTGCCTTTAATCCCTTGGTAAAGAATAAAAATGTAGAAAAAGAGCTTGTGCAAAGTGCGAATGATGTGGAATAGCGTGTCCACGGAGATCTGGCTGAGTACCCAAGAAATATTTTGTAGCTGCGAGCCTGTGACTGTGAGTGCTTGTAGGATTACAGGCTTTGGCATTGCATCTGTAAAAAAGGGGTGTGAAAATTTGAAAACACCTGACAGCTAATTCCCAGTTCCTCCCTTTATGGAAATGTGTATGCGAAGCTGCAAGCCCGCAACCACAATCCTCGCTTCAACTACTTTACTGATTATCTTTTTCATTTTTCCCCAAGAGCATATCGTTTCACTAAATTTCAAATTACAATTACAATATTTCTGATATTTTCTGCTAGAAAGTTATTGGAATCAACCAAAATCGTTTCTATTGCAGGGACTCAACTAAGAGAGAGTGAATTGCAGCACAGAGTTTCTTTCTTTAATCATAAGAATTTCATTGCATTTGCCTAATAATGTGCTAGCCACAAAATTAACTCTTACGTTCCACTAGAATTTTTTGATCATAAGCTCTTTTTCCCATGTCGTGCGTTCATTCTAATAAGTTCGTTTCTTTTGACAATAACACTTGGTGTTCAAGATATTTCCACAGTTGGCGTTTCCTTCTCAATGGGTAGGAAGATGAAAAAGCCCTCTGTTTTAACTTTAGCACAATTTCCTAGATTTGGTGGAAGAGCAAAATGACAAAATACGTACAGCAAGACTAAGACCAAAAGACTCATAGGTCTTCCAATTCCATATAGGACACATTTTAATAAGGTATTGCTTGGCAGCTACCTCTATCTCTACGCGGTAATTGGGATCCATTAATTCATTGTCCTGATGGATCCCACCCGACGCTAATTGCCAAGGCTCACTCAATTGCAAATTGGAAATTGGAAATTGGAAATTGGATTTACAAAAGATCAAAGGGTTCCTTCAGATGGGACCCTTAGCTAAAGTCATTTTGCTGTAAAAGTTTTGGTGGGTATCTACTCCACTCTCACCATTTGAGACCCAAACGCATTCCGAAGAAAATCTGATGATTTTTTTTCCTTGTAAATATAATATCCCACTTGCTTTAATTCAAAATCAATAGACACAGCACTTGGTAGCAGGGGCATTGTTTTTCTTACCTGCTTCAAATTTATAATCAACTTATGATTATAGAATGATGTAAAGTTTATCTTACATTCCAATAAGGTGCCGCAATTGATGTGATCTTAATTATCAGGATGATACCGACTTTATGAACAAATTTCTTCTTCTTTTTGGTTTATTATATGGCTGGTAATACTAAACGTCAAAGTTCTTTGTTTCTTAAACTCCGGGCAAAAGATAAAAAATAAAAATAAAATTATTTACATCGAGGCAAAATTGTCACATTCCACGACTTGGTCGGGATGACTAATCTTGATCGGATTGAAATGGAAGAAGAATTATCCAAAATATTGAGTGAATATGAAGGCTTGTTTCTATATGGTTACACACAATAGCCAACTAGATGTGATTGATATACTTAAATTATACCAAATTTAAACATTAAAAATTTGAAAAGAAAATGTCATAGAATTTAAACATTAACAATTAGTTGACATTTTGAGAGTAAATTAAAATAATAAAAAAAAGTTGACAGAAGGGCTGATAAATGAATTTAAAAAGATTATTTTCTTTGTTTGCACAGAAATTGGTTGAAAAATACAAAGCAAAGGCTTTTTATTTATTTATTTTTTTGGGTTATTATTCCCAGAACCGCAGTACAATCAATCTAGAAAAATAAATGCACCTATAATCAATCATTGGCCAAAAGACTAAGAATTTTTCTCCAAACAAAAATTCATTTCTAGATCCCAGGGTGAAGAAATTTCAAACCAAACCAAAACAGAAACTAGTACGCATTCATCTATATATATATATATATATATATATATATATTTACACACAATAATTATTATTTTTTTTTAAAAAAAAAACACCTACATCTGTTTGAGTGAACCAACCCAAACTAATTAATTATCATATATAATTTATGTAGCTCCTAGAAGGCCAAAAAAAAAAAACACTAAATTAAAACTACTCTATATATAAAATAAACAAAAACAAAGAGAAATGGAGAAGTTTAATTGATTCAAACCCATCATCATCATCAGCAGCAGCAGCATCGTTATCTGGAACGGCGTGCGATGGTGTTGAATCTTCTTCAACGTTCACAATGGATGCAAGTTTCTGGTGAAGCCATTACATATTAACATTACTAAAGAAACCGACCAAGTCTTGCCTATAAGGCAAAAAAGATCGCTTCTTATCTTCTTCTTTAAGGGATCGATTCCTCACATAATGCTCTTTATTAACGGTAGCTTTATTGACAGCTTTGCCGGTCCCAGTGGCAGAGCCGGAAGAAGATTTATTATAATCTTGAATGTCTTGATGGCGGTGACGATGATGAGCAGCAGCAGTGGTCTTCTTGTTGTTGTGGTGATTACCAGTACCGAGAGGCGTGAAGAAGACGAAGGTGTCTTTGCCATCGCTGTTGCTTCTGTAAAGCAAGTCCCTGAACTTCCATCTCTTAGAAGATCCAGTTGAATGGCTCTTCTTGCAGGACCTCCCCGGGGACTGAGATTCCTTCGAGGGCTTGGGCGTCCACACGCAGTAGGTCCCCGGCGGCAAGTTATCGAGATCGTCGGCTTCAGATGATGAGCAAGAACAAGAAATTGAGGTTTCACGCTCTTCGCTCATCAACTTTCCCAACGGCAGCCTATTACTGCGTCTTCCTGTTGTTGTTGTTGTTGTTGTTGTTGCCGCCGTTGATGAAGCCGCAGGAGCATGAGCAGCGGCGGCGGCGGCGTTGTATTGATCATAATTATGCAGCAGCAAGTCTCTGTTGAAGAGGGGATACAATGGTTTTATTTGACCGTTGAAGAAGATCTCGTCCGCTGTGATAGACGAGCACTCTTGCTTCTTATTACAAACCACTGCAAACTCAAATTCTTCTTCTTCTTCTTCTTGTTCTTGTTCTTGTTCTGGTTCGTGCTTCTGTTGCGAGAACGACGCCACATCATCATCAAAACTGCTTCCCCTCCTGTCCTCCTCCTCCTCCTCCTGCTGCCACTCCCAGTTGACGTTGAATATGTTCTCCGAATCCTCCGGTTCTTGCTGTCTGAATTCTTCCACAACTCGTGCCGCAATCTCAGCAAGATTGGCCGACGAGTAGCTGCTGAAGCTCGGAGAGCTTGGCGACAGCGACAGAACTGGGCTTGCGCTTGCACCCTGCATTTCTTCCTTTTTTTTAAAAGAAATTATTAACTAATTTTTGTACCTATTAATTGTGGCTCCTCCTCTCCTCTGTATATCTATCTATCTATCTATATCTCCCAAACCCTTTTCTTTGGTTACATAAAATTAATTACAACACAATAAAAAAAGTAAAAGAAGAAGAAGAAGAAGAAGAAGAAGAAGAGACTTTTAAGTTTTTAAAGAGAGAGAAGAAAAGTGAGAGTTGGTGAAAATTAACAGAAAAGTGTGGGAATCCTAATCCTTGAAATATATATAGTGTGAGTGGTTGCGAAAGTTTTGGCCCTTTTAATTCAGTGCTACATATAATTTCTTTGTTTGCAAATATTTTTGGGTGAGCCACGGGCGTAGAATTTTTATAAGGTGACCAATAAATCGGCTACTCGGTGACTTTTGTAGCATAGTTACAAGGAAATTTCAGTCAGAAAAGGAAAATGTAGAGACAAATTGTTAATCAAGTAATTAATTAACATTTTTTTTTAAAAAAAAAGTTGGGTGTTTTGTCTGTTTGTTTGTAATTGTATCACGTAACTGGGAAAGTTCTTTTCTCTGTTCACACGTAACACGAGTTTAGTTTTACACGTGGAGTCGCAAGAGGGTTCGCATGTGTTTTTCATCCTTTACAATGTATCCCGATAAGGTCAACGGGAGCTGTCTTTTGTTTAACTTTTGCCCAGTTTTGGCCAAAATTTTTCTTGAATCTGGAGACTGGTATGCTTTGTTGTTTTTAAAGGTCTAGAAACCTGAATTTATTACCAAATACTCTTAAATTTTTACATTGTTTAGTTTTTTTTTTTTGGTTTTTTGGCTGGGATGTCTGTCTTGAGGGTGTGGCATTTTTTCTAGAATTTTGATGCTGATCGGATACTCCAGTTGATAAAACAGTGATGATACATTAAATAATAATAAATGGTCGAATTTTAATAGTGCCAGAAACCAAACCATGGGAAACAAAGTGCGGGGAGAGGGACGGGCCGGTGCCCACCACCATCAATGCGGCTGGCCGATCATGATTCCCTGTAGCATTCCCTGTAGTCTTGGAAGACATCACTCGTCCCTGATCATTAAAAGAAAAAAGAGGGGACAATATCACTCACCCAACACGTACGTGCGAAGTTTAAAGCACTACACGTGTCTGGCAGCTGCAGTTCCCACCACTTGCTTGGTAACTCGTTGGTTGCCACCCAATTTCATCATGAGGAGAATGACGTTTGGCACCAAAAAGCGGAGAATTTTAATGCTAACAGCCTCCCCTCAACTTAATTAATTTCAGGACTTGCCGCTCTGCTATCATCGTGTGTACATTTTGACTGCTATATTTTGCTCGAGCTGTCATCGTGTGTACATTTTGACTGGTATATTTTGCTGTAGCTGTTGATTACCCAAAAAATGTTACACTTACACCCATCGTTTTGCTTGCTGATCTATATAACATCCGGACTCATGAACAAACGAGCCTCTCTGTATTGGAAATTTCAGTGACTTCATTATGTTTCCCCAAAATGGATCTATGGGGCTCCGTTTGTGCCGACCTCGTAGCCCCAATAAAGCCCAGATTCAATAGCTACGCAGATATCTTGCTAAATGTTAGAAATTTAGGAAAACTAACCGTTCCTTTGAAAATAAATAGATATTCAGAAATTTATTGTTGAGACGTTGGTTAAATGGATGTTATCGCAACCTAAATGTCTTTAAGTTCAAAACAGACCGTCCTGTAAATATAATATATTTGTCACAAAAAAAATTTGAGCTATGCATACGAGAGAGATCGAATCCATTTCTTAAGGGAGTCGTGTTAGACATTTTAAAATTTTATCGTAAACAATGCAGTATTAATCAATTCACTTGAAATTTATAAAAAAAGTATCAACAACGTGATAAATAATACATTATTTAAGATAAAATTTTTGAATTCCTTAGAAGTCCAACCCACAATTAGATTATCATTTTTTTGAATTTTTATATATGAACAGTTTAGTACAGAGTTATCCTTACACGTTAGCACGAATTTCTCGACTACTCATTTGGTCTATTTCAGTCTTCTTTTTCTTCGATTATAATCAACTGGCAAGCTTTTATATTCTTTTGTATGTATAATAAATTCATGTTGTTTTTTCTTTTTTCTTTTCCTTTCAAGGAAAACTTTGATTCACAAAGCACAGTTTTCGGCATTTGTTGGTAGATTTTATAATTCACGCATGCATCGCACATATTCATTGTGCATATCCAATTTCTTTTGGCCCAATTTGCAAATGCACATACAACCATATAGCCCTATTATAAAATAAAGTTTTATCATTACCAATTTATATTATGTAAATCGAAATCTAGAGTTTTGTTTAAGTTATTTTTCACATGGATTAAGTTGTAGGTGACGGGTTTTTGAAAGCATCTTGTAAAAGTGTACATTAAAAAATTAATAGTTCTAGTATTTTTTAAAAACAGAGAGTACGCGAGAGAGAGAACGTTTTCTACTGTGTTCATGCTCTGCACGAACAGCACAGCAACACCTGTGCACACACACACACAGCAGCAACACCTGTGCACACACACACACAGCTGAACGTTTTTGGTGACAATTAACTCTAGAAGAAATCTCACAAGGAAAATAAAAATTGCAAGCGAGTGTTGCGAGTATTTTTGAAAGCTCTGTTCTGTAAGTAACCCCACCAATCTATTTGAGACAAATGGGGACAAGAGAGTAATCTCCTCGTAATAATTTGATCATTAACTGCAACCTTGGAATGATGTTACGTACCCACCAATCAATAGTTTGATACTATTTGATGGGGGTGGTCTGATTGTTACGTAATTAATTAAACATTTAATTTGTTTGGTGTTACCTAACAAACAATTATATTTCCTTTGGTATTTAATTTTCGCTGACAATGGAGTTCATTGGGAGTGAGTATGCCGCAAAACATTGCCCTACTTATTGTTGTTATTGTTTGTATTATCATTATCAATTATTTGATGAATTATGGTTTTCACATCGCAAATAAACTTCGAGATCAAGTTAAGGGCACAAATTTTGCCCTCCCTTGCAATCAATAAGAGCTGGCAGTGCCAGCATATGATATGTGCAGGTGTCATGTGTGTTATATAGCTCAAAGAATTTAGACCAAATAAATAAGACATGGCCCGTAGCCTGTTGATATTTCTTGAGATCTATCCTAGAATCATTGTTCACACATCACGTACGCCTACGGTAAAATCGAGTATTGCTTTTGAATAGATGTTAGATTTTGTATCATATCTATAGTTACACAACTCGCTTAGATAAATGAATTTTAACATATGGAAGAAGATCTTATTGTTTCTAATCCAATGACTTTGACAAAAAGTAAATAAAATTAAAAATTTTAAAAAAAAAATCAACCAAAAAAACTAGCAAAAATCTGCTGAAAAGTCCATGAAAAGACCCAGGAGTAGGAGTTGCTAATTATTTATTTATGCATGGTGGGTCATCGATGGTATCTAATCTATCAGCACAAATTGACTGTTTCACGACAATGCCAGATTTCGAAGCATTGGGAAAGAACAGTTAAATCTTATCTCCCAAGTTCAGATATTCAAAAATCTCTGCCATCTTTCTTCTTATTCTATAAGAATTAAAGTTGCTGTCTTATATATATATATATATATAGTATCACTAGTTCTAGAAGATATGTTGTTTTTTCATGTTTGTTTTTTTGTTTTTTTTTTCCAAAGAAATGTATCCCAGAAGATATCGTTTTCATCGATAATTTGATTTGGTTGAAAATTGCCTTCCCAGTTGCACGAAGTGTCTAGGATAGAACAAGCCTATTTATTATATACAAAGGTCTCCGTAAGATACGTTCCACATAATTTAACAGTCAAATAAAATTCACTCACAAGCCTGCCACTCATTTTTACCTTGTTTTACTTAATTGTAAGTTAGAATAAATATAACTTAAGCAAATCCTATATATTATAATATAATCGGGAATTTTTTATTTTTTATTTTTGAAACTGTAACACAAATGGGATTGAGTAGTGAATTCCTAATAAGGTGACAATTAATGCACTAAGAATTCAAATCTGATGGCTTCATGTTTAGAGAAAATTCTTAGGTGTTCTCTAAAATATTGCTCCATTTCTATTTAGGTGGTATTTATATTTTTTTTTATGAAATTTAAAAAGACCCAAGTTAGTTTGTATTCTAAATAGAACTAAATATCTGAATCTAAATAATATGTTTATATTTTTTATCTGAATTGTTGAAAATAAATATTAATTAGTTTATTTTTTAACTTAAAAAATTTGAAAACTAGTATTTTTTTTTTACATTTGTGCCATTACAAAATATAAACGTTAAACAAATAATAAATACCCTTTATATTCTAAATTAGTATGTGTTAATCAATGTTGTTGTAGTTCATGATGTTTATATATGAAAAAAATTTATAAAACATTACAAAAATAAATAATGCTAATTTGAAGAAGGTATAAAGATAGAAATAATAATAGTCTATCATTATATTATCCCAAGTTATAAAGATGGGTAATAATATTAATTATTAAATTTTATTTAGGTTAGGATGAAAAATAATTAATTATATATAGATATTTTAAAGAATATCTTTTAATGATATCATTCAAACTTTTTAGATTAAGCAAAAAAAAAAAAAAATTAGCTTAATAAGTTCATGACTCAATGACTGAAAATTTTTATTAAGTTAAAAAAAATAAAAGAACTCAATGCCTTAATTAATTGAAATTAAATCAATTAAGTAAGTACAAAATAGGCAGCTCTTAAGAGGCTGTTTTTTTTTTTTTTTTTTTTGACTTAATTTCAATTAGTTAAATCATTAAGCCTATTTATTTTTTTCAATTTAATGAAAATTTTTAATCATTAAGTTATTAAGCCAATTTTTTTAACTTTTTACTTGACGTAAAAAGTCTGAATGATATCATTAAAAAATATTATCTAGAATATCTCTATTTAATTAATTAGTTTTCATCATTATTTAAATAAAATTTAATAATTAACATTATTACCCATCAATATAACTTGTGATAACATAGTGGTAGACTATTATTATTTTTACCTTTTCGTTTTCTTCAAATTAGCATTATTTATCTTTATAGTTTTTATGAATATTTTTCATATAAAAACATCATGAACTACAATAAAATTGATTAACATATACTAATTTAGAATATAAAGGGTTGTATTTAATTAAATATGATTTATATTATTATTTTATTTAAGTTATTTGAGATGTTTATTATTTATTTAACATTTATAATTTATAAGGGGATAAATGTAAAAATATTATTTTTAAATTTTTTAAGTTAAAAAAATAACTTAGTATTTGTTTTTAGCAATAAAAAAAAAATAAACATATCATTCAGATTCAAACATTTAGTTTTATTCAAAATTTCTACTAATTCAGGTTTATTCAGACTTTAAATAAAAAAATAAATGCCATTTTACTTTCTGTCATATGTACAAATCAATTAATCATAATAATATGCATGCACATGTGATAAATAGTAGATAAATAAAGGAGCAATCCTTCGAAAACATCAAATACCTTCTCCATTTTGAGAGCATTTCCATAAGATAAAGCGGACCTGGGCTTCCACTATCCAGATTCCAGCCTTCACTTAAGATCCGAGGGATGGTTTTGTTTTGGTATTTTCGGTCATCATTAATGTGACAAAAGTGATATGCATGCATCAGGTTTTGATGTCTTTCATGGGTGCAACGAGAAGATTAGAAAAAGAGATAATTGAGACTAGAATTGTACTTATTTATTTATTTTTTTTCTGGGGCCATGAAAAGCAAAATAATGCGAAAAGGGGGACCTGAAATCCCAATTGGATTTGAAAAGCTGAGCCACTTGTTGCCACTCAATTTCTTTCGAATCAAATTAAAATTGACCACTTGATACAGGTCCTTTAGACACAGCCTGGGCAATAAATTAAAATTGACCACTTGTTACAGGTGAAATCAGATTTTCTTTATTTGATCACACTTGCACAGTTTAGACACAGCACGGGCAATACTTCTAACATGGATAAGCGGGCTGGCTCAGAACTCGTTCAAAATCTTGATCAACGAGCTGTTCGTATGTTTTATATTTCTTGATCAATAAAGCCGGACAAATGAAGATAAAAAATATACGTCTATTTGCCCATGAAGCGACTGATGAAAAGAAACAGGCAACTTTCATTATCCAAAAACTAGCAAGTACACAGCTCTACCCTATCACTAAATCTATCATGATCATCTGCAGCATCTTGAATTAGCTGATAAAAAGAAGTGTAAGTTCCATGTCCTGTATCCCTGATGTCGTCACGTCTTTGGTTACATTACAACTTCACCAAACAAAGCAAAGCACGGTCATCTAAATTTGTCAGCATCCTGTTGCATTCCACTCATGATTCCATCTTGAGCCACCATGTGTTGATGAAATCCAGTTGATGCTCAGAGTTGCTGGAGAACCAAACATAAAATATCCCAATAAGATCTACTAGTATATGAACACTTGGCAAGCATAACAAGGCAAAACTGAGAGAGAAATAAAACATAAAGCACATAAGAATACAATCGGTTCATTAATTGACGAAGACATAACATCAGATGCAGGGATTAAGATGGTTCATTAATTGACGAAGACGTAACATCAGATGCAGGGATTAAGATTGTTCAATAATGAGGTAAGTTTGCTAATACACCTCCTTCTTGGATGAGGAGATATTCAATCATGCTGAGAGGAAAAGGTATAAAGCATCGATTTAACTAAAAGAATTTCTCCTCCACTATCTTATTCCCCACTAAGATTCAGAATTGGTTCCACCAAGAGACTTGCTTTCTAGGCCAGAGAGCTCCATTCCTGCTTAGGACAACACAGAAGATACGAAAATAATATCACTCGGAATATTTTTCAGCAAAGCAAGATTCTATACACCTTTGCCAGTAAGACCCATCAATAATTTCTTGATTTGCTACTTCTAGCATAATAAAATTTCTAGGAACTTTCTTGAAAAAGGTAGATTCTACCCAACTTAGCAAGTAAGAAATGATGAATGACTTTTTCCTGCGCTACTTGCGAGAACCATGGTTCTATAGGAAATGAAATTGAATATTATTTGGACTAATTTATTACCGGGATTAAGATGATTATAACAACCAACCATTTGGTTGAACGAAAAGACAAACATATACCAAACATATTTCTCTATTTTTATATATTGCTACCACAATCAGCTCCATTGACAGCATATAACTAAACTGCCAATTCCACTCTTACATTTACATCTCATCATAAACCAATCAAATTTCATTCAACTACATAAGAGCAGGCAGAGGAGCACCATTGTGAGAATAGAAAAAAACTAATAATTCTATCAAAAACAAGATTAATTTGTGAATCACGGGCTAATCCCTCACATGCATATGTAATAGCATCCAAATATGAAAAGAGAGAACTAAATTGGTATTTGCATCCACAATGTTAATTGTAAGGCCTACTAACAGATTTTAAAACACCACATGATGATTTAGAGTAAAGTATTTGACATTTATTGTTGTCACCATCATCGTTGTCGTCATTGTCATACGCATAAAGTTGTCCAAGCTGCTAAGTACTAAGCATATCAAGCTATATGTGTACCTTGGCTCTATAAGATTTGATAACTGCAATCAACAGCTGGTCTCCTGCAATTCGCCTCACTCGTTGTATGAGTTCATGACGTGATATCTTCTTTCCCTGAAAGACAACAAGTTCAAAACACAAGCTCATAAAAATTATAACAAAAATAAAAGGCTAAGCAACATCCAGCCACGAGCAACAATGTAAAAGTACTTACTTTGTGATCTCTATAATGCTTGAAGATCAAAGCAATTGTTTGTGAAGGCAAGAACTTGGATAGTGCAGAAATTAGAATTGGAAACGGCATCCAAGGTGAAGTTGGCACTCTCAATGAATCCTGAACCCTCCCAAACCCTATACAATTAGGAAATCAGCTCATTTATTGATAACCAAAATTTAACACCTTTCCAAATAATTCATATAAAAATTCCAAAGACCAATAGAAACAGATGAATTGCTTACCCTTCATGGAAGGAGGAGCCTTAAGACTTATAATGTACTCTGGCAAGATATGAGTGTTCATGTTAGTGCTCCACAAAATATACTTCTTTGGCACCTGTAAGTTGTCCACACCAGATTCAAACTCTCCAGTACTCGGATGATATTGGTCAGAACCAGGATGCACAACCTCTTGCTTTCCCAATATAACGCGACACAACAACAGATACCGCATCCCTTCTTTATCAATAGCCAAGTTCTTAACACTATTAAGAAGGAATCATCATTAGTAAACACAAAACACAAAATTCAACCATTGTAAAAACCAAAAAAGCAAAGCACTTGTTTAATACATACCACTCCAAAGGGGAATCATCAGGAGAGAGATAGATACCGCAACCATACATTCCGTCATTATTAGGCTTCCCGCTATAGCCAAAACCATGCTCTATAATCTTGCAAACCTCATCTTTTGTGCCAGCATACCAAGCATACTTCACATTTGCATCACCTCCACATTTTTGAGCCACTGCTTTTGCAAAAATCTGAAAAGATTGGATTTTGGCTCGACCCATAACACCACTAAATGAGTTTCTATGAATAGAAATTATCTTTGCTTGTGCGCCAAGAACACCCAATCCCGAAATCAATTTTCCGTTTATAAGGTCATAAAGTTTGTCTCCTTCTTGCAAACCAATCAACCAATTAGAACACGGTGTAGGGGGATGAACGATGGGACCAGAAACCGAACTTTCGCAATCAGAAAGTGCTGATGATGATTCATCTTCATCATAATGGGTGGTATCTACATCTGAATTGAAGCTAATTGTTTGATTTGATGGGCTAACTAAAGTATGTTTTGTTAAATTGTCACAGGCTAAACTACCAAACTCATGTGTGATTTGATTAGTATTTGCCATTTTGAAAAGACTGAAAGTAAAGAAAAACTACAATCTAATTCTTTTAAAAATTAAGAAATCCTAGACTCATATTAACAAAAAAACAGAAGAATTCATATCAAAGTAATCAAAATTGAAAAATCAATAGATAAATCTACAAAGAAAAATCGACGAATTAGATAGACAAATGAAAGCTATACTAAAATATACATATATAAGCGAAGCAAAAATAAAAAAGTTGAAAAAATAAACTGGGGAGAGGTTAAGGATATGGACGCTGAAAAAACACGAATAACGAAATAATAACCTGGACGAAATTGAAAAACGTGGGTAAAACGTAACGGCTAACGAGGTTACTTGCTTGCAAGTTGCAGGTTGCAATTGGGGGATTCGAATCAAACTGATATACTTGAGAGGAAGAAGAAGAGAAACCCAAATCCAATGGAGTATTTATAAGTTGTTGTCGTTATTATTATTATTATTATTATTATTATTATTATTATCTTCTTAACGGAACCGAACCGCCTATGTTAATGTTGGTTTCTGGGGCGGTGTGGGTGCGGCGCTGGCTGTTTTGGGGCCTACCGTTTTGGTCTAATATATATAGGCTACGTTTGGCACACAAGATTAGATTAGATTGACTATAAGAATTGGATTGGATTAGGTTGGATTAGATTAGGCTGTATTATATATAATACTGTCTTATGTTTGGTACGACATTGGATTAATATCGGATTATACTATATTAAATTAAATATAAATGAGGTTAAATAGTATTTAATTAGAACAATCAAATTTATTTAAATTATATATTTTTATTTATGATGTATATTTTGCCTATTAAATAAAATATTATTAAAATAATTAAGCACAAAATTAATTATTTATCAAATGTTAATGTTTTATGTAATATTCAAATGATAAATGGGATGTTTCCTAATAATAATTTTGTTAATACATATAACATACTATTAATTAATTATTTTAACATTAAATATTAATACAAATAAACAAATGAAAGAAGATGTCATAGGTAAAATAAAAAAAAATTAAATTATTTAATTTTTATGGAACCATGAATAAAATTAATTAATTAATTAATCAATCAATAATAATAATAATAAATAAATAAATAAATAAATAAAAGAAATCATAAAAGGACAAATAAATCTAATCCTCCTTAAACCCATGTGAAAATTAGGATAACTAATCCTATAATTGTAGGACTAAATTTGAACTTAGTCCAACTAATCCAATCCAAGTGAGTTTGCCAAACATAGGATTAGATATTTTATCCAAAATATTAGTCCAATCCCATACTTTATCCTGCTGCCAAACATGGCCTATAGTCTTCCATCTAAATCTAATACACGGAGACACAGGCGGTAGTATGAAAAAACTACTGGATTTTTGAAGCGGTGTAAAATGACCTTATTGGTCAGGTCTTTTCATAAAATATCTTTGACATTACTTACTAAATGGGCTTATTTTGTTTTGGTTGATCGGCAAAAGGGCTCCCCTGCGCCGCTAAATATGTGTAAATAGTAAATTGGACGGGGTGGATGGATTACAATATTACATACATACACAGACACACACACACAGAGACAGATATATATATATATATATTGTTTATTTGACCCAAAAATGGAAATGTAGGGTTTCTCATTCTACATTAAAGCACCTTGCGCACGTTTAATCATATATGGGTTAACGGCCAGTGCATATACTACTAATAAAGGGGATAGGGATCTAAATGAGATTGAACGTGTTAGGCTTTACTTGCCGCATACAGATAGTTCGGCTATGGAATTACCGTAATCAGATTGCCAGCTTGGCAACCTTTGCTGATTTAGAATTTTGTTTCCCCTTTTAAATTTAGTTAGGTCACGAGAATTCTTCTGAGCGTACACATACGTGGGATGGGCAACTACCAATATGGGCACGGTACTACTAGCTTGATTCCCAAGGAATGTAAAACCGCTGAGGTCAACCTATGGGCTGTTGCCAACGGTAATAAAAAAAACTTTAAGCAACCAGGCTTGCCACATGCATCATGTCTGTTCTAAAAAATCTTGAGGACACATCCGGCAAATCAGTATTTAAAAAAAGAAAAAAAAAAAGGGAAATATGCGCGTGGCACCTTGCAAACAAGATGAATCAAAACTACAAAAGTAACATTTATCTTGGCGAAACATCCAAAGCTTAACCTTTATTTTAATTGAAACGAGGAACAAAGAAAGATGAAAGTACGTTTTTTTTTTTAAACCCCTCTCTCTCTTTACCCCTCCTCCCACAGGATAACCCTGATGATAGTACTTGCTGCACTAGCAAACAGAAAATTAAAATCAACGAGGTGGCCTAGATGATTGGGCACCAAATCAATCGCAATAGAATGATAAATGTATTATGTATAACTACGTTGACACACCCACAGCCATCTATAGTTCCATGTTCACCTTACAGATTACAAATGTATAACTGCTTTGCCAGCAGCGATCCGCTTATAATTGCAGATCCAGTTTACAATTTTGACTACCCTCAAGGCACGAACAGATTATCAGCTCCTACTAATCAATTCTTGTCTGATGTTTTGAGATCTTCTGCAAAGATTTCCCCTATAAGGTACTAAATAATATTATCACATTTAATTTATGAATTGGGCCGTTAAAAAAATGATGTCCTCTATATACAGCTTATTACAGCTTTTCCATCAAGATGAGACGCACACCTTAACGCATAGCTCTAGCTGCAGATTATACAAGCTGTGTCATAAAAAATGAAAAGCAGCCTGTATAAGGTTGGATGCATGTGGCACGCACTCACAATGCTTGAAATTTGATCACAACCACCCTCCCCACCCAGGAAACATTAGACATAAGCGCTCGGGATCAATAGCATCTTGTATTAGTTGTTGTACCTGCAAAGATAAAATATCTGTAGTATAATCAAATAAGATAAAACCATTGTAGCCCTGGCGAATACAGCAAAAACTTCCAATGAACAACTTCTGATCACCAAAAAATTGGGTCTTAAGGACCACAAAAAAGAGAGAAAATAAAAAAAAAGCATTGTCTGTTAAGTATGAAAGCCTACTCATCCATTTATCTTCAGACAATGTTGACTATCGATTATTTTCCTACTTGCTTGTTTGCATGTGACAATAAACTGTTATCACAGGCATATCCCGGGCTTATCCAACAAGAAGAGAAATTAAAAATAAATAAAAGAAGAGGCAGACTAAATCCTGTTTACCAAAGTATGGATGCATGCAAATAACAGATAGTGAGAATTACCTGTCCGTGAACACTTCTCATTTCTCCTCCTTCATATCCATCTAGTTTTTGCTTGACACGAATCAGTGCACGTGCAGCATCCTTGTTCCCTTCGTATTCATCTTCTGAGCCTTCCAAGCTTGTCTCCAAATCATCATCCATTTCCTATCAAGGACCAGTAAAAGTAAATATACAGCATGCATCCCAGACCACTTCAAGTATTATTCTGATACTTCGAATGCAGGTGCAAACTGTTAAGATCACAATGTTCAAGATTATTAAACTACCTTCTGACGCTGCAAAGCTTTCAATGGCGACAGGGCCCATTTGTACAGGGGGTCATGGATAAAAACCTGCAAAGAAATCTACTTTATCAAGAGAGAAAAACTGATGGATTCTAGAAATTACTGTGAGAAATAGAGCCAAGATCTTCTACTTCAACAATGGTCAGCAGAGCTTCTTTATTTGTCCGCATAACTGAAAGAGTTTTCTCACAGCATCTTCTGAAAACACCTTCTACTCCAGTAACACCCATGCCATCAATAATGTCTCTTGTCAGCCTGAACGGAACCTGGTAAATTAAAGAAAGGCAAACCATTAAGTGATAACTGTACTGTAAATGATTGAAATAATAGATAACACAAAAGGTAATAGAAAGATAACTGCAAACATAAAAACAAACCCGCTCCGGTGTCTTAAGCATCAAGCCTTGTTCAAATGCGACACCAAGATCTATGTGAACAACTTCTGCAGTGGCTTGATCAATCAAGATATTCATCGCATGTCGGTCTCCAAGACCAACAATATAGCCAACCTGAACAGATGGAAAAGGAAAGGCACAGAATAGAGTTGCCAATATTACTAACAATCCCCCCCAAAAAAAAGGAAAGGAATTAATTTTGAATCAAATGGTAAAAATTGTAGATAAAATCTAATGCAGAATGTAGATAGCTGTTCGAAAAATTAAAACAAGTAGAAAAGATAGAAAACAAACAAAAAAGACATACAATCCAGGTAAAAATGTTAGAAAACCTATGGATGGTAAAAAATCAAGTATTTGGCCTTCTACCAGATGCTAAGAACAATTTCTCGTCTTCTACTGATTTTACATGCATAGAAGAGAACATATCCAATTTGGTTGTGATAATTGATCTGAAATGCTCACATTGGATTCTGTTTTGATGATGCCATGTTGGAAGAACTGGCAGTCAAATACTTGCAAAAATTAAAAAATGTACAGGAGGGGCTTGTCCTATCTACACGTGACAAGCACACCAGGAACAGTGGATAACAAAAATATGGTTAAAAAAATAACACGCAGCTTCATAGAAAATAAATCATTGATTAATACGAGATCTAGATCAATGTTATAGCAAAGAGCAGATTACACCTACCATTGAACTAGCTGCTACACTCCGAGTATATGCAAGTCTCTTTTCAAACCAGTCAGCCGGTTGTAAGAATCTCTCCAAGAAAAAGTAATGCAAGACAGGCCTGCAAAAGGGTACCAATTAAGTTAATGAGATGAAAATAGATAGCATATTTCACTTTGATTATTTTGTTTTTTAAACAGGCATCTTCTACTGCAGAGAAAAATAACCTGAAGTTCTCAGAAACTTCCTGGAATGCTGTGCGCTTGTCTTTTTCCTACCAACAGAACAAAAATAGATAGCAATACAAGAATCAGTTTTTGGGGAAACAAATAAAATTGTACAACTAAGGAATCAATAAGACTTATGTACCGCGCCTACACTCTTAATATTCTTATTTCAGCTCCAATTGTGATGCTAAGGCTTTGGAGGAAATAAACAGAGATGATTGTAAACAGAATGGGAGTAAAAGTTAAATTTACCAAACATGGGAAAGTAGGATATAAGAATGTGATTCATATCCTCTTATTCTCATTCAAGCTAGACAAACGTTCCAAAGAAATAGCTACCAACAAGAGGACATAGAAATGATACTTACATTTAACATGTGCTCTCGGCATTTGACAAATGACCAGTCTCCTATTCCATAGCGACCATGGGCACCTCCATTTCTCATGCTGAAAATCAGAGACAGAATTTAGACAACAATTCTACATAAGACCTTTCTGCACCCGTAACAACATTACCACATAAGTCCCTTGCGCACCAGTAACAACACATTTATACTGCAGCAAATGCAAACAACTACCTTCCAATAAGATAATCTCCAAGAGGAACAGTGCCATCAACCCATTCAAGTACACCAGCACTCGGAGTGAAAGGAACCACCTATTTCATTATCAATAATGCATTTATCCTCAGTCATAGTAACATTGATTCCAAAAAGAAGAAAAGAACTAATTTATTCAGAATGAATGTACTTTTTTCTCTTGCAACAGAAGCGACAGGTATTTGTGTTCTTCTATTTTCTATTCTCATCTTTCAGGAACAAAAAACTTTAAAAATAGTATATGTCAGGAAACAAACTAAAGAACGATTGGAAAAACTCATGATGCAAAAGCCAGCTCAGTGACAAAACCAAAAAATTAATAAGAAAAGCAATTTCTATACATTAATTGGTGAGGAAGGCTAATTTATAGAAGCTAGAATAAATATAAAATGAGAAAAGCATAGATATGCATGATAATGGCCAGCTAACATGCAATAATTCAAAAGTTAGTTGCTGTTGCTAGGTCTAATGATAAGCAAAAAGGTTAAGAGTAGAAACTAAATCGCAGTATACATACTACAGTCTTTCATTGTCGAGATGAAAAGCAGGCAGTTCTTTTTTAAAAAAAATAAAATGAAATATTATATATCTATCCAGAAAAAAGTAATCTGATTTTTGCTACACTATGAGGAGACAGTACCTTGTATGTACGTACTCCTAATCTTCTTTTCCATGTATCCCGATGATTCCGTAAAAATGTGTTAACCAGACCAAAGAATTGTTCCATTACCTGCATATCTTTCGAAAGTTATTAATGGCTATCATGTTGGTATTTAAAATGTAGTTAGTTGTCAACCAAATAGCTTATGCCTCTGGGTTTTATTTGTCAGTCAGCATCTTCACCTCAAAAGATATTAGCATACATCCTCTATGATTTACACACAGTTGAAAACATATACTGGATCTGTGCTGGGAACAAATTCCAACACCTTAGTTGCAGAATACTGTAAAGTTTACAAAGATCCAGAATGCAGTAAATATGACAAGAATGAAGAAATCATCAAGATTGGATATATACAAACCACTGGTTCTTCTCTAGTTACACATGTTGAAACAAAAAATCATTATTTTTCGCCATCGGGAGTAGTAGGAATCAGCATTTTGAAAACTTGTGCACCAGACATGCTCATCAGAGCTTCATGCACTCAAAGTCAGTTTAAGTGAAACTGAGTGCGGATTGTCTTAAAATATTAATGTCAAATGTCAAATAGAAATATAATACACCTAATATTTATATCTACGGTGGGGTGAGTTTAGAACTGCTGTGGTTCAGTTCAACTTAATGCACATAAGCTAGTGTTTTGTAAACATATGTTGGTAGCTAATATTTATTATCTACCACCCAGTTGTTTTACATCTAGCAATTCCATCCTGCAGCAGCTGTGGACTAAATGCCACAGCAACTCAATCCCAAACATACCCATAAATATATAGACAGATTGACAAATAGAGAGATAGAGAGAGAGAGAGAGAGAGAGAGAGAGAGAGAGAGAGAACAAAACAGAGGTATGAAATTCCTACAGCATCTTGTCTTAAGTCATCATTTCCGGATTTTGCTAGCTGCCTATATTTATGACCATCAGAACCAAAGCACTCAACCACCTTTGGAGCATTTATACCATTCATCACCCTGCATATATCACAATTACAAAAATGCTTTAGCAACAAGTATTCCTGATGAACTTGAAATAGGACAATCATGGAACTGCTTGATATGGTTAAGACATACATAACCGAATCAGCTAACCCTTTGAAGTACGGGAAAGAGCCTTCATTATATTGGCAGGTACGGTCAACTGGAACAGTGGCAGTTACAACAGGCACCTGAATATTGTCAAAATGCAAATGAAGGTTCATTTTCATTGTCATGAGATGAAAGCAGAAAAGCATGCAAGACTAATGAATAAAGAGTACTGAATTTACAAGTTCCAGCTGCCGAAGACAGCGAATTTCTCTTGGCAGTTGAATCCTTTTATTCATATCCTGCTAAAAAATCTTGTAGTTAAATGGCAGTTTGGCAAAACTGCTATTCAGCATGTTCTAGGGGTAAAAATAGGACAATAGAACTTGGAAACTGTTTGACTAACCTCTCTCCTTGTTTCAAGCTCCGCAAGCTTGATATATACCTCCACCATTTGTTTCATCTAAACATATGGTAGACGAGACTACATAAATACAAATTTCTGAAATATAAAAAAATAAATCAAAAAAAAAAAAATACCTGTCTGATTATAGGTCCATGATAGGATGATAACTCTTCTAAGAGATTTTCTGCTGCAAGCTTCTTATCCATATCCACCACAAACGAGTTTCTACTGCGCTGTTTATCCTTGATACGATCACCATTAGCCAGCGCTAGAAGCTTTTTCCAGAGAGAAATATTAAATTAAAGAAAGGTTCAGAAAAATACATATAATACCTATGAAAATTAAGCAGAAACCAGTAGATTTGGTTTACTAGTTCAATTTCAAATAAAATTGGCCAAACCTTTTACTAAAGGATTGAACCGAACCCACTCAGCCAACAACAGATTTTCTATTTGACTCGGAACACAGATGAGAAAATTCCAATTTCTTTTAGTAGTGTGTCGAAGAAGTTGTTTGTTTTTTCTGACTTAATGACTTAATTGACTTAAATTTCAATTAGTTAAGTCATTAAGTCCATTTGTTTTTTTCAACTTAATAAAAATTTTCAGTCATTAAGTTGTTATCTGAATAATATCATTAAAAGACATTCTCCAAAATATTCCTATCTAATTAATTAGTTTTCATCCTTACCCAAATAAAATTTAATAATTAGCATTATTATTCATCTCTATAACTTGTGATAATATAGTGGTAGACTATTATCATTTTTATCTTTTTATTTTCTTCAAATTAGCATTATTTTATCTTCATAGTTTTTTACGAATATTTTTCATATAAAAACATCATGAACTACAATAAAGTTGATTAAAATATATTGATTTAGAATAAAAAGGGCCGTATTCAATTGAATATGATTTATATTATGATAATATATTATTTTATTTAAGTTCTTTGACATGTTTATCATTTATTAACATTTATAATTGTAAGAGCACAAATGTAAAATATTAGTTTTCAGATTATTTAAGTTAAAAAAACAAACAACTTAATATTTGCTTTTAACAATTCAGATAAAAAACAAATATATTATTCAGATTCAGACATTTAATTCTATCCAAAATTCAGAATAATTCAGGCCTATTCAGATTTCAGACCTAAACCAAAAAAAAGAAAAACAAACGCCACCTAAAAGTGAAATCTAGAAAAAGACCATTGAAAACATTGAACTTTTGTACCTGGAAGATTGTATGATACGGATGGTCAATGGCCATTTTCTTCACAAGAGAAACCAAAGCAAACTGCATGCAGGGTCCAATAATTCAGAGTTAAAAATTATCCTTTTAACTTAAAATACCAACCTGATTTTGAAGTACCTGAAAATTAAGAAGTCCCAGAGCATCCTTTGAGCTTCCCATTCTTGACGCAATTTGGTACACTAGTGGAATAAATTTATATGATTGAACCTGAAAACATCATGGAAATGACATGAAGAAGTCCAAACAAGCAACAAATTTCTCTTTTTTTTTTTTTTTACCGAAACTGGTTGAACCAAACCAATTGGATAGTTCAACCGAATCACTGGTCGACTGAACACGGTTTATAACAAAAGGCCAGACTGGACGGTTCAACAATCCGAACCTGACGGTTCAATTAGACCAAATCAAACCCAACCAGACCAGACTAACATTTGGTTTGATTCACCATTCAACCGGTCAAAACCATAACAGATCAAATTAATGTAGAGCGCTGTGATGAATCAGTAAAATCCCAAATCAAACCAGCCAGTTTTATTCGATGGTTTAGTCCAGTTTATCGGTTTTCTGCCCATCCATGTGTCAATATAACAAAGCTGCTGACAACAGCATACCTCATCAATAGTGTCCAGCATGTTCTTTATGACATTTTGTCTAGAAGAGAGACTGAACCACAAGGATACCAAACGAAATACCTGAAAACACAAAAAGTCAACTATAAAGTGAACAAAATTTCTAATAAAACTTCAAGAATTATAATAATAAAGATATACAGATAATAGTCATAGCAGATATAAGTTGTTAAAATGATTTCCACTAGCCTTTTAACGGACAGTGAAATTTTAACAATGCTTTTCAATTAACTATCTGAACCATACATGCATGTCACAAGATATTCATTTGATTGAACAATTTATCGTCATGTTTAGTCATATGGAAAATAAAAAGGCATGTAAATGAAAAATAAAAATGCTCCTTCATTGAAGTACTCAAGCTCAGGTGCCTTCGCAAAACTTGATTAAACAGGACTTGAGAAAACTAGAGCTTGGAAAACCAGTTTGACACTAAATTGGAACAATAGTTTTCACAACTTAAAAATATTGTAGTGTACCAAAATATTGTCTAAATAACAGTTCAAAACTTAAAAGACTTCTGTAAATCAATGGACCAAATTCGGTCATATTGATCATATTTTCCATTTTAGATTGTCATATCTAGATAGCAGAAGATTTGGGATCCAGCACTGCTCTACTCAAATTGTGCATAACATATTCTATTTTAGATTGACAGAAGGCATGAGCTAAAAGTACATACCACTCTTACATCGTATTTGTCACCAATTACCAAACACCGTTTATATCCCTCCAATGCAAGGCCAAGAAAATTGTCTCTGTCATCCTGAGGGGGTGAGCCAATAAAGCAATTTGAATAAATAACATAACAGAGATTAGAGACTCTAGCTCAACATATAACACCAAGCTATACAGTATTCATGATTTAAAAAAAAAAGAGGAGGAAATTATTATCAACCACCAATTACACATTACAGTTAAACCAGGAAACACAATTATGTTAAGCAACAGTAGAACCATTTGTTTTAATATACAAAAATTCTCCATGAGTCTATCTATACAGCGTACATCAAAAGAATCAGAGTAAACAAGCATACCAGCAACTTCTGTGCCTCTTCCCTGTCCATTGCAAGTTGCTTTTGCAATTCTTGTATTTTTATGGAGTAGTCAGTTTTTTCCCCCTAAAATTATCACGAGTGAGCTCTGATACCATAAGAAAAGCTACCTGAGAACACAACTATGTTGAGCAATAGTCAGCAATTACCTTTGTTGAACTTTTTAGCCGCTTAATAAGTGCTTCCAACTCAATTGTCTGCAGAAACAACATTCAAATGAAATAGCTACTTAATAATATCTCTCCTTCCCCATTTCCCCCTCCCTACACTCTCTCCCCAGATTTTGTACCTTGTGCTTCCTTAAACGCATTGCTGCTTGCCACTCGTTAGATGCTAGTCTCTCCTCATAACTCTTAAATAATGCGTCTGCATAGTGCGCAAGATGAAAATGAGTTTGACATTGCCTTTCAATGGACTTCTTGTCTGTGGTCTTCTGATCCTCAGAAAATGAAACGGCAGGTTTCAGATACTTCTCCAAAATAATCCTTGAGCTGCAATTTAATCGCACGGTACAAGAGAATTAAAAATCAGGCACCATAATGGCAACAATAACAACTATGTTAAAGCAAAGATCTGAATTTAACTTGCTAGATCTGCTTTCTGCAAGCCACTTTCCAACCAAGCGATATACATCCGGAGCTTCTTCATTTGACTCGTAATTTTCTAAGATATATTTAGCAAGATTGATAGCCATCTCATGCTGACCCTGGGCACGCAATAGCTTTGCTTCTTCAAGCTGCCGTTATACAAACAGTCAAGAGATGTGGTAATGGAGATTGTTAAATGAACATATGAAGTACACTGCACATATTAGATATCAGAAAGATGTGCTTAAATATATAAAGGACAATAATCCAGAAAACCCGAAAAAGCTATTAAACAGAAGCTACAGAATGCTATTAAAAGACTGGTAGCAGAAAGAAAATGAGCAGAGAATTATAGTGGCTTCAAAGAATCTTAACAGCAAAGGTATAAGGATTTCTTTCATCTTCTAGATTTACTGACAAGGGGAAACAATTCAGCTGTACAATGCACTGATGCAGACATCCAGTAGAAAGTATAGAGTTCTATGGAAATCCAATATGGTTTCTATCTAGCTCTCCTAAATAACAAATTGTTTTACATACTTTAATACATAGTAAAAAAATTTAATTCCAAGAAAAGATAAGGCAATATAGGCTGACGTGATACCAATATGTAAAGAGAAGTATTAGATGGGAAAAAAAAATGATGGCATCTACTTTCCTGAAAAGTGCCCCAACCACCCCCCCCCCCCCCCCCCCCAAAAAAAAAAAGGAAATATTAATGTTGTGAAATTTATGTTTCCCCAATTCAATGCTGTGGTATAATAGAAAAAAAATAAGATAACATTCCCCGTAAATCCAAAAACTTGAAAGATCATTGTGTGTATGTGCGTGTAGAAAAAGACAGCTTTCCAATGTGCAATGTTTTCCAAAATCTGACAGTCCAAACATTGCACCAAAAAGAGTACGGAAACTTTACTCTTCCAAGCCAATACACAGTTGAACATTGATCTCCAGGTCCTGTATATAAGAACTTCAACTCATGCAAAGCAGCAGCTGCTTGAGAAAACCTGGAGCCCTGATTGAAAACAAAACAAATGTAAGACAACTGAAATTAAGTGTAGTTTCCCAGTCTTGAGAATACAATGATACCTTACGAAGAGTGGATGCAGATTCCAAAAGATGTTGCATGGTGAAATCCTTACAGCTCAAGGTTTGAAGGAGAGCTCGCCTGAATGCCATAAATGGTTCTAACAAATTCATATGTAACTGCGTTCTTTTCAAAGTTGAGCTCCATTCGGTATTCAGCCATGACAACTAAAATGACATTCAAAACCTTCTGTCAGTCAACCAAAATATATTTTCCTTCCATCCCAACATGCACACAAATTGAAAATCAAATACAACCTACCACCTGTATTGGGAAAATAAAAGATCTTCAAAAAATTCTCCTCTCTTTTTTTGGGGTGGATGACATCAAATAAAAAATTGGACGTTTCCAGGAACTATGGCAAAGAGAAATATTTTCAACTCACAAAGCAAGGATGTACAATCGGTATCATGCTATTTGGAAAATTTTCTCCTCTAAAAAAGTGCCTCACATGTTAGTGTGCCACCCCATAGACAAGATTGAGGAATTAGAATGACATGGAAATTGAAATGGAAATTTTTATAGAATAAAATATCCTATAACTGGCCTCATGAAAAGAGAACTAAGAACTCATGATTTTTTTGCAATTACACCATGACCAAACCTAGATCTTAATCCACCATGAAACAATCTCAATTGACATTCAGGTATCAAAACAAATTACAGCTATTCCAAAATCTAATCTGATAACATTCTGATAAACAATCTGAAGTACATAATCTCATGAAAGCCAAACAAATTAAGATAGCCAAATATTATGAAACTACTAAGTGTCATCGATGCATCCTGCTTGTCATAGAAGTAACATACTCTAAGCGTATGTATTCAAATTCCTAGAAGACCTCAGATTGTAATATATCTGCACATTGTAATAATTCATAAATAATAATAATAGTAATAATAAGAATAACAACAACAACAACAACAACAACGTCACAAAATTACAAAGAATCAGACATGAATTACACCATTGTATAGGCAAGATGAAGCTTATAGTCTAAGACAATACCCAATGTACAGGCAAGTAACTATCTAAATACCTGGTCAACAGTAGGAATTACAGGTTCTGATACTATCTTTTGCTTCTCTGGATAAATGTTTATGCTTTCACCTAAAGACTTCCAGCGAACATCCCAAGCCACACCAAGATGACAAAGAATCTGTAAAAGGAAACAATCATGTTCCAAGAAATTGAAACATTTGTCCAGTTTACATAGCCTTTCAAAGTTTTCCAACAATTCTATATATGTCTATCAAATTGACCTTTTTAATACAATGAAATCACTGTATTGGCCTTAAAACAGCATATATGCTTCATGCAGGATTCTATTCATATAATTGCTAGCTTGTAAAATCATGTACTAACTAGCTGCTAGTCTACTTACAGGCCAACCTCCAAATTTACCCTTACTGGAATAACTGTTGTTCTATTTAACTCATTAAACCTTTTAGAGGTTCAATACCTGCCCAGATTGAATAAAATCAAGCTTAGACCACATTTGGGACTACTACTCTGCCAAAAGCCCAGATGATTTTCTTTATTTTTTAATAAATATTTAAATAATACTTTACAATTTATTTAATTAATTTAAAAATTGAATGTATTAGAATTTATACAATTTTATCACAAATTTGTTAAATTTTAATAATTATGTTTACAAATTCCATATACTCTATTTCACAGGTAGTGATTAACAACCAATAATTATTGTTCTAATTGATACTAGTTTCTAGTTTCTTTGTTTCCCATTAAAATAATAATAATAATAATATCTGTAGCTTTTTTTTTTTCTGCAGAAAGCTAAGCACCTCAATCCCAAACCCTTAACCATTCTAATAAAGATAAACACAAGGTTGGGATATGAGAATTATCTGAAATTGTAGACAACAGTTTTAATGAATGCTTCAAATCTATGCAACTGTAGTGGGCTTCTGCCTAGGAGATGATGAGAAGCAGTGTGTGAAGGATATATTGAGGTACCTGAAGTTTAATTATTGCCGAGTAAATATACTCAGTGCTCTCTTCACTAGCACACGCAACAGATAAAACAAGCTCCTACAAACAATGAAATGTGACACAACTGCATTACAAGAAGCCACCTATCACTGAAAATAAATTTCAGACAGAAAATACCTGCTTTGAATGTTTTAATTTTCTATAAAATTCTTCAGAATCTCCCTCCCGCAATGCCGTCAAACAACTAACAATCCAGCAAGAGAAAAACAAAAGATTTCAAAATCAACATGCCAACAGACAGATGATCTCAAGTTAATCTCTCATTAAAAAACAGTGTCCACATTGATGTTGACATTATGAAATAACTAACCACAAAACTGAAAATTCAAATTAAAAGACAGGAAAATACGAAGAGAAGAGGGGGGGGGGGGGGGGCGCAAAATCACTAATAGATTTACCAAATAAAATCTAAATCAAGAGTAAGAAGTTTAAAACCAAACTGGCAACTGTACAATTTTTTTTAATAAGAACAATTAACAAAGGTTTAAATGATGTTACCTGTGTAAATTTTCATTAAAATGGCCACTTTTTATATTTTGACCTGAAGGAGAATTGGCTCCCAAGTGAGGTAAAGAGAAATCCCAGTTTCCTGTTCGCCAAGCAGCCTCATACTGCAAAAATATTGACCACATAAATTGCATGGAATGATAAATAAAACATTAAATCAGCACAAATAAAAAGAAGAAAAATACCTTTATTTATCCATTGAATGGAATATATTTTTTATTTTTATTTTTATGGGGGTGGGGAGTTGGGGGTTGACAAACCTGCAATTCGGTGAATTCTGGATCATGCTGAAACTGGCCCTTCCAAGAGGTCAATCCTTTGCAATACATATCCAGCACATGCATACACCCAACTTGCTGCAAAGATCTCATCAGCCCTTTGTATGGCTTCCTCTGCATCATCTCATTTTCTGATGTGGAAGGAGATAAATGAACACTTGGTAGCACATGTGGTGATAAGGCTCCAGAATTGCCATCCATTTGCAACATGATATCAGATCGTACTTGTAACTCATAGTACTCAAGGGCCTTGCTCCAATTTCCTTCATGCTCTAATGTAACAATTTGAGAGGACAACTATTGATGGCATCCACAAAATTAAAAGCATGAACCGTGAGTCTACATCTGATGAGATGTACAGACCTATGAAAATGAACTTTTGAACCACTCATGATATTATTTCTGCTCTACATCAGAATGTATGTATGGATCATATATTTGGGCCACCATCAACCCAGCATCACAAATAGAAGATTAGATGAAAAAGACAGTAATAAAATAGTTTCAATAATCGTTTGATGGCATGGTCATCAAATCAAGAAAATTGCTGGAACTGGTCTAATATACATCTAAATTGGAAACCTTGATCGTCTGGATCTTATATAAAACAACTTTTCTTCCCATCTTTTAGCAGACAATACAAAATTGCAGGACCTATTCAAGAAAGATAATCACTACCTCAAGCCCGATATATCAATGTAGAATTTCGAAGTATGACATTAAAGCCAGTAGTTATATTGGGCGAAAATAATCTCCAACAAAGTCTTGAAAGTACAAGCTAACCTTGTGTGACTGGATGATCCCATATAAGCTGTCAGGCTCATTGATTTGAGTGACTGCCGAGACAAGAATTTCAATATGATGTGGTAGCTGGTGCACCAGAAGGCAAAGAGAAGAAAGAAGAAACTTGTCAAACAAGTGGAAAAAAAATGAATTATTGTCTGAAGTAAATCAAAGAGCAAAAGTCACTTATTTTCTGTCCTAGTTTTAAGGGACAAAGTTAGGGATAGTTTTCAGTTTTAAATAGAGGTGGTTTCCTTGTTTTTGGGTTCTACTGTTTTTTGTTAACTTTCCTATACTTGTACATTATGTAGCCTACAACCTATATGTGTTATGTAACCCTATTGTAGTGGATATCAAATACAAGACAGTTTCTTCAATATTTCTCAGAAAGAGTACATTTATATAGAACACAACATAGCGGTTCCACATGAGCTGTCTATTACTCTATAAAGGATCAACAAGCTTTCACAGAAAGTTTTTGAAAAAAATCATATTTAGGAATGCTTTTGAGAAAATCATACTTAAGTTCCAGAAGGCTTTTAAGAAAATCATCTTTATGTTATGTTTCTGAAAGGAACAGAACAATTCTTCAAGTTACCGTCTCAAGATGAGAAAAATCTGGGCTCCCCAAGGTGAGACTCTTGTAATGTTCTTCACACCAATGCTCCACATACATTACAGAAGTAAAATATGAGCCACAAATCTATGAAGTGCATACACAACAATGTCAGAAAAACTGATATGAAAATACTGTAATGTAAAAATAGCAACAAATATACAAAATAATACAAGAGAAGGAGCTAGGTGCAGAAACTTAGATACTCACAACTGCTGATTTAGCAACTTGAAGATAATCAATGGAAAGCCAATAAACCTGGTAAAGTGTTGCTCGTCATAAAAATAAAGGCACAAACCAATTCACAAAACTTCAACTGAGATGATGCAGATATAAAATCCAATTTAAAAATAATAACATTTAGAAAAGAGGGAAATTTTTTTTGGTAGATATATCAAAAGGTACACCTCTATAACCCTTCTTCCCAGAGTTTATTCTTATAAAGCAGAGCCAGCTGTAGATTTCACTCCCCACTTCTAAGGAGTGCAGATGGCTTGAAAAATATATTATATATTATATAGCCTACTCAAAAGTATCTAGTGGTGTGTAAAGTTGCAATACAATGCGCAAACATATGCACATACCCCAAATCATACCTTGTCCCACGATGTTGTCATTGTAGCATTTGATGTAGCTAATACATCTCTAGCCTTTGCAGAGGTGGAACGTGGTTTTGAGCTAGAAGCAGAATGCTTAACATACTGGTAACCAAATAACAGTTATCATTACACATTGGTATTATTGAAAAGCATTGTCATATACGTTAGTCTTATTCGTGAATTAAAATACAGAGAAGAGAGACTGTTACAAAAATGAAACAAGTGCCGTCAAATACGATAATAGAAGCTCAGGGCTTAAACAGCCTCTGCAGCAGAAATATCAGAGCCAAAGGCTGGTTCCCCCTTCCCAGAACCTGGCTTAGAAAAATAGCACCAAATAGATTGGCCTTACAAGCCGGTTAACATATGATAAAATGATTGCATTATTTGTTAACTATTTTCAGTTAGAACTTCATTCAATAGGTGAAACCTTAATTAAAAGATATGCTTTTGGGTGAAGCAGTAACTTAACATGGATATCATTGCAATTTCCTTTTTAACTAGGATTACATTAAGTTATGTTGTTATTTATAGTTTAGTTGGTGGTGGTTGTGTTTGAATCACATGCAAGTGCACGTGAGAGGTAGTATTAGAACTCACCTATTATTGTTGGACCTTAACTAATACATTAAGATATTTAGCGAAGCAGATCTTAACACTTTCCTTCATAGTACCCTGGAATGAAGCATTGTTATACGAGCCCGACGGTGCAACCCTGCGCGCCCCCTCCCCCCCCAATTTTCAGGTATCAAATTGAACAAAAGAATTATACATTGCAGTAGTAACAAATGTATTTTTGTCTCGAATAAATGATATATAAAATAACCACAGAAGACATGTACTATATATTAGTTTCCAAGGTCTTTTGGGCTTTTGATTCCTTTTGTCTCGGGTTTAAAGGTATGCATTACACAGAATAAAGTACTATATATTAGTCTCTAAAGTGGTTTTTGGAATTCTATGCAGTAGAGAAGGTTTTAATTTGTGGGTCTCTAGTTCACTTTTGTAATCTTTTCCCCTTATTTATTCAATAGAAGCTTATCTGTTTCCATTCAAATATATATATTGACATTCACTTTGAATATCTACCATTAAATTGCATGACATCAATTGCTCCAAAATGTGTCACAAAAAAAATTAATTAAAATATCCCAACCCCATTTATATATTACATATATATTGGTTTCTATTTTAACCACCAATTCAAGAACAGTATAAGTTGTATTAAAAAAAAAATTAATATCCCAACCCTATTTATATATTATATATATGGGTTTCTATTTTAACCACCAATTCAAAAACAGTACAAGCAGAGGCAGCATAAAAAGCCCACAGGGCATCACATCAAATTAGTTAAGAGGTAGCTCAGTATACTAGCCTTGGAATTTTCTCGTTTTGGCGGGACTGAAGAAGATATTTCCATGACATGACATAATCGAAGCTCATTGAGGGCATTCAAGAAAACTTGAATTGATTTAATCAATTTATTAGACTCGGTGAATATATATTTCTGCACCTGCACATTCGGACAGATTATAAAATAACATTAAACATGCATCTCTTCAACTTAAAGAAAGGAAAAAAAAACATGCAAGACTATTAGCATTTACAGGACTACTTATCACGATAATCACAACTAAGGTTAACAAATATCAGAATCGCACTTGCTCTAAATATTTCCCCACATGCAATAAGGCATGCTTCGTTTATATCACGCTAGATAAAGTGAAAATGCAGAGGAAAACTGGAAAAATATGTCTGGAAGCAAAAGAAAGAAACAAGTGCATTACTTAAGCAAAGGGGGGTGCAATAAACGCACAATTGGTTTGATAACGGAATGCAGAAACTTGAGAATAGCAAAACAAGCATCCTTTTTCAGGACATTTGTACCAGTATTTTACAGTAGTTCTGCACAATTAGATTAAAGGAACTTATAACAAAAATAAGTGAAAAAAAAATTCTTATGAACAAACGTCCTGAATAAAACAAATAAAATGAAAGCACAGGTTCATAGTAGCCCAGTGCACATAGAATAGTAGTGGAAAGATCAATCAGCAAGCAGTTTACAAGAAAGCCCAACATATATACAAGTCTGGCCAGTTCCATGCATCAATTTTTGCCAAAAACTGCTCTAATACAGGCATTCATAAATGCAGTTAAACTTCCACTCCATTGACAAGAAGCAAAATTACATGAGAACATATTCACCTCACCCACTACATCACCTAATATGCAGTTTGTGTACTAACGATTCAGAAAACCCACGGCATGGTAGCCCTTATTCGCTGTATAATATTTTCCCTTTATATAACTTGGCATATGAAAGGCAGAACAATCACACAATATTCTACTCGGCTTACTACAAAAACTTCACTTCGAAATCTATCAATACAAGTGCAGAAGATTGTCTGTCACACAAATATACATTAAGAAGCAATGATCAACCAAATAAAAACCTAAATAGCAAGCAGAAAGAGGAACTGGTAAAATCCCATTTTTCTGATTTGGGACATAAATATACATTAAGAAGCAATGATACTCAACCAAATAAAAACCTACAAAGCGAGCAGAAAGAGATACTGTTAAAATCCCATTTGCTGATTCAGGAATACTTTAGTGCATACTTTGATGCGAGCAGCTTAAGAATATAACCTGTGAAGATATTACTTTCTGAAAATCAGCATCTACATCCTTGCTTCCAGCTAGATTGACAACAACACTGGGCAACAAAAGCTCAGCAACTTCTGATTTCAGCAACACTATATCTTGACATAATCTGAAAGCAGAGTTTCAAGCAAATTAAGAGAACATAATTAAACACCAATCAACTTATGAATCAATTCATTTTAAGTATAGAAACCGATACCTTAATACCACGTCATTGCAGCAGCCAATTAGTGAGTATGCAAGTGGACAAATCCATGTCTCAAAAGTTTTACCATCAGTCTCCCATACAGTAGACTTCTCAGGCGAAATCCCATTAGCTGATAATGATAAGCACTCCAATTATAAAGTAAAAAGGACACTCAAATCATATATAGTGGTAAGAATTCTCATTTCATTCAAAAATATGAGACAGCTAAAATGAAAGGCTGTTCATTTCAATCAAGAATACATTACAAAAAGGGAGGCATTGATATAGTGAAATGTCAAGACGTCTCATAGCCACTTAAAACCATGATTTTGGAATGTACTATAAATCTTAAACATAAAAAGAATAAGCATCATTAGCTTTTGATAAGACACAAAGGTCATTTAAAACCAAAGGACATGAGCTTCTAAAACTGAGTGGCCTACCTTTAAACTTTCTTTCCAGATCCAACAGAAAATTCTCAACCAGCTCAACGTTCACACCCTTAGAGTGAACCTACAGGACAGAAAGATCCACATAAGAAGTTCCAGGATACGAACTACTTGTGCCGCTAAAATCAGGCACACCACATATGAGACCAGTGGTTAAACAGAAGGGTGCCAGCAGTCAGACACAACTGATATAACCAACAATTCAAAATTGCTATCAGCACAGAATGATGAAACCTCTGCATTACATCCAATCCCTAGCATCAATCTCTCAATGTAAAAATGGAACTATTTGAAGCTTGTTTGATACAGGATTGAATACTTTTTAGGAGAACACTGGATAAAATTGCATTGAATGGTACTAGATGATATCTCACAGACACAGCACCACGTGTCAGAGTCAATGTGAAATTATGCCAAACAAATATAAAGGGGCGATAGAACTCTTACCTCAAGAAGAGACCTCTCATAAGAATCGAATGACATTATAGCTCTTAGACCCTTTTCAGTTGAAAGAATTCCCTGGAAGGGGGGAGAGTCAAATAAATACTGCTACTCTTAAAGAAGGTCAAAAGTAACACGGGAGGGCAAAGTCAGGCAAGAAAAAAATTATTCCCATGTGTTGTCGCAAAAGTAAACAATGTTGTGTAAAGGAAAATGGGGAGTAAATATTTCCCAGAATGCAGAACTCAAACTGTGGATATGTGTCAGAGAGAGAGGGAGAGAGCAAAACCATTTCGATCATTCAACTATTTCAAACGAGTTAAGACTGCAGAATTTATTTCCTATTGGAAGGAAATCATCTCCAAATTTAGGCACGTATGTCTGTATTTTTAGTTTGCCATTTTACAGGGAATCATGAGCATAAACAAATCACCAATCAGGTTCAAAGTTTTGTGGGAATAATCACTATCAGGCAGGCCTACTACTAGAGCTTGATGAGATGAGAGAAACCGAAGAACAGCTCTATCTCTTCCTAAAAGAATACTTGTGTTTGCTGTTAAGATAAGAGGGGTACCGTTTCTTTCAGAGAAAAAAGCTCAACGATATATTATCACCTAGTTCAACTAATAAATCCTAGTGACATTACTATAGCCCTTCGCAATAGTTTTGGTTTGCAAACCAAAGAGAACGATGACTCCATGTCGAACCAAGTCAGAAACCTAGTGGAATTTTTTTTTTTTGGCCCCTAAAAGCATATCCATCATCGCTAAGTCTTAAACAAAAAATAGATGAGATTTGACCTTGATCAGATCGGATTAACAAAATCTAATTTTTTTCAAGCTTATGACTCACCCGAAGAGTTCGCGATGTCATATCAACAATTTGAACAGAATCATCCATCAGGTATTTCTTCAAATTTTTTAACACTGCAATCAGAAGTTCTTCAGATATGCCAGCATCCAAGTGAAAATTGAATTCAATAGCACTGCCACTGCCATGATTTATAGGTCGACATGCATGCACATAAACCGAGTCTCTTGGAAGATGGAAAACAACACAATGTGGGTCCCCGATACCAACCTGTGTCATATTAGAGGAGAGGGAAGAAAAATGTAGTGGCTCTCACATGTTAAACATCATATCTTCAATGTTAAAAAATTTAAAAAACAAAAGTTGTTATGATACCCTAGATATGAAATCAGAAACCCATGCTCTGATACTAGATGCATCATCTGAGCAACACATGTGGACTAGTGTCCATACTGCATGTACAATGTCACGGTCAGAATGCCAATCCACAACCTCTCCCATGTTCACTCCTCTCTGAAAAGTCTCCCTCATCAATAACTTCTTATGCAGCGCCTGAAGACTGCAGAAAATAAAAATGATTCAAAGCATCTCAGCAGTAGTTTGGTAGAAAGATTAAATACAAATTTCAAAATGCCAACATAAATATGGTAGTGAATTGTCTTAAAATCAAAGTACCTAAATTTGCATTTTCCAGTTTAAAAGTATACTTTCAAAATAAATATTAAAATATTTCTGTCATTAAATATCTAGAGAAATATCTGTAAACTCTAATTTGAAGAGTAAATGAGCAAAAACAATAGCTTGACTAAGAGTAGCAAACCACCTCCAAGGAAGCAATCTCGACGGAAGGTTGCAAGCTCTCTGTACGAACTGATAATGAACAGAATACAAGAAAACAAGTTAGAAAAAATGTTCAAAATAGTAAACAACTAAAATCTAAGTATAATAAAGTTTGAAGGCATTCTACCTTCAATAAGTGGTCTCTTGCGGAATAGGCTTGGCATAGTTCTTCATGGAAATTCCGTATTCCATCAAAGATATCTATTTCAGGGAACGGTTCCAATTCCTACAAGTGAGTAATAAAATATAAATGTTATAACATGCCAAGAAATTACAAAGAACAGCTAAGAATAAAGTCTGTCTTTTTCTTTAATAACAAGAATAAAGTCCATCTTGTCACGAAAAGTATCATAAAGGAGAAGATATATAGCATTCACATAATTCCCAAGCATTCAATTCAATCGAAGCTTCAATTACAAGAGAATCTAAAGCTAACAAGTCAGGAACATACTCTGATATAATCATGTAGAGATGGATCAGAATCCACAGTTAGCCGGAGAAGCAAAGATAAAACTTGAGACGATCTTGAAACTGAAGGTTCATTAGCTTCAGAGGGAATACAGCATGCCACTAACTTTGACACCAAAAACTACATGAAAAAATAAGAGTCAATCAGCAAATAAATAATAAGCATAGCCAATGATAATAAAAATTTATGAGATCAGATAAGTACCTGAAGCTGTTCACCTAGCACATTGACAATTTCTTTGGACGGGTTATCTCTAAAAGCTTTCAGCAATGCAGATACAATATGACAGCATTGGTCTTGCAAAGCATAAGACCCGATGAATTGTCCAACCAAATTGAAAAGATAGCTGCACCAACTCAGATAAATTATTGTAATGAAAATAACATTAGACATCTAAAAACTAATATGACAATATCACTTTTAAGCGATGATGGACAGCAATTGAATTGCCCAGCGATGTGAATAGCTAGCTTGCAGAAATTAGAGTAAATCAATCCATTGAAATGTAAAAAAAGAAAAATCAAATAAACATACTAGAGTAAAAAATTTAAAAATAACTTGATTGCACCAAATAATAATAATAATAATAATAATAATCTGTAAGAAATGTCAATTTAAACTTTTATTTAAAGCTCCTCTGAAAACAATCAATTAGTATTAACAATATATCTTAATTAACAAAATTTGGAAGTGTGATTGTAACTCACTTGGAAGTGCTTGAAACAGCAGATCTATGCCCAAGAACATTTATAAGCACCTCAACTCCTGCCAACCGATGACATTTATGCCGGTGGTGGACTGCAGCAGCAATTTTGTAATGCAATTCCACAATGAGCTGCATAATCACAAGAAATCCAATGCCAAAGTGTAAAAGACAACAAAATTAAACGTAAGATTGAGAAAAATCCTGAAAAATGCTGCATCATCACCATGAAAACCCTATCTGGACGAAAAACATTGATTTTGTCAACAACACCAGCACTTCTTGGGCAATCTTCCCTACATGAGTCCAATAAGAAAACATTTACATAAAAGACCAGAAATTCACATAACTAGTAAAAAGGCAGAGAGACAACAATGCACATTTCCAAAAATCCATCAACAACAGTTTGAACTGCATGCACAATTGTGTCCCGAGAAAAGTAAGGAACTGCAGGGTCTGATGTACAAGAGGCAAGAGATATGATATGGCTGACAATCGACACCTGCAAATACAGTACATGGCAACCCAACTACAATCAGGAAAACCATTTAGCAAAAGTAAAGTTGGTTCTGACCCAAAAAAAAAAAAAATGACCCTCATCTACCTGCCCATTACAATAGAAATAGAAACAAATAATATCTTGTACAAATAGAGCTCAGTATGAAGAGATCCATGAGCAGAATAAAGCAAAAATCATTATTTAAATATAAGGTGCACACCAAATGTTTCTTAATGAGTTTGTCTCTTTCAATCTCGGAGATTTCGGCCAAATCCAAAATAGAGCTCTGAAGAACTACTGCTCCCGATTCACTGTCAGATCTCTGACTGCAATGCAATGCCATACTTATTGAAAAGATTGGCACAAAGTGATTTTTTACCAAATCTGCCAGAGGCTCGCATGCGATCTGCCACAAAATAGATGTATCAGTAGCTTGCAACATTCATGTGGTATTAAAAAGAAGTATCTGATTTGATTAGCATGGAAATCATCTAGAGAATCTTAACATCTAGTGGACAGGGGAAAGTATGAGCTAAGCCATTTAGCTACGTCATTTTTAAATTGCTCCAGTTTCATCCTTTTTTTTTTTGGGGTGTGGGGAGGTTTAATCAGCCTACTTTAGAAAAGATAGACGACAAGAATGTGCACCCACCTTAGCCACCCAATTCAAGTTGGAGGTATCCCCATGCAAGACTAGAGCGGGAAGAAGCCAATGGCAACAGTATTGCATAAAATTACAAGGTTCTGCATCTGACACAAAAAGTTGTCGTATCTGCAGAAAAATAATAACCACATACAGGCAGAATCACTGGCTGTATTGCCGCTCAAAAATAAAAATTAAAACTTTAACTTAAATTAGAGAACAATGGATCAAGTTAAGACAAGAACTTCACATTAAAAATAGATGGTAGGGAAAAATTCATCGCGAAGCATCTTATAACCTACGTAACCTAAGCAATTACATAGCAACATAATTTTAGGAAATACCATAATGCAAAATAATCAATAATTAATACTGATTAACTCAATCCCTCTTGGTTCCCAATTAAATCAGGGGAAGGAAAAATAGGTGTCAATGCTGCAGCTCTAGGGAATATTACAACAAAATTCCCTAGATGCTTATCTAGACACGTATTCGCCTCTGGTGAATAGGATAACATAGCATATAATTCATAATTGCAACTCTAGCTCCAGGTTGGATTGCATGCCAACCATTTTTTGTGGAACCTTTGATCGTTAGCATCATGCATAATTAAGTAATGCCAGACAGTTAGCATCAAACTCATAAGGATTACAAACAATATTAAGGACAAATATAAAAGACAAAACCCCTGAGATTTGTCATATGGGATCTCAACCCAGAACATCATTATATCAGCAACAAATTCAAATAATACTGAGGAAAAAAAGAAGATACAAGTTGTCACAACTACTACTTCACAAGCCCGCCGAATACAACACAATGATAATCAAAGTTTGACTCCACTGCTAATTTTAGCCCAAGGTCAGAACGAAGTTGAACAAACTCCCTGGTTATTTATGCTAACCATGCATGTGGGACTAAAAACTCCATGTCTCTTGTAACCATAGCTAGATGAGATGCACCTGATTCCATATTATAGAGAAATTTCCCAAATGACATTGTTGCACTTGTATGGGCTAATCAAATCATCAGACATGATAAGTGTTCATTGTGACACCGTGAGCACATTACCTCGACAAGTGCAATTAAGCTAACACCACAAGCAACCCAGCAAAAGAGAATTGAACCCTGTAGTTCCTCCAAGTACTGAAAAAGGGGGAAGATGAAATAGTTAAGCAAAGTGATAACAGCAGAGTGAATGTTCATAAACTTCAAATAGAGAGTAGATGGCCACCTTCCACCTAGTGGTATACTGAAGCTGCTGGGATAGATTATCAAGAGCTACATTCACCAATTCCCTGGGGGGAAAGAAAAAGTAGTAATGCTAATAAAAAAAAGGGGAAAAAAAAAAAACCCGACCACAGTTACTAAAGGAATGCAAAACAAGACAAGAAATTTTTACCTCTGACAAGGATAAAGAGCAGACACAGTGCACATCATGAAAACAGCCTGCAGTTGCCAGAAAGAATCACCAAATGAGTTCAAAAACATTGCCCCTCAAAGTGCATATGAATCTAAACAGTCCAATAGAAGTGGCCCCAGTAGTTTCAACTGTTCCAGAACAAGACCAAGAAACCAATATAAATACCTCCAACTCTATGCTCTCACTCTGCAAAGCTAGATGCATAAGAGTAATAACAATTGTTTCCATTTTGGGACGAGCCTGTGGACCAGAAGCTAAGGCCTCCTTGGCAGTAACGACTTTTTCTTTTGAGCAAACAACCAGAACAACACCAAAATTGGAACTGGAAAAATCACCAAAGAATTCCAATATAACTTTAACATTGAAAACACTTCTTGGTAACGAAATAAGACAATTAAAAGAAAAATGAATGCACATGGTATATCACTCCATGCTAGAACATTCATTGGACTGGTAACAGTGTTATTTAGAAGAGATAAAAATTAAGGAAATACATGAACAAAATATCTTGGAACCCCACCAAATATCTTGAAAGAGCTCCCCATGGCCTTCCCACGTCTGGAATAGAACACCAATACGTCTCGCTAGAAACAACCTAACTCGATAATCAGGATCTTGGAGCATCAACAGCAATCTCTCAATCAATGCCTGCAAAGAGTAACAACACCACAATGCCAAAGAATATTGAGGGGGTGGAAGACAAAAAAACAATAAATGGTTTATCACGTAGTAGCCAAAAGGAGAAAAAGAAATGTGTTCTTCCCAATATTCTGGATTTGAACTACAAACCAAATCAAAGAATGACCAAAAAGATAAACAACAGAAATTGCAATGGACAGACACTTCAATGGAACGGTCACTTGTGTGTCAAGGCGCAACTTCTCCAAAATCTTCTGGGGACACATATCCAGTATGCTAGAATTGTGCAACTTCAACAGACTGATCATTTCTACATATATGTTCCACTGGTATGCTAGAATTGTGCATTAAAAATGTGTGTCACACATATACACACTGTAATACTAGTGACCCCATCCCGTCCTTTAAAATATTTAGACAGCCATGCTAGCATGCCTATTTATCTATATGCCTGCATGTCTCATAATGAACACCTTAAGAGTTGTATATGTGAGAGGCAAAAACTTTTAAGTCATACATATAGGAATCAGACAACTGATTCAATTGTTTTTTATGATGACACAAAAAAACATTAACAAGTTTGAAAATTTGCCATGTCTGTACCAAAGTTTTGTGAGTGTTCATGTCTATCATGAGGAATTGTTAAGTTCATGTAATGGTAATCACCTGACCAACTTGAGGAGTGACCAAAACAAAATAACATATACAATCAATCAGCTTAACACGACCAGACCAGTCAAGGAGACCGAATTCGGCAATTTTGTTCACAAGAGCCCCAAGACGTCTCAAGCACTGGAAAACAAAATCAAGCAATGGTTTCAGATAAAGCATAATGGACAAACTCCAAACAGTTAAACGACCCAAATGGGTCTTAAGAGCAGAACCTACATTTGACATCCAGTTATCTTAAGACAATTAACTAAAATCAAACACTTAAATGGAAATAAAACGTTTACAGCAAAGGCAGCAAATAGAAAATTGCACAGAAATTGCATGGGAACAAACAAATACAGAGACAGTAAAATAACAGAAATTGTCAGATCCACAGTGCAATGGAGGATATGAATGTAGAGATAAGACATATATACAATCCGAATTCATGATTAAAGGAGAGACGCAAGCAACTATTAATCATAAGCATTTTACATAGGTCTCAACAATTATTTAAATTTAAAAATGCAGAATGGAACCTCAAGATGTAGATGTATGCAAGTGCATAATTTGATTTTCTTAAATATAAAAAATATATATATATAGTAAATAGGAAATGAAAACTTAGTCATGGTAGAAGAAGCATGAAATATGATTATCTTATCATCAAAGAGTAGAAACTTGTTAAATAGAATCATGCAAATTGGGATATAATTGAATGCTTCTTGGATCAGTTAACTGGGTGAGCAGAAAGGTATTGGAGCTATAGCTTACTTCACCTAAAGACAGAAAGAAGTTCAAACCCCTGAGCAGAACCCAACCGAACCCAACCACGGTCTTTCTCATCAGTAGTTGAGTGGTATGAAATGAAGAATGGGGTATTACGGGAGCAAGTACTGTAACCCACATCAAAATTTAACAATCGCAAAGTTTTGAACCATGTCTCATCTACCGAAATGCATCAATCAGGATCAAACTGACATCTTACTGAAACACTAAAATTGAACAATACCAGACCAAATGAACCTTCTGAAATGGCTAAATTCTGCTAAGGTCTACCAAGCTTCACCAACTAACAGATTTAACTTAACATTCCAAAAACTCAAATCAGAATTGCAGACTGATTGCAAGCTAAATTATAAAAACATAACGGAACACAATTGATTGTCATTATTTCTTTTTCTCCAAGCAAAGTAAATTTCCCCAAAACACAAAGGCAAACAAATATTTTTTTAGCTACCTCTTCAGATTCCCTTTCCTTCAAAGATAAGCCAGCAAGGTTATCCTTTCGAGCAGTTTCCAATGACAGCAGAGTATGCAGTATATAATCAATAGCAGTTAGTATATTGCAACAATCGAGCTTAAGACTTCCTTGTATCTCAAGCATATTATCCATTGAGTTAACCTGTGGAAAGGAGGGAAAAAAGGAGCAAGTATTGAAATAAGAATGATCCAAAACAATCTATAAAAATGGCACAATCAATAAATACCCTAATAATCTTAGGCAGCAAAAAAGTAGATATTATCATACCAAGTCTCCAATTTTTGCAGAAGAGGACAGATGGGGGTGTTGACAAAGACTGTATAAAATCTGCTCACGAACCTGAGGTAGAAGAGCTAGAACAGTATAACATTGGCCTATAGACTTCGGGATATATAACATATGCACTAAGGAAGTTGCAAATATATATACCTCTTGGCTGCATTCTTTGCCCATGAGTTCAAACAGAATATCCCAAGTAACATGAGAAACAGAGAAAAAACTTGAAATTAGTGATATCATGTCGAACTTCCACTTCACTGCTGAACATGATATCCCTGAGGCAATTTTCCCATTCACAGTTAAAATATCCACATTTTGGGCATCTTCATTCACATCCAGCTCCATGTCCACAATCCTACTACTGCCAATACTTGGCTGGCAAGAAATTTGTAGTTGTGTACCAGACACAGATTGTTCCGAAATTTGCGATTGAGGATTCCTCAGACAATCAGAATAATCTTCATAAAGGCTGCCCAGGACCCTCAAAACCCTCTCCATGGACCGTATTACAGCGTCATAAAGTGTAGGATCAGAAAAATCTTGATCTCCCCATTTGACAAAAATAGGAGAGTAAAAGAAGTTTCTAAATAAAGTCACAAGGGAGCTTATTTCATTAAAATCATTGTTAGAGCCCAAACTCCTAAGAGATTCAAAACTGTTGTGGCTTTCTTGCATTAAATTAATTGCATGATCTAGCAATTCTAACAAGTACTGGCTCGCTTTTGAGAGAAATGATGAAGCCTCCTCTCTTTTCCTAAAACAAGCAAAGCACTTGCAGCGTAAATTTATTTAAAAAATAAGAAAGAAAATCAAGGAAATATAAGTAATACATCACAATCATAAGAACACTTCAAAAGTCTATAAGAGTGAGAAGATAGAACAGAAGCATCATTCAGTACATGACCAAATTGTCAAAGACTATATGAATGTTACAAGTGTGGAAACCAGATGAACATCCTACAAGCTTGTTCAGAAAATGGAGCATATGGATCTAATCAGTCTACCTCAAAAGCAAAAATCCTTCTCAATAAATTATATCATCATGCTAAGCTAAAGCTACTTCAGACATGATTTGGCATATCCACTTGCAGATAATAAAAGATTAAACAGATATTTCCAGGCAAAGGCATTACCAGATGTGGATACAGATAGGATACTAACCTTGTTAAAAACGAGCCATACATAAAATTAGATAATATAGCACACATAAAGATGACCTCCGATAGTGGCCTATTTTCAGTATTCCAATTCAAAAGAACTCCAAGAATATAGCTCTCCATTTCATGCAAAAGTTGATCTCTCAGCTGCCGGGGAAGACGAACACTCTGATGGCACTGAGATGAATCCTGGATAGAGAGACAACTGAAAACTTATGAATATGTTAAAAGTCCCCCTTCTCCTCTCCTCCCCATACATACCCAACCACCACCCCCCCCCCCCCAAAAAAAAAAAAAAAAAAGCACAAATATATGTAAGTAATAATCTATCACCTTAGAATTACCAGATCCCAAATCAATTTTTGCCAGAACTTCCACACAGCATTCAAAAAGTTGAAGCTGCCTTCCATGCTCATGTTCATCTACCTACAATACGACAAACCCCAAATTTCAGCTTCTCAATCAAAACATGAATGTCTGAGAACACACACAGAAATTAGCCAGGAAAAATATACGTCAGCACAAACCTTAACCCAATCAACTCCTGCCTCGGGAACATTTAGAAATGAGTGCGACAAAAGAGGCCATTTAAAGCAACTAATAAAAGGAGAACAACCAGCGCAAAGAGCATAAACAGCTGCTGGTAACAATAATACCATGCGGTCATCCATTTTCGAACAGTCCTGCATAAGAAACGATTAGCAATTAACAAACAACATCCCAATCTTCAACAAATTTTCCATCAGAAGGCAACACGCATGTTTATAAATTGAAAATTTAATATATGAAATTTCAGAAGCCTTTCTGAGGCTCAAATTTAATGTGTATGAACAGCACATGAAATTCCAGACAACACAAACTTGTTTCCAATTTGACACTCCATGCAAGTGTACATTGATGATGTGAATTCAAGAGTGGTCTTCTCCCCTTCCTCATTGAATGAGTGAGGAGACAATAAGAATATGAAACAAATAAGAACAAAACATTTTTACTTCCTTCTTAGCCCTAACACCATAACCTTCCTAAACAATAAAGAGAAACCAAATACCATTGTGTTTATATCACACAATAAGCCACATAAAGAGCGTATTCACATGTACCAGTGTAATCAACGGAATTCAACTGGTTGCCAGCTCCATTCCTCTGCCCCCTGATGTTCCCACTTTAATCACAGTTATTAGCCTTAACTTGGAATTCAGTAAATGCCCCAAATGTTCCTGATGTAAGACGGACTAGGATTTTATTCTAATATTATTTTTTACTTTTCTTAACTTTAGTTGAATTACGGTTTTCTATGAGGGTTTCCATTTTTCCTAATTTTAGTTGGATTAGGAGTTTTTATCAGGATGTATGACCACTACAAATAGAGCCTTACATCTTAATTTTGAGACAGACAAGATGAATATCTGATATTGAATAAAGTTTTTCCCCCTCTATTTCCCCTGTTTTCCTCTCCTTCTGCTCCCCTTTCTTATTTTCCCTACTACTTGTCCATCAATTCCAGTATGTCAGTATGAGATATAACACTTGCTTTTGCCCATCATTTTAATTGATGAGTGATATAGGTAGGACTTGATTGTAACATTATGAAAATGTAAGGCTAATATTTTTGAAACCAAAAGCGTAGGAATCAGTTGAACTTAAACTCTGGGCACCAAAATAAATCTGACCAAAACTTCAAGATAGAAACAAATACTGTGAAAACTAATCATATGAGTTTAAAATTAACAAACCTTCCAGTTAAGACAGCTCAAAGTCGATCTTAAGAGATTTTTCCTGAGATAAAAAATGTCACGATAATCACCCTGCACAGATATAGAGACGATAGACATGATTTATAATGCACATTAGTATTGATTACTTAAACTTTATAAGAAAACAAAAGAACCAGTCAAAATAAAAAAGACAACATTTTAGTATCAGTCTGTTATGCCTGGCAAATAAACTATACAGGCGCATCCCATCTCAGAGCTTTTTCCACCATATAAGCCAAGCAACTTCAGTATAGCTTAACTCATGATGGCAAGAGTGCTTGACCCATATGACACAGTAAATTTTCTTTAACTGATCACACTATAGTTACTTGGAAGTGAAAAACAAGAGTCAAAAACAACTTGCACATTGTCTGATGCAAAAGCAGTGGAAACAAAACAATTAATGCTTTGGTTAAGAGTTTAAATCTTTTGTCAGTCCTTTCCTATCAACTCAAGCTTTTGCTAGGATCAAAGGGTCAATGGTCTCTCAACATGGTCACATTTGACCAACAGATCTTCCACTAATCAAATTATAGCACAAAATAACTAAGCTTTTTTGTGTTCAAATCCACATATAGTTCATTAACAAATGTTAGCCACGCATCAGGATGCATGTTAGTGTTCAAAAATATTCTGTTTCCCCATCAGTTTAAGTTCTTGATATTAATGCTTACTCAAAAATTATAACAAAGACAAATACATGTTCGAACAACTAGGAGGAAGTACCAGCAAACGCTCAAAAAACAGTATGAATTGACATCAAGGAGAAGAAAAAACCCAAAGAATGCCAGCTGAAGCCACTTACTTGAGAACCCTTCCGTGAAAAATAACACACAATGAAGTACAAAACAGACCTGGATGAACAACATAGCTACGGATCAAATAAAATTATAAAAAATTTATACAAGTAACTAAGCAGATATTAAAGTACTCCAAATCAGGCAAATAAAATTTCACACAAAAACAGATTCCCTGCTCTCCCTGCCCAGCTTACAGAAAGTTTGAGACACTATAACCTTTTCTAATATCAAGGTAAACTCTTATGATGTGATCCATCAAACGTTTGAAAGATGTTGTTAGCATAAAACCTCAGCATTGTAGTCTAACTTAGCACTCCAGGTTACATTTTCTCATTTGGTACTTACAAAATGTTTAGACAATATTTAACAGGAGCTACCGCAAGCTAGTTGGGTAATAATACTAATGGGCATTGCTATACAAGATTTAGAAACAAATAAATCCAGGAGTACATTACCAACCACCAGCTCTCCCAACTGGTTCATCTCCTTACAGCTTTTTGTTTCTAATAAGAGTTTCCATTTATTAATAACTTTTATTTTTTACATTTTAATCTTCAAAGGGTTGAAGAATACTTTAAATCCCCAAAAATAACTTTGAAGATTAAGCAATCCCCTCCCTTTGTAGCCCAGCATGAATCCTCATTCATTAATTTGCTTCAAACAGAAACTTTGTATTTCAATTTACAGCACCGAAACAAAAATGTAGCACCATGCTAGGCCAAAAAATTAACATAATATCTGATGGAAGTTTGGCTGTCAATCGAAAGGTTCCAGCTATAATGACTTGAATCTTGCTTTTCTTTGAAAAGTGTAACATTGTAAACGAGGGCTTTATTAAGGCCGACGTGAAAGGTTGCAGTTAACAAAGATTGATAAAAGTTTGGATATATGTTCACTGGAATTTTCATCAGAGGAGATGTATTCTATCCATCCTGGAACTAAGTAAGAGAAAGATGCACTTACACTGATGGAATTTGTTTGAATAACTGAAGATCCCAAACATCTTGTGGCACAATATATGTATTAATTGAATCCTAAAAGGAGGAATTCAGTAATTGCTCAACAAGAGAGAGAGCAATATATATATATATATATATAGGCGTGCAGGAACAAAAGGAACGATGGAAGCATGAACTCACACACGAAATGATGCTTCCGAGGAGCACCAAAGCAGCATCCACCTGCATGAATTAGATAAATGAAGATGGAAGTAGAAGCTCAAAGATATAATGAACATTGAAGGAGAAGCTCAAAAGAACTACATAGAATCATGGATGAACATTGGAATCTTCAAGACATCTGAACCATTAGATCATTCAACAAAAAAGATCATAATATCTACGCAGAAAAAGTTCACTTCTGCTTTCCTTTTATGTGTGAATGGAACTGAAGAGAGATTCATCAACATGATAGTAACGTTACCATTTCAATTTCCTAACAATTTGAAAAAGAAAGCTTATTAGACTTAGCATGTGTAATATACTTAAACTTTGGGCAGGTACAACAGTACTTCAAGTTTTTAGAAGAGAGATGATATATTGCGAAAGCAGCAATATGTGAGCAATATATCAATGTTGCATGCCAGAATAATCTTCTAGACAGGAAAAATTGATGCTCACTAATAATAAAATATCTGCATAGAAAGTACACGGATGGAAACTGGAAAAAGCAAACTCCCAACCAATTGCGAATAAATTGAATCCAGTAATCATTGACAAACAGGAGATTATTATTTATATGAAAACTTACCACTGTGGTTACATTGCTGAATATCGGTAACCCATGCATCAGACAGTTCCATACTAATTGCCAACCACAATCAAACTGCAAAAGTTTGTCCAACCACCAAGTCAAAGCAGTTGCCAATTTGATACGATGCTAGAGAAAATAGCCAAAAAAAAAAACAAAAGGCAGAGGAGGAGAATAAATTGCTCATTAATAGCATTTACCAAGACAAGTTGAAAATAGACCTAGCATCAATGCAAATTCAGAAGAACACAAAATCATAAGTTTTCAAAAATAAGGGAGTTATGAGCCAACCTTGAAATGAAAACTTAGGATTGCAAGGTTTCCATTATGTTTCTCCCATACATCACTCCTTTTCAAGGCTAAATCCGACTCAAAAAAGTAAATGCCAAAATGCAAACAAACAAAGGGGAGGGAAAAAAAAAAGGTGGCACAAAGATAGATTAAGAAGGGTCAAAGGAAGAGGAAAATACATGCCTCATTCCGGTCGTAAGATGGCCTAGATGGAATCTCCACTCCTGAATCTGGAAGTAGTAACACACAAGAGAGTCCTTGCAAGCTCCTTTAGATGCAAATATATAAACATATGAGGACACAAAGGGAAAGAGAAAGAAAGAAAAAATTTAATTGCAAAATTATAAATTAGCTTTGTCAATGATATAGCAAACACAATGTTCTCAAAATTATATAGGCAATCCTCGTCTAGACTCAGAGACTTCAATAATAAAGTATCAGTAACATAAATCAGATCAGCATACCGCAAAGTCCATAGCAGTCCATCATAAGTATGCCCCATATTCGCATCATTCAAGATTCTGCATTATATCCAGACTCATTAAACCAAAAATGATACTAACAAGGATTGATATGCATGAAGCATGCAGGTAGGAAGTAATAACGCAATTACAGATATGTAATTGTTTGCTGTTATACCCCACCTGTGGGGGAAACAAGAAAATTAGGTCAATGTCTTTCATTAAGCAACTGCTGCATAAATGATTCATAAAATCCTGACACATTCTTTGTCTAGCAGCAAATGAGTGCATGCATGCATAGGCACTCAGATCAAGGTGTGACCAGGATAGCTAATTGGACACATGTAACTCAACAACAATAATACCAGAAAAAGTGCTGGGAAATGATATTGGAAACAAAACTTAGAAATATGGTGAGAATATCAAAACTCTCTTTCTCAACCTATGTAGAAGGTTTTTTTTTTTTTTTAATTTTAACAATGACACGGGATCTCATGCAAAAAGAAGAATACCAAAGAAGTGAATATAATTAGATAAAACTGAAAAAGTCCACAATGAATATTTGCTTAGATATAACTACCTTTGAAAACTTGTGCAAATGCCATCAAACCAGTACACGAAAAGATCCTTACTCATGCGAGTATAATAATTACGAATGAGATAACAAAATGTGGCATTCCTGTGAAAGAACAAAAAAATATCAATGTAATACAAAATTTAAATATGGAAGATGGACTACAAAAGATTGAGGGATTGAAAGAGAGTGAGAAAAATATAGCACCACACCAAAATGGAAAAAATAACTGAAGCATTGAGAATGAAGTTTAAATAATGCAACAAAAATTCAATATAGGCACTTGATTTAAAGGATGTTATCATTTGAAAAAAAACACTTAATTAAAGAGTTCCATCATTAATGAACACTAAACCGGAGTATATCATCATTAACAAACAGCACAGTTAGTGCAATTTTACTATGTCACTTTTAAATATATCACCAAGAAGTTTATTATATGTTGGAGACATAACTACCATCAATGCAGTTCCAGGGGAACAATGTTATAGAATTTAATCAGAACTCAAACTTAAGAAGTCAGCGACACTAACACTGCCTCAAAAAAAGAAATTGTCTGCTGTCAGTCATCTTCAGCCTACTTATCGATACAAACGCTTTGCTTTTGAGGCAAAAAGTTACAATATGCCAGTCATTGAAGAGGGAAGACTAACAGAGGGAATTGAATACTTAACTAAGTTGATTTTATATAAACTGTCTCAAACCACGGTACACTGAACACAACAGTGACATTATCTCCCACATCCATATCAGTACATAATGAAAAACACTGGAAAATATTGAAAACAGTGATTCATTTCAACCAAAGATGAGATAAACTTTGTATTGCATATACTGAAACAATTCTTTATGGAACCTAATCTTGTTTCTTTGAGAAACAAGAGGGGAAAAAAAGTTTGAAAATCCACTACTCTGCAATGAAACTTACCATAACCACTTCCCTTTCATGAGTGCCTCCTTTAGAGAACCAGCAGCATGCTCCCTCCTAATTCGTTTTTCAGTTGATGGTGCTTTGAAAGTATTAACACATGCCTGATGAAGTAAATTCAAATTTTTTCTCAGTAACAAGTTTCTCGGTGGAAAATAACTCATAGTTACAATTATACGCAGCATAATACAAATACACACATGATTTTGAAAGGTTCAACAGATTAGGAATGAAGCCATCAAATCTAGTGGAAACTCTACAACATCAAGAAGAGTTTTTTCAGGAAATGGGAACGTATAATCCAGCACCCTAATAAAATATATAAACTCTGACATAGCAAAAACAAACAGGAAGAAAAAATAAATATTGTTGAACTAAAATGTAACCATCACCTAAAAGTTAAAAGGAAAAAAACACAGATTCCACAATCCATATAAAATAGATTTCAGCACATTCTATCAACTACAAGACTAAGATGAAGCTAAAGTAGACATTAAAGCACGGAATAACTACCTGATAAAAGACAAGTGCAGCGAGCTCCAGTAGACCACATTGAGAGCTACTTAAAGCTACAATTTTATCATCCTTTATTCCATCACTCCTGAATGCATATCACACAAACATCCATCAGATAGCGCCTTGGACCTCTAGGAAAGAAGAGTCCAAAAAATTAAAAATTAAAAAAGAAGAGAAGAACAAAAAGAACAAAGATCAAAAACACCCACCTGGAGACACTGGAAACAGGTAAACTACTTTGATCTAGTTCCTTAAATATAACATCCTGAAGTTGTTCTACCAAAGAACTCGCATCATCAGCACCTCTAGTTAGATTTAATTGTAACCTTGCATAAAAATAAAGTGCATCCTAAAAAAATAAAGGTAAATAAATGCATAAGTGTGACTAATCCAAAACATTCAGGATTAGGAAAAGCTAAGTTGCTCCAACATGAATGGTTTAGAAACCTTAAGACCACGATCATGGGTTGTTAACCAACAACGGTAAATAAAATGCCGGATGGCATCATGGATCTCTAGGGACTGACATCCCAAATTCGGACCATCCTTTAGCAAGTACGAGTTAATGCACTCAATAAGCTTGCGTGAAATCTTCCCTTCATCCCTGAAAAATGTTATAGCAAGGAATCAGCACTAAATACCATAAAATAATCAGCAAAATTTAAACAATGTCTGACATGAAACAGCTTGTCAGAGGATTGGATACCTCACAAAAGAAAATATCCGAACAAATCCCTTCACTACGTCTTCCCTCAGAGTTTCTGGAAAATCTCCGGGAGGATTTTCAACAAGCGAATGGAGAGTAAGGATATAGCGAAAAACCTCCTCTTTATGACTATATTGACTATTATTTTTGTCTTTCAAGCTCAATTCCACCTTCTCCATAAGTAGTAGCAACAGGCCTTGCCAAATCAGATTTTGAAAAAAATAAAATAATATAAAATCAGTGAAACAATGGTTAACAGTGACAGTTTCACTTGGAGAAAGGAACTGATACTCACTACAATAAATGCGTTTCCTCATGTGAAAATGATAACCTTTGACAGCCAAAAGATGCCGAAGCATAATCCCATATTCCGACTGAAAACTTTGGACATTGCTTAACACATCGAATACATGACTAAAAAGCATTTTAACCGCAAATAATAGAGGCAACAACTTTCCTGTCAGAGAATAAGAAAAAAAAAGCAAAGAATTGTAGCTCAATCCGATATAGCTTTAAATAGTTATCCAATCACATAAATCAGAAATTTAAAACTACAAAACTATATTCCTGATTGTGAACAATTTCCAGCAAAATGCATGTTTTAATGTAATTAACAAAAATTAACTTCTTCAGCACCATGTTTGTCTAGGCAAAGATTATTTTGATGATAAGACCCCCCATTTTGATCCATGATACAAAATAAAACGTGGCCAAAGAATTTCAGTTAGTTTTCTCCGAAAAGAAAGTTACACAGACAAGTGTGTCATACATTGACTGTTGCCCATAACTTTAATTTAATTGGGTTCCTCATACGGTGGCTCTCATATCTAAATAAGCAATTCACAACCAAATTTCAATGAGTCACGAAAGAAGAAAGTCCTCTAAGTTTTCGAGCCCAGTTCATTATTCCCTAAGTTTTCAAGCCCAGTTCATTACTCCACCACCTAACCCTAGCTACACAGCTCGTCAGCTGAACAAATCTACCGTTGTCAGACATCAGTCTCGGGCCATTCTTTCCAATTTAATTTCAACTGATTAAGGGCATCATTTCTGCTTAAACATAACTGATAGATGTATGCTTCCTAACAATAGAAACCACTTTTATTATAGATTTATTAATTATATAACCATACCCTACACCATAACATTCAATTTCTGACCTGAAAACTTAACATCTTCAGCCCGTTGAACAGAAAGTCGAAGAGCTTTTGCAAAAATGATCTTCGGAGGTCGTCGCTTGCTTCCAGATATTTCCAATGATATACAGCGGATGAGCAATGTTATAAGAAATGGCCATGTATCAGCTGCAAAAGTAAAAACAAAACAATAAAATAAAATATCATTTAGTTCTCTGATTCACAATTATTTGCCAATGGCTCTTCAAGGCCCATAGACACATTGTGAATGCATGTCAATCTTACAGTGAGGAACTTCACTGGGTTTTAACTTTGCAGTGTTCTGTCCAAGAAATTTGCAGAATGCAACTGATCTTTCACCTTCTAGCCATGTACACAATAACTTTATTCCTTCCTAAACACATAAATCAATATCACATGAATACAAAAGTAAATGAAAGTATGAACTAGTTATTAATAAGATTGAGAAAATGACAGAACTTCAAATATCAAATCGTCATCTGAGGCCCAAAAAACAGACTCACCCAAACCAAATACAACAACTTTCGCAGTTAAGTTTCATCCTTTTTCATAAAATTGATACTTATTGTTGAGGAAACAAGAGATGTTGAAAAAATTGCATCAATATTTAAGAAACAAAAAGCAAAGAAATAAATAATAGAAAAATTAATACTCTAACCTAATGCAACAATTAGCTCAGTGAAGCCAATTCTTATCAATTTTACAAAAACAAAACCAAAAAGAAATTAGTATTTGAATGGTAATAAAATGATTGAAAAAGAAAAAAGAAAGTCTTAACAAATCGCATCGTCTAATAAACTTAGAGCTTAGTTTTCTCTCCTTTTCTAACAGTTTCTTACAATTTCTTATTGCTTGCGTTTTACTGGCAATAAAGTAGGAAAAAATAAATCAGGTTTTTTGGCCATTTTAAGTTTTTTCTTTCATTTTCGAGAAATTCTTGCGTTTTATTATCTTACATTTTCTTGGCAAGTTATCTCACATTTTTCTTGGCAATCGAGGAGAAAAAGAAAGAGTGTTAATAGAGTAAATTGTTACTTCTCTAGCTTTGGCTTTATCAGATGATAGCTTTGATACGATCTCCTGCAAGTCTCTAGAAGTTACCATCGCCAGAGGATAGGGCCGATTGGCGGGAAATTGAAGTGAGTATGATCACTGGAAGTCAAGGGTTTTAGTGACTTCCAAATATATATATATATATATATATATATATATGCCCCTTGGTGCTGGTGAGTAGCGCATGTGAGGTACTGCTTTATAATTGTTTACACTGTGGGAGAATGGCGGTGGCATAATGGAATGACAAATGTACCCCTACAGATTTCAAATTTCACGCAAATCCTTACCCTACTTTTAATCTATTCCCCTAGACACAGGATAATATTGATCCCATCACCCGGATAAAAGATTTTTTTCATTTCATTCATTCACTAGATTCATCAATTATCAACAACGGTCAATGAATCAAGTTTCCTTTCAAGAGAGAAAAAAAAATGTATTCTGTCTATTAAATCAGAAAAAAAGAAAAAAAATATAAATATATAGGAATTTAGACAGAAAATTGAAAATGAAAATTGGAAATTCTCTATAGCGGACTTGTTCTCATGTTCAATCGATCGCTGCAACTAAGCTGATCCAAATTGGGCTTTAGAAGTTAGAACCTTGTGCATTTCGATTGTACATGCGTGTCGGCTTTGCTCACTGGACTCAATTGACAGTATCCGTTCCCACAGGAAGCCTATTGCAGTAGTGCAACCCATTGATAACAAAATACACCCACTTTCATTTGTAATTAGACACTAGTCGGTTTCCTTTCCATTTTCTTTTTTCCAATACAAATATATAGGACTTTACTGATCCTGCGTTAGATTAGAACTCGTATTTATAATCAGATTATATATTATTAGGACTCGTGTATGTTATTATATTATTAGGACTCATGTACATTGCCCACTCAGAAAAATATTTGAAAGACATATACTCTACTCACATTTCATAAGGAATAAGATTATCAAAGTGTCTACTCCACTCACAAAAATATTCGAAAGACATCTACACTACTCATAATTTGCAAATGAGAATACTATCGAGATGTCTACTCCACTCGTATTAAATTTCATAAAACACTGCCCACTCACAAAAAAATTCGAAAAGTGTCTATTCTACTCACATTTTGTAAAGGAGAAAGTTGTCTAGGTGTCTACTCCACTCGTATTAAATTTCATAAAGCACTGCCCACCCACAAAAGTATTCGAGAGACGTCTATTTTACTTACATTTTGTAAAGAAGAAAGCTGTCTATGTGTCTACTCCATTCATGAAAATATTCAAAGAGCATTTACTTCACTCACATTTTATAGGGGAGAAGACAATTGAGGTGTCTACCTCACTCACAACGAAAATATTCGAGAAACATCAACTCTACTCACATTTCGTAAAGAAGAAGACTGTTGAAGTGTCTACTCCACTCACATTAAATCTACTAAAGCATTGCCCACTCATGAAAATATTCAAGAGACATTTACTCCATTCATACATTGTAAGAGAAAGTGCTCTCTTATTCAGCCAAAGGCCGATTGGTGTATCGGTTTCCTTTTTAAAATAAGAAATAGAAACTGAGTCTAATAAAACTTATCTTACAAGTCTTTCAAGTATTAGGATTAGATATTATGGATAATTTCACCTATATCAAATTGTAATATAGGCATAATTTGAACCAATTTTTTCCTTCGGGAAAATAGTAAATCGACTGCACAATAAAAACAACAAAAGTTAGACAGTTCAAACTTTATTTCAATAAAAATATCCCGGATATAGTTTCATGTGATCTTGAAGAATCCTAATTAATTAGACTTTTTTCCTTTTGAATGAGTATATAGTATAATGACTACTAAAAAAAATAATGTCATCATTGAAAATACGAAGGAGAAATTGCTTCTGCCCATTTGTCAACGGTTGATGAATCTATACTTCCAAGTCTTTGAATATAATTTCTTATTTCCTTTCCTCCTATTCCGCGTGCTTTATTGACGCGATTTGATTCAGTTAATTAGGTCATTACTGCAATTTAATCAAATCATGTCAATTACATGGCACATGCCAAGCACATTTTTGTCACCGAAGAGAAATGGAGTCGCATGAAGTGCACGAACCTCAAAGAGATTTTTTTTTTTTCGGCTCCCCTTTTTCGGTTTTCACGGGAAACTCTGCTTTTAAACTCCTTTCACGTCTGTAAAACTCCAAAGCACACAGACAAGACAGCTTCTTTATCAATAGAAACACAAATACATAATCACTCACAAAACACACAGACATTGGTATATAAAGATAAATAACTAATAACTACTATAATAAAGCACGTTCTTTAGAACTATAAAATAAAGCACTACCATATATATGTATCTTCCTCGAAATTACAACGAAATCTAGAGCTTTGAATGTCTTACGTGGCCAAGACACCAAATTAGACAAAAAGATCATTAAAAGAAACAAAAATACAAAGCCAACACTAAGGCATGCACTAAGGCAGTCGTTTCTGGATTCTTGAAATTTCGCGTTCACACTTCTGCATGTGGTCAAGTCAGTGAAGATCAAAGACCGCCTTCACACAAAAATAAATAACCCAGAAGAAAAAAAAAACCTTTCCATCAAAGGCATATTCGTTACTCGGAAATAACTGGATAATTAATCTAGACTAATAAATAATTAATTAAAGCAAATATTTCACAGTCACTGCCTTGGAAGTTGGATCAGCACTTTAGACCAAAGAATTTGTAGTGGATGATCCATAACCGTTCATCATGCCACTCCATGATGATCCCAAATTGCCTAGGTATCCAACATCAGAACAACTCTGGTCTTGCCAGTCAAGAGATAAGAGCTTGGCGTTAGGCTTCACATCGATTGCATTTTGAACCTCATTTGCATCATATGGAAGCATAAGCCTCTGGCAGCTATCAATGAAAGCACCACCATTTCCATCAAGAGACATCCCAAATGGAGAGCAAAGATTATGAACATTTTGTGTTAGTCCATCTTGATGATGATGACTCAAATTCCCTAGCCCTCCAACCATACCCATATCACCATTATTTCCCATAAAATCATAATTTCTAGAACTACCAACTATAGCTTCTAACTTACTCTCCATGAAATCAATAGGCCTAGGGTTTTCAAGCATGGCACTATATTTATTATCCATAAAATTATGGTTATTAGCCAGTGTGCCATGAGCCCCAAGTACATTACCAAGGTGAGAAAATTGCATTTCTGGGAATGAAAGCTGGAGATCAGTGGGATTATGAGATGATGATCCAGGGTTTTGGTTAATGGAGTGATCGTTTGATTTTTTAGAAGAAACTTTCTTATTCTTTCTGCAGCCACCACCAACAGGAATGTTCCTCAAGGTGCCACCTTTGGTCCAGTACCTTCTACAAGTCTTGCAAAAGTACCTTGGCTGAGAGAGGCTGTAGTTGTTGTAGTAACAAAATTTAGTATGTGTTGAGTCACACCTGGGACATTTGAGAGCCTGATCATGCTGGGGCCTTAGCCTTCTCTCCATCAAAGGCCTTGAGCAAGTGAGCATCTCACCAGATGGTGAAGAAGAATCCAAGCCAGACTCCTCGTGAATCGAACCCTGAAATGGGGATACGAATCAATAATGCAAAATGTATTTAAAATGCTTCAGCTTAATTGGGATGCAGACATTCTTTTGTCTTTTCTTGGATGTCGAGTACCGCAAGCACTAGACATTCTCTCTTGCCTTTTCAGACATCAACTAGTGGAATGTCTGAATGGGAATGCTATAAAATACAATTGCTACACAAAACCCGAAAAGGAAACTACTTTGTAGCATTGCTGAAATAGCAATTCTATTATTAATCACGCATATTTTGAATTCTTGTACCTAAAATAAGTTCCTTGAAAATGTTGGAAAACTTTTGAAGAAGGGTTGAAAAAAAAGTTGAATCGAAATTGCGCATGAAAATGATCAAATCTTGCATTACGAATTAGCCAGCTTGAGGAAACTAGAAGTGTCTTCATTTGAAAACGAAGTCCCCAGCCATACCAGTTAATTAAAATTGAACTGATCATAGCCTAAATTAGTTTGAGAAACAATGATTGAAGTTGATGAAAGGCATATAGAGGCAACGAAAGTGTCAATGCATGGCATATAATTACCTGAAGCCAGTCGGATGAATCCATGCAGACTTGCAATGAAGTAAGACCCATGGGTCTTACGAGTTAAAGCCAGCTACTAAGGAGTAATTAGAACCCTTATTTTCCAAAACACTTCGTTTCAATAAGTGTGAGTACGTCCGAGGGAGAAAGATTACAAGTTTGGGTTGCGAGCAAGAAGAGAAGATAAGAAGAGAATGAACGAGTGAATTGTGAATTGTTGTTTGTCAGGACTGATTAATATAGAAAGGAAGAGAAAGGCAGCTTGTAGACGTGAAGTAGGTGTATAGACTGTGTAGAGCGTAGTAGCTAATTATCTGCAGCTACGGTCCACACAGCGTCGGTGGGCAAACAATTCGTGGGCCCCTACAACTACAATGTCCGCCTACTGCTAGGACAGTGGACCCACACCTTACCTCAGCTTGACTATAACTCCTCCCAGTTAAATAAATGAACGGACTCTGATTGAATCACAATCCTCGCGTTGCATCGACTACAGCCGTTGGATTCTGAAAGAGATACATAAGAGATAGCGGCGTAGTCGTCACAACTTGTAGAGTATGGGTCCCATTTTTCATTTTTGACGTGACAGAAGCTGAGAGGGGACAGGAACAGGGAGAGTAATGAGAATAAAATTTTGGGGTTTTCGATAAAGAGAGAGAGCATAACGAAAGAGCACTCCACTTACGGGCCCTTATGAGTGGACCCCGCTCGCCCTCCTCCTTCAAGCAAAGGATAGATTCCTCTACCACCCCCATCTCACGTGCCTTCCCCTCCCCATGAAGCTACTATCATCTATGGACCTGTAATGACGAATGCCAATTAAATTGTCCACACTGTGTACTGATCCAATTATCATCGTTAGTATTTGCACTTTATGTTTTTATGAATGTGCTCAAAAGTTTGATAATTCCTGCCTAATGAAAAAAATATACTAGAAAAGATGAATGATAAAGCATTGGAGAAAATGTTGTCGATTTATTATTGGATTTTAGATTTTTAGCTAGAAAGCATTACTCTTTCCATGTGATTCATCTACGTTCTTTTTTTTTTTTTTTCAAATGCTTAAAATTCGTACAGAATTCTCCCACCCAGGTTCTTGGATTCAAAAACAAAGATAAGTTTAGCTCGAATCAAAGGTGGCATGAGATCACGAGGATGCATGGATGCTTTAGTTCTCTAGGCTGATTGCGTGAAGAACACACTAAGCTGATAGGGCCCAAAGTACACACTGTCAGGTGAATAAAGTGTTTTGTGCCCACGTCTCACCGTACAACTGCCGGTTAATAACTTCGTATGAGGGAGGGACTGAGAGCGTGATCAATCTCTCTTAGTAGTCACTACTTCGTAGCCCATCCACTTAGTAATCGTCGATAATTTCCGAGATTAAAATGATCATCTCTTTGATTTTAGCAGACCAAGTACAGAATTAGTGATCATTTCAATCATCAGAATGATTATTTCATCCTTCAATAAATTCTAACCATGATACCAATTTGTGAGCATGCATGCTTGGGGCTTCAACATGTTAATTTGTCTGGCTACACAATTTCCATGCATGTGTGAATGGAACTTTAGGTTTCTTTTGAATCGAGAGAAAGATTATGGCTGAAAACTCAACTCACCAAAGGCACAAGCACTAGTTGAAACTTAGAAATTATTATCGTATATGTTGGACGTTGACATACAAGTGCATGTCTGCCATTAATCTCAACCAATGGTCGAGACAAAATGAATGTGAACTAAACTCAACTAAAATGTCAAGATGTTTTACTTCATGCATAAGCAACCGTTTTTTCTTAACCAATCAGAAGAACTCCAAGTCAATTAATTGCCTTCAATTTGGTTTAATGTACATGATGTAAATCTATTAATTATTGGCTAGACAAAAAGAAAATAAATCCTCATATTTTTGTGTACTGAAAGTTTAAATCAAATTAATGTTTAACTATATCATATCTTAATTTCTGTCCTTTATCACATGCATGCACGCATGCCATGCACTAGCTTAGTGATACTATGCTTCAAATAATAAAATTAAAGCAGCTTTGATCAATTTTGCAGTCGATCACAGCTATTCCTCCTGATTAGCAACATACATTTCTTTGAAATTATATACCTCTCAATCAAGTAACTTTCTTCCAGAAAAGGAAAATCTTCATGTTGAAGCTAAGCACTCTATATTGTTAATTTACATATGCAAATTGCTGCTTTTAGTTTGGAGTTTTTCCCCCGTCAACTCCTATTTCAGAATTCGGTTAAAAGTTTACAAGCCATATTTATTCAAAAGTTATATTCTCTGCAATCTCAAGTTCTTTATTTTTCCCTTTGTAAGGACATAACACAAATCAGTATATAAAGAACAAGAAGAGAGAATATCGATCATAAAAATCATAAACAGAATGTGTGAGTTCAAAATTTAAATCCAACTTGAATGTGCACATAATAATGTCCTTAAGTTGCAGAATCAAACGGTTTCAAATCGAGGTACCCTGATTCTGAGATGATGTGGTCCTCCTCCTCATAATGATGGTCAAACAACCATCAGCCTCGTGACGAGTGCAGTCAAACTTATTCTCTACGGCCATAGGTTGGACCCCACCATGATGATCAGTCACTTTGATTTATATCACCGAGCTTTAAGCCCACACCCACGTCAACATGTATGGCAATGATGCACCAGACATTAGATCATAATTAACTACTACTGCCCAGTCTAGGCAGCATGCATGATTGCTTGCAAAAGTTTGCGATGATGAGATGCCGCCGTCCCTTGATCCAATGGCCTCTTTTTTGTTGTCGATATACAATAACAGCTTGGAAACTGTACAAACTAATAAAGCTGAATTGAGAATATAGAATAAAGCAGAATCAAAATTATCGGGCTTAGTGTGAACTGAGCTAACTAGTAGTGCTGAGAGATATTGTTAGCGATTGTCTTGCCTGTGAAGGATTACGCTAAAAAATAAGTTAGTCCTCAAATGGCAAGTAATTTAGTCTTGATATTTGCATTTGTCACCCTGGCAGTGCTAGCTAGAGCCGAAATCCTGACTTGAGGCGCATGCGCGACATGCAAAGGAGGACTGCGGCGCAGGGTGTATGAAATGAAATAAAGTCGCAGTGAGCAGATATTCGATCCTGAGAATTCTGATGAGCGAATCTGATGGGTCGGTGGACAGGATCTTGAACCCCCCACCATATTTCAAAGTTTCCAACATCTATTTCTTTGCTTTTCTCTATTTGTTTTCTAGCTCGGGTCGAATTTCAGTTGTTTTGCTACATTTGATACAGGTCATTCGGGTCCCATTCGTCCTTGTAGAAGCCGACCATAAGTCCCCCCTGCATCTTTCACTTGGCGTCATCATTTTCTGTCGATTTTGCCCATGTCCTCACTTGATTAATAATTTAATTCGTCCACCCTTTCAAGCTTTCTTAAAATCTTCCCAATAATGAATCCGGATTTATTGTTGTTGTTGTTGTTGTTAATGGTTAATCCAATTATGCGTAACACATTAATTAGAGACAATTAAATGTGTTTAATTTCCAATTGATTAGATAGCTTAAACGCCTGTTGTCGGTCAATAAATCCAAATCGTCAAAGCAAGCCGATCTTCGACCCGTGCAAGTGCAGCGCATATACTAGTTTAGAGTAATGGATTCGTTGATAATTATTGATTGACTTACAACAAAGTGACAAAGACAAAAGCAAACTGGATACATGTATATATTCCCTCATTATGATGGACCTTCTCCATTAACTGTGTCCCTGGTGGAACATATGTAACACATGAATTTGGTTTTGCTTCTGAATGTTGTCTTTTATATGTCTAATTAAGGATTCCATTCAATTAATGGATAAGAATGTTAGACTTTCATTTGTTTTCCCAACTAGTTATGTATTGATTATGAATTAATTAAGATCAATCATATTTAATGTGTTAGGAATGGTCCTTGTGTTCAGTTGCACGTATGAATGGAAATAAACATGCTTGATTGCTTTCAACGTGTTTCGTATGATTTTCTGCTTCAACCTTGACTGCTTTAAGAGACTGATTTCCCAATTATCGATTTGTGTTCTTAATATTGGAATCCCATGTTTTAATTCTACCTCATAATTTCACACAATTTAATATATAAAACATGGCTCTACGTATTTTGTATTGTACTCTTACATAATATGTATTTGCAATATGTACTAGTACAAAAAAGACTGTAGATTAGAAAAATGTTCATTACTGACCTCGATCAAGCCACACTTTGGTAATGTTGTATCTTCTAAAACAATTGTTATTATTGTGTTGTAAAAATAATCAACTACTAAAAGAATTAGTTAAACGATTGGTGATTTTGAGATTTCTAACAAGGAGATCATAAGAACACATGCTTAAATTAGATGCAGGCTATTCATCCATCATTTATCAAGTATTAACTAGTTACTTATCATCTTATTATTTTATTGTCAGTGATTTGCATGAGAATGTTGTATCTGCCTTACCATTTGTGTCTCAACTTAACAAGAATAAGGTTGCTATTTTGAACAAATTGAAGTGTGATTAAATTATTTAATTAATGGGATGACGGTCACATGAGCCGCACAGTTCACTGATTAACTGCATGCAACTTCATTAGACTGAAATTATAGTAGCACAGTGACTGATGAAATGTACAACAGCAGTACAACAAGGGATGCAAGTATGCAACAGACCTATTTGCAAATACATCATAACATTAAGCAACCCGCTACAAGAAAGAGTGCACAAGCGGTATCTCTATTCTCTCGTGGACATCTCTCTTGATAGATAATTAAGTGCACAACAAAATTTGAGGTGCAAGAGAACCATCATGCACTTAAGATCCGGGTCGAAGAAAAGACACTACGAACACATTTTAATTGATCATGTTGAATTTTATAAAATACAAACTCAAATATTAAAACCGACCATCTTTCCTTTCCAAACAATTTGACCGTAAATTTTTTTTTTAAAAAGTTTTCGGTTATAAAATATAAATAAATCCCGAAATCTTAATTTTTTTTTCTTATTTCAAAATTTCTATTCTCATGATTCTAAACTTTTATAATTTTCTCGAAAAAAAAATTCATTAAAATTAAAACATAAATATAAATTATGAAAAATGGTGAATATAAAAAATTTGTTAAAAGAACAATACATTCGAGTATTTAACTGAATTTCTATTGAAAAAATAAGAAATGAATAAATTTAGGGTAGCGCTACTAGCACCCCTCTATAACTCCCCTCTATAACTCTCATAAAACCACTTTTATTTGGTTTTACATAAATACCCTTAATTGAAAATAAATTCTTAATCAATTCATATATTCTTTCTCTCACTAAGACAATTATTCACACCCCATTTTAAGAATTCTTTCTTTAACAGTGAAATTCGTATCTGAAAAAAATCAACAAAAAACTAGTTAATCGTTAATTTCGCAAATTCTTCTTGTAGCCATATTTATTTTCAAAACAATTCTTCCTTTATTATTGATATAGGAATTAGGAAGCTAAGAATTAGTGCTCATGATGATTCGGTGAGAAGGACTTCGATCACTTTCTTTACAATTGACCTTTGACTCTTTGCACAAATTGAGTTAATTCTCACAATTTCATTGATCAATTAAAGATTTTTTTTTCATGTAGGAGAGTGAAGACTATAAACTTGTGCACGTTTGGTGTGTTCTTAAATTTTAAGAAACTAAATAAAGAAACCACATCAGGATTTGTTTTAAAAGAAAACAAGCAACAGAGAAGATGGTTGTAGGGAAACTCAACTACATTAGAGATGGAAATTTGTACCCTTAAACTAAAATATAAATTGCTAACTGAGAGGGTCAGTGACACAGATAGGAATAACAATTGATCATCACAAAAATAAAAAGTTCCAGTCGAGAAAAACGCCCGATCATCTGACTTGACTCGATTCGGGTCAAGGTCAGGTCGGGCTTTTGTCCAAATCTGAATTTTATAATTTTTTATAATCTTTTTAATATTTAAGTAATTTAAAATTAAAAAATTATATACATAAAAAAGTACTCAAGGTCTCAACCATATAATTATATAAATAATAAAATAAATATAATCCAAAAGCATATTTTATAAAATTATAAAAATAAAATCATGTTTTTTTTTAAAAAAAAAATTTAAATTCAATTTAGATGGGGCCGCCCGAACCCTTATTTGAATTTAATCGGGCCCTAATTTTTAGGTCGGAATCCAATCCGAAACCCTTAAATTTTGGTCAAAACCCGAAAAAATCAGATAGAGCCAATGGAATCAAAATTCGGGCCGAGTCTTTTTGTCATTCCCAGACATAGAGAGGCATTCAATTACTATATATAGAGTTTGAGATTTGGAGATAGAAAGAGAAAAGGAGATAGAGAGAAAAATTATTTTAAAAAGAAATTAGATTATTTTTTTGAAAATGTCCCTAAAAGGGATTTCGTGAGGATTTCAGAGGGATGCTCACAGCAGCACTCATAAATTTAATTTTGATCATTTAGGTAACTTTAATTGTAAGGAGGTTTTATCAGGTATTTTGAGGGTGTCACAAGGCCTAATCTATCGCAGGCTTAAAATGGGCCAATTACGTGACCTTATTATCTGCATAAGCGGAGCTTGGGTTCAAAGTTTATTCGAACAATTCTGCACTGTAGCACGTCGGACGGATTGCAAACTGACATTAAGCATGCATCTCTGCACTCTGCACCGTTCCGGAAAGGAAATAAAAACAGGCAAGACCATTAGGATGTACAAGACTAATTCTCACAACAGTCACAACTAAGGTTAACAAATATCTGATTCACACATGTTCTAAATTTTCCTGCGTTCAATAGGAGGCATACACTTAAGTTGAAGTGAAAATGCAGAAGAAAAATGGAAAAATATGTCGGGAAGCAAAAGAAAGAATAAGTGCAGTGCTTTGGCAAAGGGGGTGCGCTGAACACACAATTGATTTGATGAAGAAATGCAGAAACTTGAGAATAGCAAAACAAACATACTTTCTAGGGCATTTATACTGGTATTTTACAATAGTGTTGCATAATTAGATTAAAAGAACTAAAAGCAAATATAAGTTGAAAAATAAAAAAAAAAAAATTCTTATGAACAAACACCCGAATAAAACAAATAAAAGCGAAAAAGGTAACATGGGAAGGGACAGGTTTATAGTAGCACGGTGGCATATAGAATTGTAGTGGAAAGAACAGCATGTTTTGACTCTTCTCACCAATTAAGCAAGGGTTAGCCAGCAATTTACAAGAAAGCCTGACATATATACAACCCTGGGCAGTTCCATGCATCAATGTTTGCCAAAAACTGCTCTAATACAGGCATTGATAAATGCAGCTAAACTTGTACTCCATTGACAAGGGGCATAATTACACAGGAACGTATTCACCTCACCCAACACTCAGAAATAACTACATCACCTGATATGCTGTTTGAGTACCAACAATTCAGAAAACCCACAGCACAGTAGCCCTTTATTCTGTATAATATTTTCCCTTTGTATAACTCGGTATGTCAAGGGCAGAACGATCAGACAGTATTCCAAATGGCTTACTGCAAAAACCTCACTTGGAAAGTCTATCCAAGAGCTAGTTCCATCAATGTAAATGCAGAAGATTGTTTGTCACACAAATATACATTAAAAAGAAACAATACTCAACCAAATAAAAACCTAAACAGGAAGCAGAAAAAGAAACTGGTAAAATCCCATTTCTGATTCAGGAATATTTTAGTGCATACTCTGATGCAAGCAACTCAAGAATATAACCTGTGAAGATATTAGTTTCTGAAGATCGACATCTACATCCTTGCTTCCAGTTAGATTGACAACAACACTTGGCAACAAATGCTCAGCAACTTCAGATTTCGGCAACCTATATCTTGACATAATCTGAAAGTAGAGTATCAAGCAAATTAAGAGAAACATAATTAAGCACCAATAAAACTATTAATTAATACATTTTAAGTATAGAAACCAATTCTTGGTAATGAAATAAGACAATTAAAAGAAAAATGAATGCACATGGTATATCATTGCATGCTAGGACAATCATGTGGTTATTTAGTTTATTGTAAGTTAAAAATAAGGAAACACATAAATAAAATATCTTGGAACCCCACCAAATATCTTGGAAGAGCTCTCATGGCTGTCCCACATCTGGAATAAAATGACAATATGCCTAAGCTAGAAACAACCAAACTTGATAATTAGGATCTTGGAGCATCAAAAGCTCTCTCTCAATCATTGTCTGCAAAGAATTACAACATCCCAAGCATGCCAAATAATATTGCGGGAGGAGAAGAAAACAGTTTTAGAATTGGAAAGGAAAAGCAAACCCATCGATTACAAATGATGTTCCATTGCTTGTACACTCAGTACCAGAAAAGCTAAATTGGGGTTCTCATGCTACAACATCTGTCAACATAGAGATACAAAATAACAGCTAATACAGGCCCCAGAAGTGGGAACTAGTCTCTACCGAAAGGGCCACTACATCAATAAACAACCTAAATAGAGAACCTACATCTTAAAACTCTTATTAGGAAGAGGCAGAACTGGGCATGGAGCTGACCCTTTTGAGAAGGCCTTTAATCTCACTCTCCAATTTGGCTTTCATCTCTGGCGAAAGTTTATCTCCGGAGTTCTTTAGCATTGATGTCATCATCTCAAGATTCTGCCTTATGAAGTCAAGGGGAGGTGCCTCCCCAGGTTGAGAAACTGACTCAGCAGGCCTAGATCCTTCCACAGGACGAAGAGTATAACTTACAAGGGTTGGACCAAAACAGTTACTCGTCTCTAAACTCCGAATAGCTTCTCCAGCATCTGCACCTCTCATAAAAACAACCTCCGCGATACCCGAATCATTCGACAACTGTGTTTCTGATTCCTTCAAGGGCCCAAACCTGGAAAATGTTGCAACCAAAAATTCTTTTGTAGGCATGGAAACTCCTGGGGCAAATGTCAAGATAAGAATAGTCACGGAAGATTCTCCATTATTATTCCCCCTGTCGTTATTAATATTTATATCTAACATCCTGGCAGCATATTTATTACTTCGCTTCCCAGAAGTAGCTTCCCCTTTCCTCTTCCTTTTCTTCCGCTCAGGTTTGACAAGAGGTGAAGCACCAGGCTCAGCGCTAGTTCCATTTAGATCTGGTATGCCTGCGGCAGGCATGGGTTCTGGATGCGCGGGTGGTGATTTTGCTTTCCTTCTCCTCCTTTTCTTCTCAGGTTTACCTTCAGCTAAGAGTGGGGCAATTCCTGAGGGATCTTTGACCAACAATACCGGTACAATAGAATTCCCATTATTATGTTTAGGAATAGAATTAGTTGAGTAGGGACCTTTCACCCGCAAATCTGCCACCAATGAGCCAGGTTGTGCACTGCCTCCATTCAGATCTTTTAGGCTGGCAGTAACATTGGTCTCTGACCTCCCAGAAGTAGCACCTCCTTTCCTCTTTCTCTTCTTTGTCTCAGAGCCAACATGACCAACAGCCTGGGAATTTTCTGCCATTACCAGCAGTGTAGAACCATTACCATTCAAATCTGGTATGCTAGAAGTTTGTTCAGTTTGCAGATTCAATGGAGTTACACCTTCCTTCTTTCTATCCTTCCGCGCAGATCCCCCACCGTCAGGTGTATGAGTTCCCATGCTTTGGAAATCTTTCACTGACAAGCTACCCATATCAATGTTCAAATTCACGTCTGATAGTCCAGAAAGAGATTTGACCTTCGATCTAACTGAGTTAGCATTCTTCTTCCTCTTTTGCATCTTCTGCTGACAGTCAATACTGGGTGAAGGCTGATTGCTCTCCTCAGAATCTTTTCCAAGAAATGTATCACTGTTTTCATTCGTGCCAAGTTTAGCATCTTTCTGCTTCTGGCCGACCATATTCTTGCAGTACGTTACATAAATGGACTCGTCATGATATGCCGATATTCTAAATCTGGAGAAGAACCACTCAATTAAATCAAATTTTTTAGTTTCTTTTGGATAAAAGCAATCAACAGCTGTCAACAAAAGTTGTGAGAGCAATTCAGCTGTCGCAGCATTTTTCAACTCTGGATTTGCAGATATATCACTGTCACTTATGAATTTTCTGAACCATAATTTTTGAAACCTCTTACCACTACCTTTGACAACTGAAGGAGACACCACAAACTGATCAGCACCAGTGTCCTCCACCCCTTCATGAGTAACTTTCATCGGCTTAAGATCTTCTGCTTCACTTGAGAAGCCTTTTTCCCAGTTCACATAGGGATATGACAGATACTTGCTCTTCTTCCGTTCTCTCAAATCAAAGCCCTTTTGGCTTTTACCGTCACACTGATCACCTCCATTTCCCAGTTCACATAGGGATATGCAAGATGCACCAACATTGTTCTCTTGCACACCGAATACTGTGTCCACATCCATAGAATCCACTTTTTCCTCATTCTCATTATCACCTCCATTGGTGACTTCCACCTCACAAGCAATGCCAGCATCACCGTTCACATCAACAACCCCCTTGCCATTTTCTTCCGCCGAATCTAACCCAGTACACTTCTCATTAGAACCAAACAACCCAGCTTCATACAGGGTTTTATCAGCTGGATTTTGAGTTTCTAGGGTTTCTGGGGTTTTAGGGCTTTCCATAATAAAAAGGAAAAGAAAAATTACCAAAGATCCCTTCTTTGAAATCTCTTCAACTCTCCAATCTCACAGTCTCGTCATAGCTGATCAGCAAAGAAAAAATCTGAGCTTCATGAATAGCTATGCATATAATTGAGAAAAGAAACAAACTTTAATAAAAATGCGAGTAATATAAAAATACCTGGAAGAAAGAATCCGGGCATCACATTCTATCCGAGTCGGGTGACTCGGTTTACCTAACTCGTCCGAGTTAGAACACAAGTTTAATGCTTCGTGGTAAGAGGGAGACACCACTCGGGAGTTGAAAGTGAGAAGACAGAGAAAATAATAAATAATGGCTTAAAATCAAAAAAGGCATTTAGGCTGGCAACAGATAGAGACGGGCCTTTACTACTTTACTACAGAACAAAAGAAACGGATTTTTTTTCGGAAATTTAAATGGATCCCAATTTTGTTTTTTAAATCTGATTAAATTTAAATAAAAATATGTGAATAATACACTTACTTTTAATATCTGAATATAAATAATATTTTATTTATTTTTATAAATAAAAAATATTCTAAACACATTTATAATTTAAAAAATAAACAGTATTTTATAAAAATATTTTAAAAATATGATATTTATTTTTCATTCGTATTTTTTATTTAAATAAAAATTATAAAAAGTTATTTTTTATTTAAATATATATTTAAAAATCTAACATAAATTATAAAAAAAAAATAAATTTTTTAAAAATAAAAAATTAATAAAATTTCAGAATTTAATTGTTTAACAAATAATCCTAAAGACATTTGCTCTTATATATATATATATTTAATGTGAATGGGAAACCGGGTCTTTTGTATCGGCTCTGTGCAACCGTGTTGATTACTCGTGCAATTTAATTTGTACCACCAAAATCATTCATCTAACATATATTTGAATGTAACGCTCTCAATTTAGATTTACACGAGTCTGCAGCACAGCTACAGTCCACATTTTTTAAAGCCCTTAGTCACTGTTTAAGTTGACACGTAGTGACGATTTCAAAAGCACGTTTGTGAGTGCTTCATCTTATCTTCTAATATGATTATGAACGCTCAAAGTTGTAGCCTGTATATAATATTCATGGACCACGGATTAAGTAATCATACAATAAAGTCAGAAGGTTTTTTCAACCTCTTTCTTTTTCCCCTTTTTCTTTTTTTCCTGGTTTTGGGGGTCGGGGGAAGAGGTGGCGACTTAGGGGCACATGTGAAGCAAATTTCTTAGGAATTATAAACTTTACTATTAATGCATTTGGTTTCTCTTCTCTCTCTCTCTCAATAGGAACTGGAAAACATTGTGCGAAAATAATTCAATGTTCACTGCTACATTTTGTCCTTTTCGTCCGGGTTTCCTACTCCAGGTGCCAGGTTTTCTTGCCTTGAAAGATATGCCGACCAAACAATCAACAACGAATTAAAAACCCATTTAACTTACAAAAAAAAGAAGTTATATTCATATAAAACATAAACAATTCAGTAACAAATACAACCCTTAACTTATCCATAACATCTACAAACACATTTCTCCAAATATGACAATGGAGCTGATGGCAGCCGACCAAATCCAAGATCCAATTGGTCATCAATTTTGCTTCTTCAATGTTTAAGTTGCTCTGCTGCTAACCTTGTGTGACTCGTAGTATCGTGCATGGCCTATTCCACCTTATTATGTCTTATTTAATTTTCAAGATCACATGAAACAAAGACTGCTGGCCCATTGTTAAATGGTTCCTGCTCATCAAATTCTGATCGAATCTGCTGCCCCAGGACGAAACAGTTGAATTGAATGCAAGATTATCTGGCTGGCTCATATCTACAAACACAGTCGTATATGTTCCCTTTGATCAATTTTTCTGCAAGCCTCTGATTCTTCACCATTGCAAGCTGCAAAACAAGGCCATAACTCAATATCACAGGAGTCGTCCAAAAAATAATAATAATAAATAATTGAAGTGGACGTTAGACCTTCACAACTCTGCTACAACAGTCAAGAAAACCTTTCTTCTTTCCAGATTTACAAGGGAATATTGATTTTGTTTATGAGGATACCAGTTTGGTTGAATGTTAAGCCCAAATTTCATATCAAAGGGAGCCAATTCAAAGATAGGACCGGCACGTGGTCAGCTTTTAACAAATATTCTGATAGATATAAAAATACACAACCATACCTTCAAAGCCTCACATTTAAACCCAGCATTGAAGTTGGTATGAAGAGCTCTACCCATCCCTTCCAAAATGATCTGCACAGAACAAAGTCAAACTCAAGAAACTACAACTACGTGCTTTCTCTCTGCTTTTCCTTGATACCTTGATTGTACATATTGTTCTCGTAGAACAGGAGGAAACATAGAATATAAGAAACAAAAAGAAGCCAGGAAAACCACATACAGCATTCTCAAAGTGGGGATTTTTCAGTCATTGAATAATCATCATACCAGATCAGCATTTTTTGCAGCAGCAGCTAGCTCAGAGCTGACTTGTCTCAGGTCTATGCAAGGGCTTCCACAGCCATTCTCAACAACCATCAGAGGAACTGAAGGTGACTTCTCTTTAGAAACATCTAGGGTGTTAATCATTGCATCCACAAGTAAACCTCCTGCTTCAGCAGCCCTACGAAGAATGTCACAATGCTGTGGAATAGAAGAATCAGTTTGCTCTGTTTGACTAACTTTTTTATTTTATGAATGTTGTATTTAGAGTTAAATCACACAAAATTATTGAATCTCTGTGAGTGGCACAGAAATGAAAGGCATCTACTGTTGTGACAAAATAATAAGTAGATTCTTAAAGTCTCCACAATCTCCATATACTCAAATCAGATAAAAGATATCATGATTTCGGCAGAAGTTAATGTTCTTTAATTAATATATTACCAGTTTAAGATGAAAGCTGTTCAAAACAAAAGAGACAACATTAAGATGAAAGCTATTAAATGTCCATGCACAGAGACAAACCTTTGCAGCCTCAGCTACAATATCGGGGAGTTCCATGGCAGTTATATCGTTTAGCGCAGGGAGGGAATTTGCAACCAAAACAACCTGCAAAAACATTCTCATCATTGTTTTCAATACATAAAGTTTAGTTGAAAGAAAAAGAAGACAACGCTATTAGTTGAAAGAAAAAGAAGACAATGCTATTGCAGAGAAACTGAGCCCACAAGGGAATATTATTATTTTAGTTGCTATTTGTCTATTCCAGTTAAACCATAGCAGATTACTAAATTAGAGAGGTTCAGATATTAAGGACTTAAAAGAATGCATATATTCCGAATGCCGATGTACCATAGCAGATCTACTAAATTAGAGAGGTTCAGATATTAAGGACTTCAAAGAATGCATATATTCCAAATGCCGATGTGGGTTCAAAATTGATGTTTCGCCAGCAAAGGCTCTATCTTTTATAGACCCATTTATTGAATGATTGATCAGAGACTTGACAGGCAGGGTAAGGAAGCTACCTATAATAGAAGTGAACTAGTCATTTAAAGCTTTTCCCTAACTTCATGATGAAACAAACTTACTTCAGTTCCATGTCTTAGTAGTTCCCTTGCTAGGGGTAGCATCCCCAGAACAATATCAGCACCAGAGTTGTCCACAAACAGTAAAGCTCTCTTATGTGGGCGAGGCTTGTTGTCACCAGACCCTAACATTCTCTCCTTGAAGGCATCAAAATCATCCACCTAAGTTGCAAATAAAAAACATTTTCTCAGAAATTCGGCCTCAATTAATTTTGATTAATATATAATGCAAATAAAGCATTCTCTAACATTTAAAGGTACTTTTTCCCCATCCAGCCTCCCTTACCCGCCAAGGTCTTTGCATTTTATTGCGACTCATTCTGTAAATCTCAATAATTGTCCCCTTGTGATAGAGATCCACACAGGCACGGGATCCCCAGTCAAATATGTTTGCGGCAAGAACACCCTCAATAAGCATAAGCAATCTTGTCTCCTGCAAATTAGAGAGGGTTTTAGATACTAGAGAGACAATGGTAGAATTGATGCTAGGGGATGCACTGAATGCATATCACAAGGGCTGAAAAACCACAAGCTTCCCAAATGTAATGGTATCAGAATCAGATAGAGCAGCAATTTAGGTTTACCGGTGTCTAATTGAAGAGATTTCTAAATACCAAAAAGAGAAAGTTTACAGTCAAGGTCATAACCAAAAGTTGATTTGTATATAACTCTTTGCAACAGGAGGAACTGGAAGGTGAAGTCATAATTACGCATACCTCACTCATACTGTCAAGCTCCATCAATAAGTCAGGTAAAACAGCAAGTGATGCCTCATTTTCCCTGTCACATTGAAAAAGAAATAACTAATAAATGAATAAAGAAGTTAAAAAAAAAATGATCTTCAGAGGAGGGTGGTTGATTGACTGGCTGGAAGTGGGGATTTTGTGAAAAGAGTTAACAGGTATCTTGTAAACTTTTTTGTAAGTCCACAAAGGGTGGTGTCCCCACCCCCCACCCCCCTCTTCTCTCTCTTTTACTTTCCGTTTTAAGGGTAAACTGCTAAAGCAGTTACCTCTGCTTTATGCTCCTATAGGCATCAAGAAATTGGAACTCCCTCAAGCATTCTTCCCTTAATTCCAAAAGATTGGCCAAGCCCAACTTTCCGTAAGCAGCAGGCTCCTCCATCAACCTATTCAGAGGGTTAAGACATGATTAGTTAGTGTATATTACAAAGATATATGTGTCCAACTATAGTTACCTTGCCAAGTGAGCAGAAAATGCACGAGCAAATGCATCACCCCTTCTTTTAGCATCATCAGTTCCACCTTCACTTGCCACTGCCTACCACATTCCAAATTAAATCATAATCATAAAATGAAATCAGAAGCAGATCAAATACAACTTCTAGGTAATAAGAAAAGGACAAGAAAGTAGATGGTGTATTTCCAACTAAGTGGACTTAGCAATATGTAACATTTCCAATAAAATCAAGAAGTTCAACTACCAGGTAATAAAATATTTTAAAGCAGATGTTTAAACTACTTACAAGACTAACCCCATAGAAAAAACAAACATATCAATCATTAAAGGAAGACATAGCAGATGCACTGGAATATGTAATAAAAGAGATTTTGGGAAGATAATTTTTGTCTACCTTATCCACAAGGTCTGGTAAATGCTCTGACAGCACAGTAAACCAATACCTACAGCAACATGCAAATGTTGAGTAAGCTAACCTAACCTAACATTTGTCATGGCTTGGTAAAATAATTTTCATTATTATCTATCTGATAACAGTTAAAACAAGATGCATTTGAGCACTATGAATGAACTCACTCTAACTCGCTGTGATCTGCGAGATCAATGGTATTAGGCTCATACCTGCAGGCATGTTGAAATAAACTTAGAAATCGAATAAATATTATGTAGGATGCACCATATTTACTCTCACTCCCCACAAACCAGCAACTGCGTTAACTGGAAAGCTTATAGATTAATTGGAAATCAAGTGGAGCCTATGTTTCTTTAATTCTTCTTAGTAAATGAACTGTATCTATTGATTTTCTGCACAAAATATCATCCACTGAAAATTGAATTACAATAAAGGGACTGATGCAAAATATAAAACCGATCAGTGACATAATATGCAAAACCACTTAAAAATCAGAAAGGAAAACGAATGTGTGACTGAAAGTGAGAAAAAATCGCGAAAACTGTGAATCACATCCATCCAATATTTTTTTTGATAACCCAGATTCCCACATCCATCCAATATTTAATCAAACAATTCATGAGTACTAGTGTTCAACAAGATTGTTGCAAAGAAAAGTTAATTCAAGTAATGGGCAAAACCAATAAGCAATTTTGCGTACGTTTTTGGGTCGGCCAGCAGAGGAAACACTTCCAAAGTGGGTACTAGATGAAGAACTCCAACGTTTAATGCACTTGCATCAGAGCGCAAAGTGCCGCCTTTGGATAAAGGAACTTCAAAGCCTCCAAGTCCAGTGGTTCCAGATGGAGCCATAGGTACAGGAGCAGTAATCTCAGTCCCCTTCAGAACAAATTTTTCCATCCATGAAATCTGCATTTGAACCAAGATAAATATCAACTGAGGATCCAATAAGAATAAAGTTGACATTACTGCATATATTTGGACAGTCGGTGCCTAATTAAATTCCTTAAAGCAGTGGTGATCAACTATATAATTAAAAAATAAATAAATAAATAATGTTCTAACTCACATAAGATCTGGCACAAGGCTTAATTTCTAGTATAGGGAAATAAATATTTTTTGAAATTTAACATGAATTCCAAAATGAAATATAAAAGGTTTTTAACTTCAAACATATTCCACTATAAAGCACAAAACTACATCTCACATCAATAGATTCCAACCTTATAGCTTTTTATTAAAGAATATATGCTTCCACTCTTTACTAGCTAGGAATATTTGAATAATAGCTATGTATGCTTCAGAATCCAAATAATAGAAATTACTTTTCTGCCAACTTCATTTAGTCATACCAAAGGCTACTTGAGATACAATAATAAAGGACCTTCATCAGATTCAGGTGCTTAAGAACCATTCCCGAATTTAACATGAAATGGAACTATACCATTCTAAATCAAGACAACACCCATATTTGGATTTTGTTTGCCATTTAGGAAGAGAAGGAAATCACATATAGGAAAAATTACAGTCCCGGCTTAGCAAAAGTTCATCTTTGAAATTTTAGACATTAAAGATCTGTCAAATTCAACCATCCTAAACTTTCAGACGAATTGAGTACAAAACGTCACTCATGAATTTCACAAAATTGCTGGCCACAGATGCAACCGAGCAAGCATGTTTAAATACCATGGATGCTAAAATGCATATAAGATGGAAATCATTTGATTGAAGGGTGTTTGTGCTGGATATATTATTTGATTGAAGGGTGTTTCGTGTTGGATCTACACCTGTCCAACCAGTTAAAAGCAGGTTGCCAAAACTATTCTTATCCTATTTAGTACTTATCCATGGGTATGTAACGAATCAAACCCAGAACCTGATCTTTAATTATTAAAAAGTTCTGAAAACTTCTAGAATTCGAATATTTACTGAACAAACGTAATTCAACATATGGCTACAACACTAATTTCAGATTAAGTAGGTTGCAGGCCAAATGGCCCAAACACAAACCTGAAACAAATCTGCTTACGGACAAATTGGACTCGGGTAACTCAATTGAGATAATTAGCAATATAAACTGTATTATTTAAAGGAAGTGGCATTTCAAGTAAGATTAGGCAAACTCTTGCTTCACTTGCCTTCTCATTCAAATCTCCCAGCGGTGGACCATGAATCCTTCCACCGGTGTATGGTGCACCCATTGGGAACCTTTCAACTAATTGATGAACCATCAAGTCATCCAAACCGTGTTTCTCATAACTCATGAATGCACCTAAAGCCCCCAGAAAACCTTCATGCCGCAAGAACATTGCTTGTGCCTCTCCTTTTGACCTAAATGATTAATGTGACACTTCAAAGTGTAATGAGGAGCAATATGAATGCAGATAAACAAAATATAGAAGGAAAATGAATTGTAGTTAAAGAAAGCAACAACTATGAGGCGGGAAGCATTTTGATGATCAGAGCAACAGTTTTCTGTCATTTAGGTATTAAAAGGAAACAGAATGTTGCATTTTACCAGAACTGAACGGCAAAGGAGATCGTATCCATGGTATAAGCATGACCTCTTATAAAAAATCCTCCAAAAAAGATGCGCTTAAGCCCAAATCGAAGTGCATTCAAGTAAGATATCTGCACATCAGGATGGCCAACCAGAACACAAAATGGCATCATAGTATGCATGTTGCATAAAAATCCCTCATGAACAATGGACATTATATTTCACATAATGCATAAAAGTACTGTCTCTGAGGAACTAACCTGCCCAATGTTATATGAGATCATTCGCAAGAGGGACAGAGAAATATCTTCAGGTCTGTAGTCTGCAAGCTCCTTCTTGTCAGAAATAGTCTTGCCAAAACTAGAGGCAATGGTTGAAGCCGAGAGACCAATCTATGATGATTGGAGATTAATTTACATGGTAATGAACATAGAAGATAAGAAAAAATCCATGCTAGCATAATGAATAATTAACATTCCAGCCGTCAATTAACTAATCAATGCATTTTAGATATCCCAATATCAAAAGAAACAAAGAACAGAGTCCAATATTTGTTGTTCACATTTCAGATGTACCTTAGAATAATCCATGCCACCATAAATGTCTCCAACTAACATGTCTATGGTCCTATTATCTCCCCTCTGACTCAGCTCTAGCAATTCATCAAAACTGAAATGGAACAACCAAATAAGTCCATAACAATAATTCTTAATATAAATGTAAAAAGATCGCTGGATATCAGTACAACCTCTTGCACTTTGTTAACAGCCTTCCTAATCCCCAATAAGTGCCACCTCCAACATTTGTCCCACTGACCCGCTCAAACTTTCCATCCCCATCAACCTATACCAAATCAAAAACATAGATCCTTATAAGCTTTTATATACTTCAAATCAAATGCCTGATCATCAAAGTTGAGAAGGAAGATGCTTGTACCTTGATCATACTAACACCAGATCCAATATTAACAAGAAGATAAGGAAACAATTCATTAGTGTCAATCTGCACGAACTCTTTCTGACCCTCCATGTGAGTGAAAGCTTCATGACGAATAGCCTATTCATCATATGGTTAAAAGATTAATTAAAGTTAACAAGAATATCTAATTCATATCAAAGAAATAAAGTGAAGGAAACACAATTGGGTACTCAAAATCATGATCAGAAATGATTGATAATCTATGTTTGTGTTCCCTCACACAGCCAACAAGTTAAATAAGAAATAAGCGAAAAAGATCATGCCAAGATTTTGTGAAAAATCTCAAATTTGTAAAATTCATTCACTCTTCTCTTTTCACAAATTAACCATGTTAAAACATAGGTTTGGTGCAACAGACGTGAGGATTTACTTTAAACTTTTACTAATCTGACTGCTTGATACTACATATTGTGTTTTTCATCATAAATTCTGTACCAGTGTTAGTGTGTTACCATATTCTGCTCAGAGAAAGACAAAAATTAACATGTAAAAAATTATTAAAGAAAATCCCCTTTTCTTTTGAATGCACAATCTGCTCCATATAAAATGCAATATCAACCAGACAAGAAACAGAAGTGGAAATTTGTAACCAGAACAGACCTTAAGCAAAAAATTTGCTCCTGCCACAAGACAATCCATTTCATCTTCTTTGTCAAGGCTAACTCCAAGTCTCTCTTTGAAGAGGTCAGCAAACTTGTACGCCCCGCCACCTGTAGCCTTCTTCCACAATGAACTTGTTAGCAGAACAGTTTTAAACAATGTATACTCTAACTGATGAAAATGAGGAAAAAAAAAAGAACTAAAATAATAATTGAAGCTACAAACACAAAGTTCACCTTAATAACAGCATTGTCATTGGCCTGAACCTCAGGATTCCAATGGCATGAATCTACTCCTATCCATCAGAGAATTTTCAAATTTTTAAAGAAAAATGTAACGGAAATAAACTAAAATTTCTCAATAACTTGAATGTACATACTTTCTTAAACTAACGTCAAAGCAACAAAAGCGACACTAAAATCTGCTATGTCCAGCAGTTAGTAAGAAAAATGAATAAAGGAAAGACGAAGAGAGGGAGCAATGAGATATGAATACCACCACGGTGAAGCTGCTTGGAATGTATAAATTCTAAGCATTCATTGATCTTGGTTGTCTCAAACTTAACAAAATGAAGCCTACCACCAAGAATCGGGTAGCTTCTCCTGTTACCATTTGAAATACCCAATCTCTCCTTGATAGTCTTCTTCCTTTTATCATCAATTGATTGGTCCTCATGCCTTGAAAAATATACCAACTTGATGAGAGACCCTGTTAACCAACCATAATTCTAAGTATTATGTACATTGTAATAAAAAATCACATTTCACAAAGCATTGAGAAAGGAAAGAAAGGGATGGAGATTTGCAGCAACGACTGGCTTTTTACTAGTTAAACAGTTAAATGCCTCTCACTTCGAATGCTTATCACGGAAGATGAAATTGAACATAAAAATAACATTTGAAAATAATCTCAAAACAGAGAATGAACTCCCAAGTAGTTCACACACTCAAGATCTGAGTCTGATAAAAGACGTTAATTTCCTTCCCAATCGTAATAACTACTAAAATTTATTTATCCAAAAAAAAATTGTAGTTATCAAAACAAAGTGTATGCATGCAGACATTAATCAGAGTCCCATATGAATATTCGTAATAGATTAAAAGAAAGAAAACAAATAATGAAAACCAATGTATTTATATACATAAATGATAGAACATGCATGCTATCAGAAATTAAAAGTCAATGAATCTATGACATAATTCAGTAAACGGTAGAAAGGCAAAAGAGAATTAACATAAAATAAACAGAGAACGTAGAAATAGTTGAAGGGCAAGAAAAGTTAAAAAGAAAATGAAGAAGAAGAAGAGAAGAATTGTTAAAGAGTATTACCTCCAATGTCAAGAGCCAAGTGAGAGATGTCATCAGATTGATTAGGCAACAAGATAGTGGGATCTTTCACTTCAAAATTGCCCTGAATTGCAGCCTTGCTTAAGTCAAGCTGTGGCCTTGAACCAGACCGGTGCATAGAAGGCATTTCTCCACCACCACCACCACCGCTACCACCTTGTTGGTTTTGGGTATTACTATTACTATTAGTATTCTCTTCTCCAACCAAAACAACAGCCTTCTCTTTACTGTTACTGCCTTTGCTGTTGCTATTGTTGTTATTTAATGTTCCGTCAATTTCAAGAACTGCGTTTTGGTCTTCACTTAGACTAGCCATTTCCTCACTACCAGCCGCCTAACCACAACCCCCCAACTGTTTGATTTTGGTCAGTGTCCCTTTTGGTCACTTGTCCTGTCCCAAGTCCCAACCAATATCATAAATATTCAATGAAAAAGTACCAAATCAAAACAAAACACCCACATTTATGAAGTACTAAACAAAATATGCTCAACTTAAACGTCGGATAATTTCAACAAAAAAATAAATAATAAAAAAATTAAAAAGGTGCTATTTATTATTGAAATTAAATGCAGGAAGGATTTGCTCAACTGACAAAGGCAGCTTGAATTGAATAATAAATTCCAATAATCAAAAGTTTATTTCACTAACCGAAACGAACTAAGAAACAGATTCAGATAATATTAAAGAATATATAAACTATGAGATGGATTAGTTGAAATTTGATACTGTTTATGAATTAATTGAAAAAAAAAAAAAAGGAGAAGAAGAAGGATGAACAAACAAAAAGGCGCGACAAATGCAGACCTTTGATTTATTTCACGATGTTTTTGACGAATGGGTGAAGCCAACCAAACACCGAACGAGAGGATTGGCCCAGAAAGCGTGAAACAGTGTATGTGTGTTCGTGCGTGCTCAATGCTCAATCAAAACTAAACTAAAACTGTGCTGCCCATTCAACGAACTGAGTCGATGACCCCATTGGTTTTGCTCATTGTCTGCGCTCAACTAGTCGTACTCGCGAAAATAGCGCGTGCTGTCACCCTTTGCTTTTCTTTTTCATTTTTAATTTGTGCTGTTTGAATGGTTCCAACTATAATCATGCATTCTCTTATTTTTCCAATGAATTGGTAAATTTATTTTGTTAGAGGTACAGCATAACCTAATTATGAAGATTTAATTCCATAAATTCATATTATTTTTAGTTTATGTACAAAATATATTTTATATTTCAAGTGATGAGGCATCGGTTATTTTTTATCATATATATTAATGTTAATTTTAATTTCAATCTTTAATGTAATAATTTAACTCCATTTATTAACAAATAACACATCATTTAAAATACAATGTGTATTTATAGTATTATAATTTATATTTTTTATGAGTATAATTTTTTTTCTAATGATTAAAATCTACAAATATATTATTAGAACATGTTGAAGCGTTGTAATCATGAAAATATTTGTTCGTTCGTTCGTTCAAGAATGATATTTTTTTTTTACAAAAATTGAAAAACATGTATTTCAGCAATTAATGCGTTACAACAAGTGACAATATATGCCACTTTAGACAATATAGCAATAACATTTAATATTGGGTGTGACCATATTTTCCATTTTTGTGTCAATAATCTAATGACAGTTCTAAGGGTCCGTTTGGGATTATTTTTGCAAAGCTTAAAAGTGATTTTAAAAATTTAAAAACTAATTTTAATATTTGGTAAAAAATAATCAAAATCACTTTTGTCAAAATCAACCCCTCCTACAGCTGATTTTGAAAAGTATAGAAGGAGTAGTTTTTAGATTCTGATTTTGAGAATCAATTTTATCCTTTGATATAATTTCATAAATATCCACGATCATAATTACCTAAACCTAAAATTATCATTATTCAAATTGGAAACAAAATCAATATTTTAATAAATTTTTATTTTAATTCATCAATATAAATTTATTGATATCAATTTGTTGGTCAAACTATTATTTTGTTTCACTATATTATAAATATAATTATCAATTGTTTTAAGATAAAAAATAAAATTAAAATCAATATATTATAAATTTTGTTTTAGTTTTTTTATGAGAATTTTATTTTTAGTTAAAATTAGTATAATACACAATTAAAAATATTGTATGTATATGTCTTTATATGCATAAGTAAATTTTATCCTATATTATGTACATTTTAATAATTTATTTTTTGTCAGTAGTTTAACAGTAAGATTTACCAAACGTCCATAACTGCTTTTAAAACTCACAGTATTTCTGAAAATAAAATTTATCAAACACTTAACTGATTTTCTTCACAGTTAATTATTTCTGACAGCACAGCTAACAGTAATTATTTTAAAAACTACAACATTCCCAAACTATAACAGCACAACACAGTTGATGTACATAAACATTGTGCATTAATGAATATTTAAGAGTTATTTTTCGTTTTTTGAAAGGTCATTTAAGAGTTGTAATCTGTTTTCTTATAAAAAAAAAAAGCTGTAATCTGTTCATTTCTCTCACACTCCACAAACTTCATTTTTATGGCACCCAACTTTCTTAAGCACATTTAATCCACCAGAGAGCTCCCCAATGGAGATATTCACACTTTTTACCTTTTAGTTTTATGGGAAATTTTATCCACTCAAATATATAGTGGTTTTTGTCACTCCTATATATTCATTTATATTATATTATTCAGCCATCTGAATTTACACTGATTGAAGGTTATTTAATTGCCATATCATAATAATGAATGTTCTCTTAAATCTATCACTTCCAAATGTCACAATTAAAAAATTGTGGACTTCAGAACTTAGGTTGATCCTTCCAGTAGATTTAGAGTAGGTAAAAAAATTCAGATCGGTCCAGTTTAGGCCCGCGGACTTTGACCCGACATAAGAGTCTAAACAATGGCTCAAGAAAAAAGTTCAGGCCAAGTCCAAACCTACTAATTTTTTAAAAAAGTTAGTTTATAAATTATAATAATATAATTAAAAATAAAAAAAAATAACATAAAAAAAATTAAATTCTTAAGAGCACGAGCGTTGAAGAGAATCCCTCACATTAAGTTCCCTCAGAGACACCCTAAATCTTCTGATTCTGCATGTCAGTCGCAAGCTGCCTCTAATGTTCATCCAAATAACTGGTCAGAGGTCTCTACAACTGTTGGAGGCAAAGCCTCACTTCAGCCCAAGCGAACACCGCCATCCAATGAGGAGATTGAGGCTATTTTGTTGGGTGGCTGTATCTGATCTTGTGATCGAGCATTGAGAAGAGAACCCAATGTATGGTCATTTTTTAACTCATTTCTTTTCCTTTTCTGAATGTGAAAGTTCAGTAGCTATTACATTGTAAGGATTTGATACACTATGAAAGAAAGAAACATCTAATTGACTTTAATAATACACACAACAGGAAAGTGAAAACCTTTTTCTGGTTTAAAAAAAAAAATTAATGATGATTCAAAAAAAGTTAAAATTATAATAATAAATTCTCTTTTATCCTTTAATTAATTAAGAGAGCGCTTGAATTAAAAAATTAGTATTAAAAAAAATAAATTTCTAAGCTTTTATTTGTTTTATTTATTATTTTACTTTGAAATATTTATTTACTTTAATTTATTTATGGTTATAACAATTTACAATAATTTAAAAAATTTTAAAAAGTCAATAAAAGCTCAAGCCTGGCCCAGGCACGCATGTGTTATCTTAAAGTGGGTTGGGCCTGGGCTTCAAAAAGCCTGGCCCAAGCCCGCTTTTTGCCATCCCTGAGTAGATCTAGCATCTAGGCACAGTTTGTTATTGAGATATTGTAACTTTTAAGATATAATTATTGTAGTAAAAAACTATAACTATAAAATAAAAGTTAATAGTCTATAATAAATATATTTTTTAAATAAAAATATTGATAAAATTAGTAAAAATATAATAAACTTTTCATCGACTTAGCTCCTAAGCTATAGCAACTAATGTTTATTAAACACTTTAGTATTGTAATTTAAAAACAACAACTGCCCAACCTCAATCTCAAAGAGGACCTTATTCGCATAAGTTGCAAAAGTCAAGTCAGGTAATAAAGAATCTTAGAAAATAGCTAAATGATACTCCTGAAGCTCTATTTATCACTGAAGTACTCATTTTTGTAGCTCTTCAATCTGTTCTACTGGTTTATCTAATTCGTACAGTAATAGATTCGTTGTGGGTTTAATCTTCGAATAACAAACTTTATGTATTTTTGTTTCAAGAGTTGTTACCAACATAAACAAACTTGTACTAACTCCAAACAACGTACAATCTTTAACGTTGTTACACAAATGTACACGGTATGTGATGCATAGTAAGAAATTGATGAAATCCTAATTATGTTGAAATTTATAATAATTAAGAATATTTTAATTAATTTGTATTCTAGTTTGATTTGGTTTCCTATTTAGAAATTTATTATTTATGCATAACTTATTTAAGTTGTATTCATAGTTTATGTATGAATCTTATTAAAATAGATTTTCTAATCAAATTATGATAAGTGATAGTTAGTATACATAAGTGTCTTTTGTAGCTTTACAGGGAGGACTAGATTATTTGTTATTGATTATTTCTTGTAATAAACTCTAAATTTGAATTCAATAATATTTTTAGTTTTTAAATTTCTGTGTAAATATTTGAGTTTAATTAATTTTCGGTATTCTATAGAATCAACGAATCTTAACGTCTAAATTCGCGGTATTCTTTTAAATCAACGTAAATTTAATTTGTTCTTTTATTCCAATATTTTCAATAATTAATGAAATATTTTGAACATTAAACTTTCGTTGCATCAGTTTGGTATCAGAGCTACAGCTTGGTTCTTAATTGTTCTCAATACCTATCCTTTATTTTTTTCCCTAAAACTGTTTACCTTATAGAAAAAAAAAAAAGAAAAAAAAATGGCAACCCCAAAGGCTGCCACAGTAGCCTCCGTCCACAGTGGCCGGCATTTTTTCCCGATGCTTTTGTGACAATTAGCCACAACCTTCACATTCAGAGGAAGCCGCCCATCAAGACCCAATCTTGAACGCCGCTATTCCACAACTGAAATCATCGAAATTTGTCAAAATTCGTGCAACACCACCGTCTCTCCCCATTCCCCACCACCGATAGACGAACCAATCGCCGGAATCGAAGCCAACACCAAACCACCGCCTTTATCTCCAATTTCTGACCAAATGACTACTTTTTTTGACAAATCACTACCACCATCATACGCACCTACCCAAAATTTTCCAGATCCACCTGTCCTTATTCAATTTTTCAATTACCATTGCTGGTAACCTTATCTTTTGCTTATTTACATTTTTTATTCAGTATTGTCCTTTTATTTTCTTATCTTAGCTAAAAAAACCCAAACAAATACTAAAATATATATAAAAAAGAGAGAAGAGTGAGAGAATAATAAAAAAAAAAAAATTGGCCACAATATCGCCTTGAAGGTTTCGTCTTAAAAGAAGATGTTTTAGTTAGGATATTAAGGATGTTGCACTCACTTGCTCAAGATTTAGAGAAACTTCAAAATAGAAAATCTTTACACATAAAGCAGAGATATGGATTTAACGAAGTTGTTTGTGATAATGCATGTTGTGAGAGTAATAAGAAAAATAGTAACTTTGCTTTACTTAGCAATAGTATTTCTTTCGAGGAGACTATTAATTGGCAATTCACGTTTATAACAAATTCTCCACAAACAAACATCAATTTGGAACTACCAAAATTTGATGACTATATTAATCTTGTGAAATAAAATGAGATAGCAATTGATACAGTCTCATATTATTCACTCGATTCAAATAAGGAGAGGTATCATAAAATTTTCCAACAAATAGAAGATTTTAAGAAGCACTCTTTTGTTATTGGTTTTTCTGAGAGCTTGAAAGGATATTACGACAAGATATTCTTAGAAAAATTATTGATTGAAGATTTTATCTCGCATTGTTGGACATATTAGATGGATATAGTCACCAAGGCTGGAAAGTTTAAAGTTATTCATTTGCATCGACGTTGTAATTTAAATATTAATCTTAAGATAAATAAAAATTATCTTGCAGCAAAATTTAGGGACGAATTTTCTCCACCCTAACAGAAATGATACAGAGCAAGAAATTGAAGAACTCCTAATTTTTATTTCAATTAATTTGTATTCTAATTTGATTGAGTTTCCTATGTAAAGTTTTATTGTTTAGGCATAGCTTATTTAAGTTGTGTTCCTAATTTAGGTATGAATTTTATTAAAATTGATTTTCTAATCAAATTAAGATAAATCTTAGTTAGTATAAATAAGTGTCTTTTATAGTTTTATAGGAACACCTTAATTATTTGCTACTAATTATTTTTTAAAATAAATTCTAAATTTTAGGTTCAATAATATTTTCAGATTTTAAATTTATGTGCGAGTATTTAAGTTTAATTACTTTTCTATATTTTATAAAATCAACGAATCTTAATTTCTAAATTCACAATATTTTGTTAATCAACATTAAATTTAATAAATTTTTTTATTTATATATTCTCTAAAATCAACAAAATATTTTGAACATTAAAGTTCCGCCGCATCGATATGAAAGGCCGCCAATATACAGACCAACGCCAATGAAAAAGAGGTTTGGACGATCAAAAACACTCCAAATCGAATGAATATCGATCTCAAGCATGGTAGTAGTATTATTATTTTTCTCTATTTCATGAATATAACCAACTCCATCTTAGTTCTTCCCACTCGCAAGAAAAAATTTATTCACAAAGCTAATATTATTGCTCAAAAAAAAAAAAAAACGTGTTGTCATCATTTACCAGCATTGTGCAGAGAATCAACAAAATTTGAACAACATAATTAAAACAAACTTAAAACATGCAGAGAATCATACTCCCAGTCGTTCAGTTACATAATCACAATTCATCCTCATAATGTACAATATTGCAGTTCTAATTAATAATCATTAACCCTTGCATCATTTTTCAAATGTTTTCATCAATATCTTCAAGCATCTGCAGCCTTCTCTGCAGGAGCTGGCTCTGAGGCTGCACTTGATTTGGTACGTTTCGCTTCGTAATCTTTTACAGCAGCCTTGATAGCATCTTCGGCTAGCATGCTACAATGCAGCTTAACTGGTGGTAGTGAAAGATGTTTTGCAATTTCCCTGCAACAACATTTAAAAAAGTTAGGTGAGAGTATAATTTTCACTTGCTGAGACCTGAAAGATTTCTCAGGTTTGCCATTCTAAAGGAGCTCCAGTTTAGGTCTTTTACCACTAAACCATAGACAACCTTTGGCACCATATCTAAAATAAGACGACAAACAAGACAAGAAAGATAAGCATCAAAAGGAGAATAGCATTTCAAGACAAGCAATGCATCCAGAATAGCATGCGTAAATCAGGGAAAAGAAACCCCACACTGATAAAAGAGAATCACTTTATCAAATCATCAAAGCTTCTACCATAAAACAGTCAACCAAGTTCTATGAAAGAGGTTGACCGAGTAAAATTCACTTATGCCACGTCTACAGGCAACCAAAAAAACTCACAAGATAATCCACCCTTGACAAAAAGCACTTAACAAACATGCAAGAGTTTGCAGAAAAACATGATTTTTTTCATTAATTTTATAATGCCTAAAATTCATAGCCAGTCTCAATAATTCACATGTATGGCTGACAGCACCTGATTTTCCAATAAGAATCTGGAATTTTGAATGGCATGAATAAAGATTAACAAACGGCAAACCAGAGGAACAAGAAAAGGTGAATAAGAAATTAAAGCACAGCATATTTGTAATCACATAACTCCAACAAAAAAAGAATGATGGGCCAAATTATTGCCAATAGGAAACTGAAAAATACTAAACAAAATTATCAGGCTGTTAAAATTTTCCATGATATCATAAATCAAAGCCAAGACATCAAAACAACAATTGCAAACAAAAATCCAAATGCGTCAAGGAGATAAAAACTCACGTGTTCTTAATGGACAAGACTTCCTGCATTTGCTTCCCTTTCACCCATTCCGTAGCTGAACATGTGAAACCCATAATCAATTAGTAAATTCTTGCAGCAAGATAGAAGTTCATAAATCATATATAAGTCAACGATCAACTACAAAGACAAATCAAATGCCATACAAGTGCCTACTGGTTCTCCATTGACTTGTTGATTAAAAACATTAAAAGGATGTTGAAGCAACGCAAAAGTGGCATAAGAAAACATAAAAGATTGATGATAGGCAGCTCGGAATCTTGTTCTTGAGAAGACTACAGAAAGAGAGAATTCCATGATCAAACGTCCCTCTCAATCTCACCACCTTGTTTTTCAAAACTTAAGAACATTGCTTTCATTAAAAGCCAAAGTGTATCACAATTTGATATAGTTCCTATTCACTGCATCAGCATATCATCAAACATTTTCCTTTGATTTTTTTAATTCGTATCGACTTGCATGGAACACTTCCTAAAACTTCAATTACCTAGAAGAGAAATACAAAATAATAATAAAATAATAGAACAAAAACTTCAATCAAACATGGCTTGGGCTATAAATTTCGTAATTTACAAATGAACCCTAATTTGTAAATCAAAGATAAACCAAACCATACCAAACAAAATAATCACATACCAACAGATGAGGAAGCGATGGCAGAGCCACAACCGAAGGTCTTGAAGCATGCGTCGACGATCTGACCAGTCTTGTCATCGACCTTAATCTGAAGCTTCATCACATCGCCACAAGCCGGCGCGCCGACGAGGCCGGTACCGACCGTGGGATCGCTCTTGTCGAAGGACCCGACGTTTCGCGGGTTATTGTAGTGGTCGATGACGTTCTCGTGGTAGAATCGCGGCATCGGCACCCCGACGGCCCGTGATACCGGCTGAGCCGCTGCCGCGGTGGCTTGCCCTAACAGCCTCTTTGAAGCGAATCGCAACATTTTTTTATTTATTTTCGGTTTCTGTGGAGTAGGGGTCTCGAAAATTGTTCTGATTTTTGGATTTAGCTGAAAGGGATAATAACAAACGGGCTTTTACCATATAACGGGTTGTTGGACACGTGGATGGTGGGGATGGTTCTAGATTGATGGAAATGAGAAGCTCTGTTTGCTTTGAATACAGACAGGTGTTAAAAATTTGCTTCCGTGATTGCTGGATTATGATGATCAAGCTCGGTTCGGTTCGGTTCGGTTGTGGGTCATGATGACCCTCTGCCTGTTATTGCCACGTCGAGACTCAAAAACACGCCGTTTAAAAATCCTAGCCCGTTTTTGTACGAGTAGAGCCTTCTAACATCCATTTTTTGAAGTCTTAATAAATATTATTTTTCATTTTTTTATCTCATTCTTTTATAAAATTATAAAAAAGATATAAAAGTGGAATATAATTTTGATTAAATTTCACTTCCATTTAGAATAAATTTAATAAACATTTTTTTCATAATAAAATTGTTGTTATTGGACAATTTCTTTCTTCATTATTTCATAATTATTTTGATTTCATCAGTAACATTACACATTTTAGTGTAACTAAATTCGTACTGATTATTTTACGTAATTTGCAGTAACAATAGAACTACAGTTAACAAAAAGTAGGTGGTGAGGATTTTGAACCACCCCCACTCCTTGATATTCCGCACCGCTTGAGATTAGCCTTCGTAGAGAGATGTACTAAATACACCCAAACCTTTTGTAAGTACACTCGTATATAGATTTTGAAAATGAGCTATGGGCTTCCAATTGTTAGTGTTTCTATGCAAACAAACTGAACTGCGGGTAATACTTTCGCCTTGATTGTGGCCTTGCACTCGGGCAACAATAATACTATTGCTTGGGTTTTTAAGGAACGTCTCTTTGTAACTGAGGATATACTTTTTATTCGCCCAGATCTTAATCTAGAGTGGTTTCGAATTATTTGGCTGTTGTTTTGTATGCATTTGCTATGAATCTTTTGGTTTTGATAATCACACTTGAAAAGTTAGAAGTTGTTATATACGCATTTTTACCTAACACGACTCAAAGATATAAACGAATGATCTCCTGAGTTTGATAATCAATATCCAATAACATATCTTAATCTAAACATAATGAAACAATAAAAACCTTAATTTTCACAAAACTCAAATCATATAGAAGATAAGTTTTTCTAACTTAATTATATTTTTAATTTTTTTTTCTTATATAAAGAGATCATCACTTAAAGGTAAGATCGAGAGGAAGAATCCATAGTGGAGGAATTATATAATATCCTATAAATCTTTTCTCTTACTTTTCCAATCTTTGACTTACGCATTGGAAAGCATATGGTTATTATTTTGTAGGATTCCAACTATGAAGCTCTTCACTCTCAGTGATGGGAATTTCGAGGATATCAAGTTCTCTTACAACTTGTTCCCTAAATAAAACAATTATTTCTTAACTTTTATTGTATGGCTAAATTTTTAGTATCAACTGAAGTTGAAAATTCATATTTGTGGAAAGTCTATTATTCTATCAATTGTTCTAATTTACTCTAAAGGATAAATATTTATTTAATCTCTATATTTTGAGTTAAGCATCTGTTTAGCATCTATACTTAAAAAAAAAAAAAAATTCAAGACATCACTGTTGTTAAACATTATATTTCGATCCTTATTTTTCTTTCTTTTTACAATAATACCCTTGTAATAATTTTCTTAGAAATATTAATAATAATTTATTAGTTAACTTTAAAAGTAACATAAAAATTTACACAAACTTTTATATTATTATTTTACTATTAGAATTAATTTGGTAAATTAATTTTTTTATAAAATAATTATTCATAAGATTGTTGTAAAGATATTAAACATTGTTTTAAGTTGACTAATATTAATTATTTATAAATAATTATTAATAAGATTGCTGCGTAGGTATAAAAGATACTGGCTAGTTCTTTTACATTAATATTTGTTGGTTAATGTGCTAATTAACTTTTTCATAGATAAATTAATTATTTTTAACAATATTGTTGGAAGGGTATTACTATAAAAGAAAAAATAAAGTAATTGTAAGAGTGTAACATATTTAACTATAGGGGTGTTTTGAGGTACTTTTTAAAATATAACGACTAAACATACACTTAAATTAAAATATATGGACTAAATGTTCATTTACCCCCTACTCTAAATGTGAAATTTAGATTTTAAAAGCGAAACAGATCTCTTAAATGAATCTCTAGTATGTTACGTGCAATATTTATGCAATACTTGATATAATTGTATTTCTTGTACATAATGATCTCCTTATTCGGAGTAAGTGTTTAATGGTGTTGCTTTAGTATGATAACGAACGTTTTTGTAAAATGGTGATCACTGAACACTTAGATGATACAAGAAATGCAGTTACTATATATACTTATTTTAATTTCTGTATATATACTTATGTCAATGTCTGTATAATTTGACATATCATTTATTTTTTCACAATAAACACATGATCAAGAGAAGAGTGATCACTGATCAAGTTAAGTTTGCTATAATTAAACAACAATGTTGATGTGGTTTGACAAATCGTTTCTTTTCTCATAACTACCGCCAAACTAACAAAAAAGGCGTTAGCTCATGGAAGAAAGGCATGCATATATGAAAAATGAAAACCAAACATACATAGATACTAGAAAGGCATGATACCGAATGGATAATTTCATTTCCATTTTCTCCTTTGCGAGCAAATTAAAACACAGAGAAATGTCTAATTATTAAGAAAAGAATTAATTACTCCCTTTACAGTTCAAGACGGCTGGCTAGCTAGCTCAAAAACGTCGACTCATTCTCGCAAAATGACAAGCATTGAGCTATATATATGGACAGGGATTAGAAAACCTTGGCTTTAATTTGCATTATTGAATTGAACGTGAAGCCGACTTATTAGTAATTAACATCATATATAGCATTATACTAGTAGTTGACTCTCAGCCATCGCTGTTGCTAGCTCAAATCTTGTCTTGCTATAAGACAAAAACCCTAAATAATATTTGTTTCCATTATCACCAAATCAGTTGACTGTTTAGTGATAGCTATTTACCGTTTATTTCATCAACTTCTTCGAATTAACCACTTTAACTGTGCACAAGAGCATTATGTCCAGCTGGATCGGTGATGTGCTACCAAACAGCCAAGGTGCCGTGGGCTAGCTTCCTCAATTTTCATTTTCACGTCCCATATGCTGTTGTTAAAAATCTTCATACACTCACATAAATCCCAACTTATGTTATACGACAAATGAATTTGAAATTTGTAGCAGAAAATTCGAAATATAAAGATGATATCTGGAGTTTTACAATAGAAAGTGAGAGGATTTTATCATAAATTTGACCTTCTGGGTTCGACAATCTTTATGATATATAATTTAAAAACAACCCTTGTGCTGTGGTCGATCTTAGAACTTTCATAATTAAAATGCTCTCATACTTTGATTGTTAAAATTTTCAAATTATCATCTGTGGTTAAACTCGCCGTTTCACATAGTCCCTGACCTACATACATCAATTCTCAGTCAACACATTCCTGGCAGCGTACGCATGACCCGGTGAATAGACATCTAGAAAATGAATGCAAAGCAATATTTCACCATTGTTGTTTAGCAAAGACAATATGAAAAGGAGAAAATAGCTTGGCTTTAGTTGATTTTTATACAAAAAAAAAATGGTGTTTTATGAGAATGTGAAACAAGTCAATTTAATGGTCCACTGCCCTTTCACCTCAATGGTGACACAGCTTTCATTCATCCCCTTTATTTTTTTATCGCTTGTCTTTTTTCTTTGTGGTTTCGGCTTGATTCCCAGAATATTTTATAGACAACATGACTGATTTGTAGCACTAGAATTTGATAGCCCAAAACTAAACAAAGAATCAAAAACAGGCTGCAACCGAGAATAAGGTAGATTCCTGCATCTTTATAGTTATGATTCGGGAGAATGATATTTTCGTTATTCTTAAAATTATTTTTTGCCACTGTGGTTCCTAAAATGCTTTTTATAATCTTATTGAATCCCTAATGTTAATAAAGTAACATTAAAGATTGCACTGTTAAATTAAAAATGAGACATTTTCACATAAAAAATGATTATTCGAGACTTCTTTACATTAAATCTACTTAATTTAATTTATTAGCGATACATCTGTGTGTTTTTTCTATCACTTTCTGAACATTAGCGATAAAATAAAATAGTTAAAAATATATTAGAAACTTATGATGCTGAAAACAAGTTCTGAAAAACGACCAAAGTATCATTCTTCCTCCTATAATTATTCCCTTTCTATTTTAATTTCAAATCTTTACTAACTTCTGTTTAAGTGTTTATTGTTAATGGACGTGACTTTCATTAATTTGTGACTAATTAACTTCCCATTTAAGCATGTCCTACAGTTCCCAAGCCAAGAGAATCTTGATAAAGCGTTTGCTTGACACATGATTTTCAGAATAAATTACCGACGACCCAATTCATAAATGTAATTTTTTTGATATGATTGTGAGAGAAAAAAGTGTAGCTTTCTAACTAGCAAAGTAGGCTCCGCAGAGTTTACATTTTGACAAACCTAAACATGGACCCAATAATATGCTGCATGTACTTTTGCTATCATTTGTTATTACTCACTCCATCTTGATAAGGTGTTAAGAGAAGCTTTCATGGCTTCATTCGCGCACAATAAGTGACTCAAGACTTTGGAACTTTAAGGACACTGCCAAATGCGTTCATACAAAATCGAGTTCAAATGCGCCATACGCATTAATTGTGGCAAGCAATTAACTACAAATATATCAATCCTTACGTACTACATTAGTGAGAGAAACAGTTCTCAAGTATATATATATACAACTACAAACTCTTGTATAAATTTATTTTGTACAAACTGATGTGGCATAATTTAATTGGTTGAATTAAATATCACTTAGTCCATATGATTTGTTTTCATTATTTTATATATTTTTTTAATCAATGAATTAATGACACATCAGTTTGTACAAATTTAATTTGTACAAGAATTTATAGCTGTATCATTACTCATATATATGTGCACTACTTTTAAAATGTATATTTGGCTCTATATAATTTTACGTAAATGTTAAACAAACATTATTGTAATAGGTTGATAGCTAAATTCCTATTTTAATTCTCGTGGAATTCTCGTATTCCCATGCCCCCATAAGAGATTGTGTATATATAATGGCATGGTGTCTGATCAAATTTATCTGCTCCCAAAAACGTAATCAAATAATTTTTATGTAACTTTATTTGATTGGTTATCTGAGCTTGAATTTTGGAAAAGATAGGTGACTAAAAATAAATTTAGATTTTAACCACCTCTTTACTTTTTGAAGAAAATAATGATAATAATAATAATAATAATTAAACTTATCCGAACTTGAGTTTTGTGTAATGTATTTGGCTAGGAGGTTAAAGTTGTTAGGTCGCTAGCGGACAGGGTTTGTTATGCAAACCTTCTCTTTGTCCTTTGATTTAATCATAAAAAGTTTTTTTCCCATAAAAAAATTGCCAACGAGGCACGAAATATTAAAACCGAAATTAATTAATCATAACAAAAATAAATATCTGGATCGATGATACAAAAAATAGCAAAACAAAAAACATTATGATTCCATTCAACCACCGGACGTCTTTTCCCAATTATTATTATGCAATGAGAACTAAAATACAAGTATTTTAAAAATTTTAAAAACCCCCCCAAAAAAAAAGGCGGCGTTGAGAGCTTAATAACGATGATTAACAAAACCCCTTTAATCTAGTGAGGGTCAAACAACTCACAGAAACGATACGAGGATTATTACTATCACAAAATTTAATTAATAAAAATAATAGAGGTTGATAATGAGTCGACCAATTGGAGTCAATTATCGTGAACCGTTTGTTTCAACTAGTAAAACGTCACTTAAAAATTAAATATTTTATCATCAATTAGATACATGTATCACCCAGACAAAGCAAGCATTATATTTCTTAATTTGCACGATTCTATCACTTTCCATCCATGTCAAAAATTATTAATCAATATTTTGCGGCCCACAATTGCAACATTACCCGTTTTAATAGTGTCTTCTAAATTAAAGCTTATTTAACTATATTTTCATGTCTCTTAATTTATATCGGGCATGACCAGAGGCATCACATTATATTAGGTACTTGCCGCTAGCTAATAGCTAGCATCTACATTTCAAAATCCTGAGTCAGGCGAAAATTTTGGAAAATATAACAAAAACACTTCGTTGGTCGTAAAAATTAAGTGGGGTAAAAGTAAAACAGTAATAGACTGGTTCGTGAGCGCATGACAATTTTTTTTTATTTAAAAAAAACAATGTCATTTATATACTATACATTGAGAAGGAGAAAGATTAAATTAAAGGATATATACAACTTTATTTAGAAAGAAACCTAGCTGTCGAGATGGGCTCCTTCACCTTTTTATCTTCTCATTTTGTTGTCATACTTTTTGGATCCACACTTAACAAATTGATTACTTTTATAATTTCTTAAAAAAAAAAGAAAGGAAAAAGAAAGAGAACGATATATACCAGCGATTGAAGGTTACGAAGTACAATATTAATTAGGTATGTGCATTATATAATAAAGAATGACATATGAATATTATAGAGCAGGCGCAGCTGGATGTCGAGCGTTGCTTGTAATAACAATAATAATAATATTATTATTATTATTATTGTGGAATTATGAATTTTACTATCTTGCAATTGCTGTAAATTACAACAACTATAAAAAAGTATAAACAGTATCACATATAAGTACTATTTATCATATTTTTACTTACAATAACTATAAAATAGAAGATTTCTATTAGATGTGCACCCGCTTATATTTTACCTTCAGCTTTCAGCAAATTAAAATGATAAGCATGCGTGAACATCACAAATGAAGTGTGACAGTTTTCAGCAATATCTTAAATCGACTCTTGGGCATGACAGATTACGTACACCGGTGAAGTGTTTGTGTAAATATATATATGCCCAGCTAACCGACTCTTGCATCAGCAAGCCTCATTTTAAGGGCTACATATATTGTGTATATACATGTCACTGGCCTGTTCTTTAAATTAATTAGGCAATGTACCCATCAAATCATATTTGCCAAAAGTCAAATGTGGCAGCGAATCGAACAGCTAGGTTGGCTATTTTCTATAAAAACCAAGCGAGGCTTCACTTCAATAATAACAATTAGCTCTGCGTTTAACATTTCAATAATAAATTTAAATCATAATTTTAGAGGTAGTATCTATGGTAAAATTTCTTTGGTTGAAAATAAGAGATTGAAGGAGCTGAAAAATGGACTAAATTTCGTTGAAGTAGTTGTATGATTACTTGCAAATCAGTGAAACCTTGATAAATTAATAGTTTTGGATCATAAAAAAATTTATTTATTTTGTGAATATTAATTAATCGATAAATTAATGAACTATATATTTGTAGACAAATTCCTAATTTTTGGGAAAAAGTGATTATATTTATAGCATTGCTTTAATTTAGTGCTTATTGTTGTTTCATTATTTTTGTAAAGTGATAGTGGCATTGAATAACTTCTTGTTGTAAAATGATAATATCGATTAGAATGTTACGTTACGAGAAGAGTTAAAGATAAAATTCATATGAGTCACCGCACATACAATGTTAAAGCCTAAAGGGGGCGTTTATTGGAATAAAGTTGGCGTAACCAACCCCGAAAGGGTATTGTTTTGTCCACGGCTTGATGGCCACAAGATAAGATACGATCGCTGAGCTTAATTAAATTTTAAGTAATAATTATCTACGTCTTATTTTATAACTGGGATGAGTTCACGGAAGAATCAACTAAAGAGAGGTATATGCATGTCCACTGACACTGAGTATTCCAACATTATTCTAATTTCTAAATGAAAGCATTGTGCGTCCGTCTACCTAAAAAGGTTAGGTTAGCTTTTGGATTTGGTGAGTAAAACTTTTAAGATACCACAAAGCTTGATCTAGGTGCATAAAATTCTCCATGATTGCGTTAAGCTGAAGATTATTATCAATTGACCCAAATCTCTCGTCTCCCATGGATCATTTCCGTAGTATTACCCAAAATTTTTAGAAATAAAAATAAAGACCGGAGAAATATTCATGTTATGTATATGTGTGTGTGCAAAGGAAAAAAAAAAAAATTCACTTCTTATTGGCATGCATGCATGCATGCATATCACCATTAACCCTAAAGATAAAACTTCCAAATTGCGTCAAAATTTTGGGTATTTATCACTTAATCCCCATAAGTTTTATGATATTGTTACTTAAAATGACTCGTTTAATTTAATATAGATTTACTTTCTATAATTTTAACCAAATGTTTTATCCTTTCATCTTTTAATAATAACAATCACTATTATATATTTGATTATTATACACTGTCATTGCACAGGCATAAGGAGAGCTTTTTAGTTTAATATTATTTTTATTAACATTGAATTTTTAAATAAGCCATCTAAGTCCCAATACAATAAACCTCAGGGGAAGTAACTGATAAATACCCAATATTTGATCTGATTTTATATTTATTTGGGCAGTAATTTAGACACGTCGCAATATGGAAATAGTTCCTTAATTTCGGTTCTTTTCAGTCGCTTTTTCTCTTGTTACAGTAGAAAAGCTTTCAGTTGCATCACCGTTTTTGTCACTCTCATTCATATCACGTCTCAAATTATTAGTCCCAAATAGCAGCTGAATCAAACTCAGAACTAAAAAAAAAAGAAAAAAAAGAGAAGCTACACGCACAACAGCTTAATTCATTAAAAGGGTATTTCAATCTTGATTTTGGTAGTAATTTCTAAGATTTTGAACATAATTTGGTATTGTTTAAATTTGCGGAGCCGTGGCTCTCTCAACCCACAACTAATATAAAATGAGATTACAAGCTATCAAGCACTATTTAAGTTGTCAGATAATTTATTTATTTTTGGAAATCGCACGTCGCGGACAGAACAAATACAATGATATTTAATAATTTCAATATTAGTTTTTAGTTATTAAAGATTGAGAAATTATTTACTATTAGCCCTTTTAGTTTCGTGCTCATGTATGTCTTCCCAGCAACCGTTAGCGGTATTAATTTCACCGCTCCCTCTCTCTCCCTTTCAATCACATTGTTTGTATTATATAATGCTGAGTCACCACACACTGCCTCACTCTCATTCACGCCAAAATCCTTCCATTTGCAGAGTTTGTTTTGCGGATCTCTCTGTTTCTCTCTCTGTTCAATAGCTCTTCTTGCTTCGTCATAATCCTCTTACACTCTCTGTCCTTTCTTGTTCTTGTTCATGTAACTGCAATCTTTATATAGTTGCTTCAACTTCTTGTTTCTCAAGTTGTCTTTATATTGCTCAAAATCGTTTCTTCTGAATAATGTAATCTTGATTCAACCATTTCTTTCAAACTTGTTTGATCCAAACTTGTTTATAATCTCAATCATGGGCTCTCGTTAATTTTTGAGTTTCTGTGGTTCTTTTCTTGGAGACTTTTCTTGATGCCTATTTGCTTTAAATTTGTTTAAACCATCCAAAATTCCATATTTGAAAATGGGGTTTCGTTAATTCTGCTGTTCTTGTGCCCAAACTTTAACAAGTTCCAATCTTTGATTGATACTTTGTTCTATTTTAAACTATGTAAGTTATCTCCTCTTGCATTCATTTTCCTTTTTTAATGTATTTTTTGGCGGGATTCAGTTAGTGATGGGTCTTCGAGGTGCTAAAGTCAACCGTTAATTGAATTCTTAGACTTAGCTGATGGAGAGAATCTGTTCATTTCGTTAACTAAATACTTTTATTCAAGTTCATTATGGATTTTGTTCGCTAATATCTTTGATTTATAGTCATTTGGATTCGAAGTAGTCTGATTGATAACTAACTGATTCTTTTGTTCTTTATTGAAAATATACCACTATTATTCTTTTTAGATTTCTCGAAATGTAAATGTTTTTAATTGGATAATTTTACTAAATTACACATCAAAATATGATGAGTTCACATTTTTCTCTTGATTATGTTATAATGAACATCATGTTCTTGTCTTTCTGCCCATAGTTTCTTGTATTTGTATTCGCTTATGGAAGTTTAGTAGCTGGTTTGGCCTCTCGAGTCACTTTAATCTGTATTTGAATCCTGTCTATTGGTGGATTACATCTCAATTTGTTGTTTGTTCAAACAAAAAGAAAAAAAAGGGAAAAAAAAGAGAAAAAAATTAAAAAAAAAAAAAAAGAAAAACCCTCAAATTTGGTTTGTTCATTGAAATTTTGAGTTTTCATGGAAGAAACATTTGTTCCCTTCTGTGGAATTAAGAATGATCTCAAAGGAAGACTTAAGTGCTACAAGCAAGATTGGACTGGTGGTTTCCGAGCTGGATTCAGGTATGTGGCTGTCTCATTTGATTATCTGTCCTTGCATAATTTTGCCTTTGATTATCATCATACAATAGTGACCTGAATTGATAGCTTAACATTGCTTTTTATTTGTTCACAGTGTATAATGATTGCAAATGCTAGGATTTTTTGAGGTTATTTGTTTTGAAATTATCATCACTGTTTTTTTGTCATTTAGGATTCTTGCTCCAACAACATATATATTCTTTGCTTCTGCTATTCCAGTTATATCCTTCGGGGAGCAGCTTGAAAGAAATACAAGTAAGGCCATATATGCTGTCAATGTCCTCTTGTTATAGGCCCTTCCAATGGTCATTTACTAAGATGTGCTTTCTTTGATTGTATGTCAGATGGAGCTTTGACTGCTGTGCAAACTCTTGCATCAACGGCACTTTGTGGTATCATCCATTCAATTGTTGGAGGACAGCCCCTGCTCATACTCGGTGTGGCTGAGCCAACTGTGCTGATGTATACATTTATGTTCAACTTTGCAAAAGATCGGAAAGATTTAGGGGAGAAACTATTCTTAGCTTGGACAGGATGGTAACAACACTCTGCATCACTAAATTGTTACATTTGGGTTGATTTTGTGGTGATGCCAAAATGTTTTCCGCATTCTGTTGGGTTTTTAGGGTCTGTGTCTGGACGGCCTTATTGCTTTTCTTGCTGTCCATTTTGGGTGCATGCTCCATTATTAATCGGTTTACTCGCATTGCTGGTGAATTGTTTGGTCTGCTGATTGCAATGCTTTTCATGCAGCAAGCTATACGGGTAAGGAGGTTTGGTTGTTTCTCAAAATGCTTTACATGCAATTTCTTAGCAATCATGAGTTCTTGCTTAATTTTTAAAACTGGTGTTTAAGAAGTACCATACTTTTTTTCTCAAAACAATCTTGCATGAATGCGCTAGCATTTTCTCAGTACTTCCTCCACTATGAACTTAATCCTATAGGGAGTTGTGGAGGAGTTTGGCATACCAAAGAGAGAAAATCCTAATCAGATGTCATTGCAACCTTCTTGGCGTTTTGGCAATGGAATGTTTGCATTGGTTCTTTCCTTTGGCCTTCTTTATACTGGACTAAGGAGCCGAAAAGCTAGATCCTGGCGTTATGGATCAGGTATAATGTTACTCTGACACCTACATGGCATATAAGTGATGAATTCTACCCTTATAATCATGCTATTCTCAGTGGGGTTAGCTTATTTCATCATTTAAACAACCCAACACGGTATGCTGCATCAGCTGTATATCTCATAAACATTACTGATGAATGTGATTTCAAATTGGTAGGTTCACTGCGAGGATTTATAGCAGATTATGGAGTCCCTCTAATGGTGCTTGTATGGACTGCTATATCATACATACCTGTAAATAATGTTCCAAGAGGGATTCCCAGGCGGCTTTTCAGTCCAAATCCATGGTCTCCTGGTGCATATTCAAATTGGACCATTGTCAAGGTGAATCCTGCTAGAAAAGATTCCACAGTATATGAGTGGATGTTTACACTGGCATCTACTTGAAGCATAGCTGAGATTTTGATTGAAGCATTTAGTATCTGGCAAGAAACTGATGCCTTTTTAGTTCTGCAGGAAATGTTGGATGTTCCTCCTTTATATATAGTTGGAGCGTTTATTCCAGCAACTATGATCGCTGTTCTTTACTACTTTGATCACAGTGTAGCGTCTCAACTTGCCCAACCGAAGGAGTTCAATCTGAAGAAACCACCTTCATATCACTATGACCTTCTTCTTCTGGGATTCTTGGTAAGCCATTGTCTTAACAAGCCATTAACTTTTGAAATTAATCTGGTGAAAGTCAAATTAGAGTTGGACCAAAGCCCTTGTCTTCAATTTTATCAAATAACTCTATTATTTTGGTTATGCTGAATAATTATCAGACAATATTATGCGGTCTTATTGGCATTCCCCCATCCAACGGTGTAATTCCACAATCCCCAATGCATACAAAAAGCTTGGCTACCCTGAAACATCAGGTAATTGTCTTGGTTTTTTAAATATCATACCTCGTTTGTCTACCAGCATAGTTCTATCAACTTTTTATTCTCAAGTTTCTTGATGTATAGGACTCAGCTTGCCATTTAGTACTTTTTGAATTGGAATAATACTCACCTTGATGTTGCAATTACTGGTGCACAAACAGGAATGAGGTCCAACATTTTGACAAATTCTTACAATGGTGCACAATAGAGATGTGTAACTTAATAAGCTCAACATTAGTTAATTCAGATTTCTTATATCATTAGATAAGTTGTTATAGATTTTTAAAACTATATCTGAACCTACTACTCTCATGACAATTTACTACCTGATCCAAGGGCTTTAACAGTTGGCCTATGGTGCTTATACATATTCAGTCGTCTTGCTTATATTGCTGCCTTCTCCATAAGAAGATTGCAGCTTTGTTCCATATTTCCGTTTCATTTGAGTATTCTCTTCCTGTTGCAATAAATTCTTGATTGTATATTAGATATTAAAGTTAGTGTCATCTGAGCTTCTCGATCATGTTACAATCTCTTCTTGATCTTCTTGATCATGTTTTAGATATTAAAGTTAGTATCATTTGAGTTTCTACTGCTTTGACAACTAAATGGCTGCTATGGAATCTTGCTTTCCTTTGCAACAGCTTTTGCGGAATAAGCTTGTGTCAACAGCTCGGAAAAGCATACAGAGAAATTCAAACCTCAGTCAATTATACAGGAACATGCAAGAAGCATACAATGAAATGCAGACACCCCTTGTCTATCAAATGCCACCTGCTCTGGTAGATTTATTTGCATTTTACCTTTTGATTGATACCATAATTGTTGTCATTCCCTTTTGCCCTAATTTCTACCTTAAATAGGGACTGAAAGAGATGAAAGAATCCACAATCCAACTGGCCTCAAGTTCTGGCTATATCGATGCACCTGTTGATGAGACTGTTTTTGATGTGGATAAAGATATTGATGATCTTTTACCTGTTGAAGTCAAGGAACAGCGTCTCAGCAATCTGCTGCAGGCATTGATGGTTGGTGGTTGTGTTGCTGCTATGCCTCTCCTGAAGAAGATCCCAACTTCTGTTCTTTGGGGCTACTTTGCCTTCATGGCCATTGAGAACTTGCCAGGAAATCAATTTTGGGAGAGGATATTATTGCTTTTCACTGCTCCAAGTCGCAGATACAAGTAATTACGTTCTGTAGTTTTCCCCAATTAATGCCTTAAAAGAAATTGAAAAAATGGAATTTAACTAAATCATACGCTCAGCTTATGAAACCATATTTCTAATTTGTTATCGTCCTGATTGTTAGTTATCATTAATATTCTTATAACAACGAGACATCTAATTTCCATTTTTTGAACTTCAGAGTTTTGGAGGAGAATCATGCAACATTCATTGAGACTGTTCCGTTCAAATCAATTGCTGCCTTTACTTTGTTCCAGACAGTCTACCTGCTTCTGTGCTTTGGCATAACATGGATTCCAATAGCTGGTGTCCTTTTCCCACTGTTGATCATGCTTCTTGTCCCTGTGCGGCAATATTTGCTCCCAAAGTTTTTCAAAGCTGTTCATCTTCAAGATTTGGATGCTGCAGAATATGAGGAAGCTCCTGCCATTTCTTACAATATGACATTTGAAGTGAGTTGTCTAAGCTTTTTCTTTGTTTCAGCTAAGCTTAATTTTGCAAAGGTATCTGATTGGAGCATGGAATGAATATTGGTTTACCTAAGTTTTACTTGACAAAATTTATTAAAAAGTAAGAGAGGAAAAGAAGAGGGGGAGGGAGTGTGGGATGTTTGTGGTATAGACTTTGATCTCTGATGTAGTGCGATGCAAAAATTGGCTGAGTTTAGTTTTGGAAGTTTCATTCTAATCCATGATGCTTTCATTGATCGACAGGAAAGAGCCAATGACATTGATGAAGGGGAAATTCTAGATGAAATGATGACACGAAGCCGTGGTGAGATTCGCCACTCACAGAGTCCTAAAATTACAAGTTCAACTCCAACTTCACTTGAGGATATAAGATCTCCTTACAGTCCATCGATGCAAAGGGCATATAGTCCTCGTGTTAGAGAACTGAGGGTGGAAAGAAGCGCCAGCTTGAGCGGAAAAGGGCTAGAAGTAAAGAAAATTCCCAGTCCCAGGCCATCTAACCTTGGACAAAGCAGTAACGGTTCATCTTCATGCTAAAGTCTTGAATGCATAATCCACATAAGTTTATTTGTCACTGGTGCTCGAGAGGTCTTGTACTAAGTTTATGTAACTACGTGTTAGGTGTACTTCTCTTCCGATTTCTAACCATCAGGTGTTTTTCAGTGATTATTGTTGTTGTATTTCCCAAAAATGGGCGGGGAGAGATTTATGTTAATAAAAAGAATGCTTTATTATATCACCAAATGTTTGCTAGACTTCTCTTTTTTTGAGCTTTCATTATGTGCGATTTTAGGGGACGGTAAAGGATTTCCGTGAAACTAGCTTCTTGTTGCCGCAATTTCAATTTAGATGCACACGACCGGTTCAAGTCATGTTCACGAATTGGTGAAGCTGATGAATGACTGACTGGAGCTAACATAAGCCATTTTAACTGCAAGGGGATATACATATTTTCCCCCCTGGAAAACAGTCCTGTCAAAGCAAAAGCTGTTTACTTGGGCGGTGGTGCTGATGTGTAGTTCATGCCCGTGAGACTCCAACAGTGATTCAGGAGATGGTAAATCTTTTTCTCCGAACATCTGATTTCTGGCTTTGCAGTTAAGCACCACTAGCGCTATGGTTTCGGTGCTTGTCTGCACTTTTGGATGAATTACCCAAACAGATAGTGGAAAAGGGTGATTCAGATAGATATAAAGAGAGATTAGCATAGAGCACTCAGTGGACGGTGGCTAAGACAATGCCAAATGTCACTAGTGGTGAGCATGCTACACATTCCACTACCTCTTCAGTACAACAAGTAGTACGCAAGGGACCCAAATGGTGCTCTCACTTGTCATTCTGATACTTCGCTTAACGCTTGAAAGGCACTTTAAAAAGTGACTCGGCAGATTCCTCGATTTGCACTAATGTTGGTGGATTGACTCATGAGCACTTGGGGATGAGGATAAGTTCCGCATTTTCATTTCCGTATCAGCATGCATTTACATTTTACAGTGTGGTTGGATTAAAGTAGTCCTAGTGGATCAACATAACTTCTTATTTGGTCTTGAGCCCATCAAAATTTTCTAGCCTGCAGGCATTTGGCCCAGCGCAAATTTACAGCTCAGTGTCGGTACTCAGTAGCCTGGACAAGTGGATTTGGAGGCTTCATCATTTCCGAAAAAATTATAATTAGTTCGTACAGTTACCATTTTTCTTCATCCTCAATTAAATGGTTACAAGCCAAACGGAGACTGGAATTGAGTTTATAGGAGCTACTGAACTGGAGTGAACAAAATGAGATGAGAATGACAAAGAAAAGATTAATTGAATTTTGGGCAAGCAATTATTATTATTTATCAATAGTTTCTTGAAATTAAATATTTGGCTGAAGCAGAACAACCATTTATGCTGATAATTGGAGACATTATTTTAATTTGCAAGACATTTATGCCCCCCAGACATTATTTTTTACCCCTCCACCAACCTTCCTTAACAAACGTGCTTTTTTTGTTTTGTTTTGTTTTTTTTGGGCTATTTATGGATAAATGAATGATAGTGCGGCTATAAATAAAAAAACCGCGCCAGTTCTGCTGTCCAGATCTGCACTTCTATGGAAACAAAAATGAGGCCACAAATAGTGTTATTTGGAGATTCAATAACGCAGCGGTCTTTTGGATCAGCCGGCTGGGGAGCTGCTCTTGCCGACGCTTACTGTCGCAAGGTTTTAACTTTTACATTTCTTTGATTTTTTTGCTCTTACTAATCTTTTTTTTCAATTTTCTTTATGCTGTTTTTGATGATGCCCGGCTTTTTTTTTTTTTTTTGGTTTGATGTATTGGGTTTTGCTTGTTTTGTTGTTTTGTAGGCTGACGTGCTACTTCGTGGCTATGGCGGTTACAACACTAGATGGGCATTGTTCTTGCTACATCACATTTTCCCTCTGGTAAGCAACCGCCTTGTTTATTTGTTTCTTTATTTTGGTTGGTTTGTTATGGATACCGACTATTCACTTCTGTTTGCTAGATTTCAAATTTTGTTGTGTAACGCCAACTGGGTTTGTTGAATTTTGCTACTTGGTGGTTGTTATTGCAGGACAATACAAACCCTCCAGTGGCTACAACAATTTTCTTTGGGGCTAATGATGCTGCTCTTTTTGGGAGAAGTAGTGAGAGGCAGCATGTTCCTGTGGAAGAGTACAGGGACAATCTCAAAAGAATGGTTCAGCATTTGAAGGTTCAAATTTTGATCTTTCACTAATGGTTGGGCAACCCATTTGAGTTTTTCTAGTTTTTGTTCTTATCATTTGCAGCATATTAATTCATTGTTTGCAGGAACTCTCACCAACTATGTTAGTTGTTCTTATTACTCCACCACCAGTTGATGGGGACACGCATATGGAATATGCAAAGTATGTTAACTCTTCTCCTTTTATTGACTGTTTGCTAGCATGTCCACCCAACTACCCACAAACAATAGAAAAACGACAATGCTTTTATCATGGTGGTTGCAGCATATGTTATTTTCTTTTGTCGCTATCAACAATTTGATATAATTTTGAATATTTCATTATTTTTAAGAGAAAATTTATACCTTGGCATTCAAAGAATCTTCCATTTTTGTATTTTATTTACGGTTCCTTTTTTCTTTTGTAGTGAAAATCAGTGTCCCAGTCTGTGGAAATTCATGGACTAATATAACTTTAGTATGTTGAATGACTTAGACCACAAGTTTGAGCTTTCTCATGCAGCGATGTCATTTTCCTATTCTGTAATTGTGGCCTGGAGATCCCAAGTTTTATTTGTAGAACCTTATCACGTAAATGGAAGTGGAACCTCTTGATCTGAATTTTGTTCATTATTTCATTATAGCCTAATCCTAGCAGTGACAAGTATATTACCACCATAAATCTCTGCCTCAACCTCCTGTCTTTGCATTACCGCTTCCTTACTTCTTTGTTTGTTCTATTTCTTCTACTAATGCTATCGTCATTCCTTTAAACTGTCACCTTGCTGCCTCTGTCGTCTTCACCCATTACCATAAGATGTTAACGGACATTCCCACTACCATCAGATTGGCAACACCAGCCCCTCTGGCCCTGCCACAAGATCTCCTTCTTCCATTGCTGCCACCTTAATTGTCATTTCCAGTTTGTTCCGAAAGCTGTACAAATTCACTTGCTCATTTCTTATCAAACTTCCCTCTATTATTGCATTGGCGCTGTTTATGCATTTTTTATTTTATCTATTTACTTCCAGCTCATGTGCACCATGCAATATCTTATATTTGTTTTCTTGGCCAATAAAATTTACTCTCTAACCCTTTGGTGTGATGGGAGGTTACACCATTAGGTCAGATGGGTATCAGTGCTGCTACGATTAATCAGTTTCACTCTTAACAAAAAAGCTCTCCTGTCCCCACCGACATTGGCTTTACCATCCCATTCACGTCCGTGTATCATTACCCTCTCCAGTGCTGCCACTAACTATATACAACTGACCTTGTTCGAAGCAGATCGAGATCAAATCCCAGTGGCAGTGGCATAGCAATTACCTTGTTTAGGTCTAGATACGTTCCAAGAAAGAGTTTTTGCCCCACATAACGAAATGGAGAGACATAAACATGCCATTCTTTTCTCTTATAATTGATCTTCGAAATCCTTGGAGTGGAAAATAACGATGAATGACCAGACTGCTGATTCTTAAGACCTCAATATCCTCAAAATTTGGAACTCTACCATAAAATTACTGTTGTTGTTTCTCTTTCTAAGGTATTATTAATGTGATATGTTACTTGGTATGTATTATAATTATGTTTGCAGATCACCGTATGGTGAGAAAGCTATGAAACTGCCTGGAAGGACAAATGAAATGACAGGAGTTTATGCAAGGCAGTGCATTGAGACTGCTAAAGACCTGGGTGTTCCCTCTATTGATTTGTGGTCCAAGATGCAGGAAACAGAGGGTTGGCAGAAAAAATTCCTGAGGTGTGTGATATATAAAGCTTCTATTGGTTTGTGGTCCAAAATGAGAAATTGAGAATCCGGCTGATTTTTGCTTAGTAAAACATATTTCCTCATGTTAATATCTAGACTAGTCTAAAGTACTACAATAGTCTGGCTGAACAAAGTAGTATCATTACATCTGATCTTTTTCTGGAACTGTAATCCCGATTGATGAATTTATGTATGCAAGTACTTTCAACTTGGATTACATGGATGTCAAACCTAATGGATCTTGGACTCCATCTAGGAATACATAGATGACAAATCCAATGGATCTTGGAAAGTCGAGACCTGAGCCACGGCAAAGAAATACTGAATCCAGGTGTAGGACTTATTATTAAGGGAAAGAAAAATAATCCTGGTCTGTTTGGTTTACTGGAGATGTAGATGTGGTTGTTTTATAGACTCTACTATTAGCTCTGCAAGAGTGTGCTGATAAGAAATATGATCTGAACATATTTGTTTCATCTTTCAATAACAGTGATGGATTGCACCTGACAAAGGAAGGCAATGCAGTGGTCTACAAAGAAGTTGTGAAAGTTTTCAGTGTCGCCGGGCTTTCTTCTGAAGAAATGCCATATGATTTCCCTCACCACTCGCAAATTGATGCAAGGAACCCCGAGAAAACTTTCCAACAACAGCAATGCTTGGCGCAGCCCCTCTATAAATGCTTTGACTTCCATCCTTAACTTTTAAATATCCTTGTAGTTTTTATGTAGTTTTTCGTGGGTCAACTGGGTTCGCCTCGTAATGGAGGTAGATAGAGAGTTAAAAAATTAATTTGAGGTTTCCCCTTTTTGACCTTTTGAAAATGATAATAAAGTAGAAATAAATAAAAACTTTGTGGCTGTTCTTGTTCATATGGCTTAAATAAGGAATTCTTTCTTATAAAAACTTTTTTTGATGCTCGTACATTGCCCTTTATCCTTAAATAAGGAATTCTTTCTAATTATATAAAATTAAATGGACGCATGGGAGGAATTTAACCAATGCGGAAGTAGACTTCACAGACCCCTAACATCACGGACTGATTGATTGGTCTCAATGCTTTGATGTCCAAAAGCTTCGGATTATCTTCAGAATTAAGGCTTGGAAAATCGAAGAAAATTGTTATGGGCATTTACAATTTTAAAATTGGAAAAGGCATTTGGGACTTGTAGATGTAAGCCGGAAGTTGCACTAAATCCTTTGTAAACATTGTTTCTTACTTAAGCTATTACATTTAAAGCTTTTTATTTGTTTAATTGTGATTAAAGTCAACACCAACTGCAAAATTAAGGCTAATAACAAATGCTTAGCGTTATCACTACCAATCCGTACTAAAAGTAGTCTTTAATGTTGGTTGATTTTTATTTATTTAACATGACCATAATTGTGTTTCATAGTCTTAAGACCAAACTTACCATTAAATTTATTTTTTAACGACTCGCTGAATTTTGATATTAATATGAAAGAGTAAATTAACTTATTAAGGTTTTGTTTGAAGGCCATTTCCGTTACAAATATTGCTCATTTAATTTGGATAATTTGTAATTATCTAAAGTTCTTTTTTTGTTTTTTGATAAATAGTAATTATCTAAAGTTAATCTTAGTGAAAGCTGTTTTTTCAATTCATATTGACTGATTTACCCTCGTTTATTTCCTTTCCTAATGCCCCGTCAAAAATGATCTATCAATCGTTGAGGAAATGAGTTGAGTTGATTATGTTTTCAAAGTTTTATAACTCCAGTGTATACTTCTCATGGCCCCGTCCCTGATATTCTTACTGTTTATGCAAGAATAAATATAAAGGGAAAATCCCATAAATAAATGAGATTATACCGAAAAAACAATAAGATGTTTACTGATGCGAATTAAGGTTAATCAACAAAAATTTATCAGCCCAAGAGGAAATTCTTCACTTGTTATAAACAAAAATTCAATAATGTACAGAAATAGAACCTAAACGGACAAAGAGGAGGGAAGGAGGGTTAAGATAGACATTTGATTATTGTGCTATAATTTATTTTAAAAATATTAAATTAAATAAAAATTAACCCAAAAAAAAGAGTCATAAATATGTTAATTAAGAGAGGCTTGATGGTCAAGAGAGCTATGTAATGCTAAACGACTCTGACCATGGGATTAATGATAATGGACGATCATGATTAACTTTGATAATAAATGCCTTCCCATATGCTCACTTATTAAGGAACACAAAGGTGACGGTTCCAAAACGCTAAAACATCAAACTTTTTGCTGCATGTTGTCATGGAGCTAGACACGAAGCTAGGAGACCAAACACATCATCGTGCAAGCCAACAACAACCAATATTCTTGTCTGAAAATTACATGAAACCTGAGCTACCTTTTGAAGTCCCTTCATCAAAGGGTACTACTATAACTAATAATCTTCATGATTTTGATCATCACCACCATGATCTTGATGACGGTGATGGCCATCATCATCCATTCGTTAATCTCAACGGATCCTCCTCAACAAACCCTTTTGCTGTTCAAACTCCATGCTTTGAATCTCTTGATGTTTTCCCATACAATTACTCATCGTCATCAAACTTTGATTTTTATGAGTGCAAGCCATTTGCTGATCACAATTACAGTAGCGGTAATGGTCAAGTCATGGACAATTTCCAAAGTGGAGGATATCTAAGCCATCATCAGCAACAGCAAGTGAACCCCATCGATATTTTGGGATCCGATCGTCATAGCCACATGCAATCAGACTTTCAAGAAATGAAGCCTGTAAATTTTCTTGTTCCCGATGAAGTTTCATGTGTAAGTGCTGGTAATGGTTACTATAAGAAAGCTGGCATGAATAAGAACAATAATAGAGCATATCA